>JAYEPQ010000016.1:26499305-26995951 GCA_036321105.1 Dracaena cambodiana
GTGGGTAGAATGAAAATGGGGCAAAAGGTGGCGTTCCACGACTCATCGAATATATCCATGTTTTGATCAATTCTGATCAAGGTTGAGCAGATACAATGTGAGTGACTAGAATCAGATGCATCAGTCGGCTAGAATCAGATGACAATATTATGTCACAATGCTAGGTAGTGTATTTACCTTTTCCATATATGTAGCTTTTATAAACATCATTTCTAGAGTAGAATTTGTAACGCTCCACTTTCCGTAGTGTGGAAAGCTGGAACGGTCGGCATCGAATGATAACTCGACAAGTCTCAGTAAATATTATAGTCATATTACAGCGGAAATATGGGCAAAATATTAAAATAGACAATAATTTTTTTAGTTAAAATAATAATATTTTCCTCCTTACATTAAATTCAAGAAGAATAAACTAGAGATCCGTCAATCTTTTAGCTCTGCCTGCTCCTGAAATTATATTGAGTCTTGTTCTATCTCTGGCGGGTCTATCTCTACGTATCACTCTACGTCTGGTCATGCTTAATCAGGATTGTCAGTAAAGCGATCTAATAATATATAGCAAAATATGTGAAAACAATGATATCTTTAAAATATAAAAAGTCATGTATAATTAAAACGATAGAAAATCTTATTTTTAAACACATTATGTGCCTTATCAATTTGTCTTATAGTCAACGTATTTTAATTACGGTATTTGAAAATTTAGGAAGATATGAACTTGGCTGGTCTGAACGCATCCCCGAGTATCCCCGGAAAAATGGAACAGTAAGTTGATCGGAGTCTATCCCGATCCTCCAAAAGGGAAACAGTGGTAGTTTTGATCGGAGTCTATTCCGATTCTCCCAAAAATGGGAAACAGTGGCGTAGTTACGTTCAGCCATCAAATCATATTGATTTCCAATTTCCCCTAGAAATCCAATTTATGTCAATTTCATGTCAATTTCAGTGTCAGTTGTTCAGTTCAGTAAATTTAGTTCATTATATGGATTTGTGATCATTAATAAAATTAAGTATTCAGTAACAGTAGTAATAACATTAAGAAATAATGTAACAGTTCAGTGATTAATATTCTATCACCTATCACATATTATAACAATCATGTCTTATTCATTAAGTTTCCACGTATATAATTACATCTTTAATAAAATAAAACAGAGAACATAGAAAATAAAATATAATTAATATCATGTCTTTGAGTGAGTTGGACTCACTTTAAGATAAAATATAAGCAGTAGCATGTTATAGTGAGTTATAAAACTCACATTAAAATAAAATATAATCATTAGTATGTTTATAGTGAGTCAAAGGACTCACCTTGGCCTTGATTTTTGATGAAGTCTTTGGCCTAAGCGAGGAAATCTCCAAGGTTCTCAAAAACTCTCCTCAGTTGAACCCTATTATCGTTCTTTCTCTATTTCTCTTCTTATCTTCCATATTTTGCTCTCTTACTTCTCTTTTTTTTTTTGTTTAGGAAAAATGGGTTTGAGGGCCTATTTATAGAAAATTAAGAGTCTTATTCCTACTCATAATAGGAAAGTCTAATATGAATTCTAATCAGATTCACTATCCTAATTAAATATGGAATCCCAAAAGTTGTGATCCTAAATTTAAATAGGAATCCTAAAAAATATAGAAATCAATTTTTAATATAAATCCTAAAAGATATAGGAAACAAATTTGAATCCGAATCTTAATAGGTATAGGAATTAAATTACATCTAATTAATTTGATAAGAATTGAATCATATATTAATTAGACTAATATTTTGTATCAATTAGGATTTGAATTGGGTTTCTCTTTAAATCCAATATCTAGTCAATTTAGACTCCTATTGGAAAAAGAAAATCAAATAGATTCTTATCTTAATTGTTAGATATATAAGAATAAATCAAAATTAATAAATCCTACTAATTTTCTTAATCACGATTACTTAATAAATAACTTGATTTGGGTGTAGGGTGGGTGTTAAATACTCAAAATATGTTTTAAAAACAAAATATTATTTTTAATAAATTGTAATTTGAAAATAAGACGTGAAAAAAAGTGGGTGTTACAGAGTTTGCCTTAATGTATTAGGAGTTGACATTGGTGTTAGCACATATTTTGCAAATCCAAGTCCTTGATGCTTCTATCCTACCAGTTGTGCTCCGAGTATCTTGTCTAATATGATTTTCCTACAACCAAGTTAAGAAAAGACAATTTAGAAAGTATTAATTCGTCTTGTAAGATACTTCCCTTATTCTCTAACTTGCTATTGATCTTGCGCTTTATTGAACTTTTTGAGAATAGACTCAAGTTCACACACACACACACACATATATATACACACATGTTCACCGCAAAAGTTTTGCTTCCTTCCATTGAATACAACTTAGATTACAATAGAAGTGAACAAGATAAAGAAGAACAAACGAGAAGATTTTATATATCAATCTCTCTCTTTTACAATGATGTGTGGGATCTGTGGCGATGGGATCTGTCAAGCAGCTCATTTGGACGATCTGACGTCAAACTCTTCTTTCTTGAAGATGGCGGCCGACTGTAAAGGATCTTTTCTTCTCTGCTCTTCACGAATCCAAGGCTCTGTGCGTAACTTGAATTCTCCAAGATGCTAGAAAGATGATCCGAAAAGATCCCTAGGGCTTCCTCAAGAGGGTATTTATAGCTCTAGGATGATTTGAGAGTTTCTATCTAAATAGAATTTGTACTCATCAAGGATTCCAATCAAATATCTTAGTTTTGATTTAAATCTCTTGATTTAGAGTTCTGATCGGACTTAATTTGGGTATTTAGATAAGCCAAAATTATAGTCTCAATCAATTTGAGATTCTGGTTATCTGCTCATGCGGAGTAAAACTCGTCAAAACGCGGAGCTATTGAACCAGAACGCGGAACTAACGCGGAGCTAATAAACATCTCCGCGTTTTGTTCAAACGCGAGGCTAATATAGCCAAACGCGGGGCTGCGGAGCTAGCTCCGCGTTCAGTTGTGAAAAACTCTATTTAACTTAGAAATTTTCACTGCCAACAGAACCCCCTCCAAAGTTTTCAAAATGACTTAGAACTTAGCAAATTTTGAAATACTTTGGATCCTTAAACGCAGAGTTAAAATACTAAGTTAATCTCGCGTTTTGTTCACTTGCGCGGAGCTAAATAGCTTCGCTTTTTAGCAAGTAACTGCTCATTAACTGTTCAGTAATTACTCAGTTAATAGCTTAGTAATTACTCCTGCTCTGACTTTCGCGCCGAATACCAAGAGGTGGATCATTTAATTAGAGCCTCAAACTCTTCTTCTTCTTCTTCATTTTATCTGAAAAATTTTCAAGTGCTTAGAGCTCAAGCGACTCAGACAAATCAGTTTGAAGGGATGATCTTCGACGGAACTTCCTTCGACTTTCCAAAGATTTTCCATCACTAGGATGCCATCTAAGAAGAGTACGGTATCGCACACCTCCTCACCATCGGCAACCGGCGTTAGCAGCGGAGGCGGCGACCAAGGCAGTGGCTACAACGGTGAGCCAGTCCATGTTGCACCAATTGGAGGTAGATATTCTCAACTTTTAGACTTCTTAAGTCAATTTCAGAGTGTTTTGGCTCGGTTTTAACCGACCAACCATTTTTGAATCGGCGAGATCGCCGTTCTCCGGCCGTAAGGCTTGGGAAGAAAGGAAAAGACAGAGAAGAACTCTGGTCTTCTTCTTATGCAAAGCTATCGCGTCATCCTCGCGTTTGAAACACGGGGATATTTTAACTAGCAGTCGCGTTTCTATCGCGAGGCTATTTTGACTAGCAGTCGCATTTCAACGCGACGCTATTTTGACTAGCAGTCGCGTTTCAACGCGAGGCTATTTTGACTAGCAGTCGCTTTCAACGCGAGGCTATTTCCTCAGCTGTGCACGAAGTTATTTTTAGCTCCGCGTTCTTATACTTAGAGGATTTTTCGAGTTTTCTTCTAACTCTTGATTCTTCTTTTGCAGCGAAGTACTTGGACCAAATCCTTTTTGAAGAGGAGTGCATGCGGCTCTTTCAGTCTTCATCAGTAAAAGTAACACTAAGGAAGCCAGAAGCATATGCTTACAATATAGTTGCAGGTTTCAAGTTCTGGCTCCAAGAGATAAACTTTTGAAAGAGTTACAAGAACTCTGCGGCAGCTCATTAAGTTTTCTTAAGGACCATTTCTGTTAGATGACAATCTATGTCGCTTTCCAAAGCGATAGAGATGATTATCTAAGGGCTTGTAGCATGTCGAATCCAACTTGTGCATCTTCATTAGGATTCTTATAGCAGTATCTTCAGATAATCCACTAAGAACATTAAACAGATCATAGTTGGCATTTGCAGAGGAGATCTTTTGCATGTGAACCAGGGAATTTCAATACTCCATAGAAGAGACTAGTTGTTGGGTTATTGATAAGTCGATGCATAGGTTGAAGCATTTGGGAGAGCTATAACTCCCTCTTCTTCTGTAACCTTTTGTTTCATGAAATAAAGATAACTCTTTTTCTCTTTATCTGTTGGCTTCAAGAATTTTGCTTGCTCAACAAATAGATGATTCATAGTTTTGGTAAAACAATCTAAGGCTCATTTGCGTAACTTAGATTTGTTAGCACCTGAAATGATCGGATAAAGATCATTTAACTTAGACAGAGGCGCTTAATTGCACATGTATTAGTTTGATGGAGGCAATTCAAGGCTCTGATGCGTAACTTGAATTAGGCACACCAAGATAATCGAGTGATGATTATCAGATTTTAGCAGAGACGCCAAATAACGCTTGCCAAGTCCAGGCTTCATAGAAACGCGTAGCTAAAATATCAAGTTAGCTTCGCGTTTTGCATAGTTGCGCGGAGCTAATGACTTCGCATTTCAGGTCATTTACGCGAAGCTGATAGCCTCGCGTTTCGGAGAGCAAGTGATCATTAGTTGCTCCGATTTTCGCGCCGAATATCAAGAGGCTGTTTTCTTCATTTAAATGGAGCCTTAAACCCTTTTCTCTTCCTTACTTCATTCGAAGAGATTTCAAGAACTCCGGTGACTAGAGCTCAGGCGATTCCAGGCGACCAGGCGACCCCATCGATTTCTCCAAGTTTTTCGTCGATTTCTCTTTGTTTTCTTCAAGATCAATGGCACCCAAGACTCGCGCTTCTTCCCGCGCAGCCTCGCCATCGGCGGCCGGCGCAAGCAGCGGCGGCAGCGGTCAAAGTAGCGGGCGCAGCGGCGAACAAGTTCCTGCCGCGCCTATTGGAGGTAAAAACCCTAACTTTTGGTCTTCTTAGAATCTCCTGGGAGTGATTTGGCTTGGTTTCGACCGGCCATTTTGCTTTATCACTGGCGAGACCGTCATTTTCCGGCCATATGGCTTGGAGAAGAAGAAAGGCCTCTGGTCTTCTTCTACGCGAAGTTATCGCATTATCCTCTCGTTGGAAACGCGGGACTATTCTGACTAGCTATCGCGCTTAAACACGAGGCTATCTTTTTAGCTTCGCGCGGAGTTATTTTTAGCTTCGCGCAGTCTAATTTTTAGCTTCGCGCAGAGTTATTTTAGCTTCACGTGGTCTATTTTTTAGCTTCACGCGGAGTTATTTTAGCTTCGCGCGGTCTAATTTTTAGCTTCGCGCTTCTATACTCAAAAGATTTTCTAACTCTTCTTCTTTTTGCAGTGGGGTATTCGGTGGAAGCTCTTCCCCATAAGCATTCTTTGGTTTTGTTGGGGGTTCTGATCCAACAGCTCAATTTCGCTTCACTACCATCCTGGCCGCATACAAACCGGATTCGAGAGAGCGCCGGGAAAAGTTGAACAAATATCATCCCACTACTGCACGGGAGATTGTGACTGATGCGGCTTTCGAAGCCATGAACAGAGGTGCTAGAGAAGCCCGCATTTCTCTTTGGGGACAAGTTGGAGCAATCAGATCCTCCTTGAAGAGGAGTGCATGTGGCTCTATAATTCTAGTGAAGCTTTAATGTTTCTGCCTAGGATGGAGCGTGGCTATCCCCTGATCTATCTTCAGAGGCTGGCGATGCATCGTGAGTTAGAGTGGGGATTGACTCAAGAATATGACGGCGTCCCAACGGGCAAGTTGAGCGCACATGGGGCTTATCAAGATGGCCCCACCAGATGCATCACTGGTTTACTTCCAGGCAGGGTTACCAAGGAGCACCCAGTAGGAGAGGTTCCAACTCACGCACGAACTTTCTTGAGCGAGTTCATGGCGAAAGGAGGCCAATACCCAGCCAGTGACTTCAGGATGCCTGGTTGGGTTTATTCCTCGGGCAATATGTGGTGGGCCCGCCTTGTCCAATATATGTTAGATTCCCATGAGCCAGTTCTAAAAGAGATTGGCTTATACAAACCCATCAGAAACATGCAGTTTGGAATTCCTCAGAGTGCTTATCACTTTTTTGGTCTCCTGGAGATGTACAACCCCGAGACTAACACTTTCTTTACACCAGTGGGTGAGCTGGAGTTCGCTCTTCATGAGATGTTTGAAGTGTCCGGGCTGTTAATGGGCGAAGTCCCATATGAAGAGTATATCCCCACCACCGAAGAGTTGAATATGCTAAAGATGAGGGACGAGCGCACCTATGCCACCTACTGGGAGATGATGTGCCATTACCGCATTTGTGCCGACATGGCAGGTGTGCGTAATCAGGGTATTGGCCACAAGAAATGGGCTGATTATCTCTTCGCCAACTTGAACTCCAAGGATAGTTCAACAACAGTCCATAGCTATGCTCCTGTTGCCATCACGGAGATCGATCACCGCATCGCCAAGACCCGTATAATGTATTATACTACCGAATCCAACGAAGGTGAATTTGGTCCTGGCATCTCCTTCAAGAGTTACCACTACCAAGCTTAGTTCCCAATATCCAACAGATGTCTTATTGCTGGGTTTTTGATGCTATGGTTGAAGAGATGTGTCGTGCCGTTATTGCCAAAAGAGGCCATTGCAATGACCGTGGTGTATACGGCAGTTCTTCTTGCATACGGCCGACCCTTCGGACTTCTTCCTGCCATGGTGTGCAACCTACAGCATGGACTGCGAGCACTCTGTAATGACTTTATCCCTGTTGATAAGGGTAGGGGGAAAGGAAAGGGCAAGTCAAAAGAGATTGCCAAGGCGAAGACTCCGAACCCTAGGGTGGAGATGCCTTACACCTATCTGATGGCGTGGCTCATCATGCACTGCCCCTCTCTGATGAATGCGGCTGAACATCGTTCCGGTGACAAGCCTTTCTTTGTAGAGTTATACGAGCGCTCCTCATGGAAGAGTCACTATATGTCTCAAATCCGGAAGACTCTCTGCCATCACCAAAATTATGAGATCTTCCGATACTTTCCCGACTTCCCTGGTGGAGGATACGGGTCGAAGTTCAAGGATATTGTAGGAGCATATAACTTCACCATCCTATCCTCAGGAGTGTTTTGGTGCCTCCTTAATATTCGGCCCGGGCACCTGTTGTATCGTCAAGATGCCAAGTGCTATATTGAACCGTACATTCTGAGCCACTTCGCTCGTCAATTTGGATATTCCCAGCTTTATGTGGGTAATCCGAGCAAGATATTTGTCTATAAGGGGAATCTATACAAGGGTGCCCGCGACTGGTTCCATTTTGTAGCTGGTGGAGCCAGAGCTGAATCGTCTTGCCACAGAAATTGCCCGAGCTGGCCATGAATCTTAGCTTCTGCACGTGGTACAGTATAGCAAATACTGACGTGCCCAACTTCTCCATTAACCGGAGTTGTTGTAAAGAAATAGAAGTGTTTTACTCTAGCTGTAGGGGTGCAACAAGAGTAAGAGTGAAAGGAATGGATGAATTCCTTGGCGCGACGGCCGACCCATCAGATGTTGGCGATTCTGATGACGTTGACGATGATGAGGATGGCGCTGATGCTGGCGGTGCTCCTCAAGACTTGGTCCCCGGTCTCCGGAGTCCGATCGTAAAACGCCGTGGACCTGCAAGAGGCGAACCGGCGAAGAAGAAGTAAAAATTAGCCCCGGGGACCCTCTTAGTCCCTCGAGAGGTGGCAGCTAAATTTGCTTCAGATTTATTGGCTTCAACTCTGCCTCCAGTGCCAACAGAGGAGAGTAGAGCTGCTGAAGCTCCTGGTGCCTCTGATGCCCCGACCCGCTTGCCTATTCAAGAATCTGGTGAGCACGGCGCAGCTCTTAAGTGGGGAAACGGGTGCGCTTCTAGAGACGACCACGGTTCCTCCGTCTAGTCCAACCATAGGGCTTGTATCCCCTGGTATGGTTCTCTCAGCTTTTATACTCTATCTTATAATCATTTTTCTGCATTTGTATGCAACACTCTTTGTTTTGCTTTTCTAAGGTACAGGCGCCACCCCCTCTCGCCGATGCATTCGACCACCAAGCGGGAGTCCGAGGAGAGAGTGGACTATTCTGGTATGACTGGTTCGGTGGGTGGTTTGGGTAGCTCTGCAAGTGAATTTGACGTTGGATATTTCACACCGGCCACATGCCCAGTTCCTTCATCAATTCCTCCCCTTGATGAACTAGGGAGTGATGATAGAACGGAAGTTGTCATTGCAGCTGCCGCGAAAGAGGCTACACCGTTTCCAAGTCTGCCGTCTCCAACACCACCGGTCTTCTCCACAGAGACCTTTCCAGTAGTTTCTGGTGCACCTTCTGTTTCTCAGCCAGCAATTTTGACATCATCAACAATAATGGCTGTTGAGACATCCGTGACTCCCCTAGCTCCAAGTCTTTCGCCAACAGGGGACGAGGAAATTTTGAAGTTCTCATTTGAAGTCACTTCTACAAGAGGAGCTTCTGGTGAAAACACTCCATCATCTACTCCTGTTAGTGGTACTGCTCAAGTGATCTGTACCGGCGATGCTTCCGCTTGGGTTCCCAGTTTTGTCAGGTCTGTATTGGTTTTACTGGCCCCGCATATTATGAACCTGGTACAGGGACAGGCTTCTTCATCTTCAACTCCAACGGACACCACTCCTCTGCCAGCAACATCTTCCTTAGCACTTCCTGCTTTAAACACAGACATTGTGGACCCCCCTTGAAGAGTTCTTCAACCACAGTGTGAATGACTTCATGCGGCTACTAAGGAGGTGTATAGGGATGATTCTTGACGGAAGAGATTTCTTTAATTTTGGACGTCCAATGTTGTCCAGCAATTTGGACAATATTGAAAGGATTGAGGGACGTGACCGAGCAGTTCCCTATCGAGCCCGCCTTGAAGCCCTAGAAGAGCAAGTGAATATGCTAAACATAATTTGCCAAGAAGATGTGGGAGCGATCACCGAAATTGAAGCGGCGCGTCTCCGGGTAGAATTAGTGGCTCGTCAAGAGGAATTGAGGTGCCAAGAGGAAGTCTGGTCTCGGGAGTTAGCAGAACTACGAGCTAGCCAGGAATCAGTCCTCACGGGGCTAGAGGCAGTGGACTTCGATATTGAGGGGAGCCAGGCTGCTATCCTTAGAGCTAGAGATACTATTGCTAAGGCCCGAGCTATTCTGGAGGACAGCGAATCTCGGCTAGGAGAATCCGTTAAGAAACGGGAAGAGTTGATCCTCCAACGTGGACAACTCGAAGAAGAAAGCACAATAAGAAGCCGCACTATTGAAGAATCTCGTCAGCGGTTGGCCCGGCAACTGACAATAAACAACGAGGATTTACGCCGGCAGGCTCAACACTCCGTGGAGGAGACTCGTCGTCGAGTAATTGACAAGGCGACGAAAAAGTTGAGGCTTCTAGGAGATCCATAACTTTCTTCTATTCTTTTATTCTTCATTCTTTTTGTAATAAGAACTTGTAATAAAAGAGAGAAGTTTACTGATTCTTTGTAACTTCATCCTTATGAATAAAGGTAATCTTTTGATTTTTTTACCTGTTGGCTACTAAATTTATTTGCACAACAGATAACTTGTCATAAAAAATGATTTAGTTGTTTTAGGTAGAATAGTCCAAGGCTCATCTGCGTAACTTGAGATGGGAATAATTCTGCGTAACTTGAACAGAGATGGGAATAATCCAGATCATACCGTCAGAGATAAGAGCTTAACATGACAGAGTTTATAGGATTTTTAGCAAACCCCCAGCTATCAACGGATTTGATTAGTCTTTACCAACTACCGTTTGAGTTGGGCTAGCCATGTTATTCCCCTCAGCATGGTGAGTTGTCGAGAATTTTGCTTTGGCTTAAATGCCAAACTTTTCCTCTTCCCTTTGCCTTAGCGACGTTGGGCAATTCATACTTTTACCCACAGCATGAAGGGGTTGGCGAGAATTTTGCTTGGACTTAAATGTCAAACTTTTCCTCTTCCCTTTGCCTTAGCGGCATTGGGCAATTCATACTTTTACCCACAGCATGAAGAGACTGGCGAGAAACTGGTTCTCTTTCCATTGCCTAGTCGGCGCTGGGTAATTCATCAGATTTTGGCCGAGGCGCCTAATTGTGCATGCCTGGTAAGAAAGAAGTCCAAGTGCTCATATGTGTAACTTGAACTGGTGGAGGCGGTTCAAGGCTCAACTGCGTAACTTGAACTGGGCACACCAAGATGATTAGAATCATCAGAGATTTCAGCAGCGGCGCCAAATTGCGCATGCCTGGTAAGAAAGAAGTCCAAGTGCTCATATGCGTAACTTGAACAAGTGGAGGCGGTTCAAGGCTCAACTGCGTAACTTGAACTAGGCGCACCAAGATGATTAGAATCATCAGAGATTTCGGCAGCGGCGCCAAATTGTGCATGCTTGGTAAGAAAGAAGTCCAAGTGCTCATATGTGTAACTTGGATAAGTGGAGGCAGTTCAAGGCTCTCATGCGTAACTTGAACTAGGCACACCACGATGATCGGGTTAGGATTCATCAAATTTCGGCAGAGGTGCCCAATTGCGCATGCCTAAGAAGGAGTCCAAGTGTTCATCTGCGTAACTTGAACAAGTGGAGGCGGTTCAAGGCTCAATTGCGTAACTTGAACTGGGCACACCAGGATGATTGGGTTAGAATCATTAGAGTTTGGTCAGAGGTGCTTAATTGCACATGCCAAGAATTTTTACGAAGAAGTCCAAGTGCTCATATGCGTAACTTGGATAAGTGGATGATCATACTCTTTGGGATCTGAACCAGATGTGACAGTTACTGTGTCTTCATTCTGGTTTAGTTTAAGCATAGTATTTCTTCAGAAATTTGCCGTTGATCGACATCATCATTCTATCGCCGTTCTGATTCATTAAGCGATACGATAGGCTCCACTAGAGTATACGGTCTCCACAACAAACGGTCCTTCCCACTTGGATTCAAATTTACCCTTAGTCTTGTGGGTTAGCACCATTGGCCTTTTAACAGCCAAAACCAAGTCTCCTTATTTAAAGGTCCTTGGTTTAACGTTCTTATTGAACGTTTTCGAGATTCGGGCTTGATACAACTCAATTTGTTGCTGAGCCTTAAGACGTTTTTCATCTAATGCCTCTGGTTCTTGTAATCTCTGTTGATGACGCTCTTCTGTCGTCATCTTTGTGGCTAAGGCCACTCTCAAAGATGGTATCTGGATTTCAAGAGGCAAGACGGCCTCACTTCCATAAACCAAGGAAAACGAGGTAGCTTTTGTCGGGGTGCGAACGGTGGTGCGATAAGCCCACAAGCACTCTCCTAGGTTTTCGTCCCAGTCTCGTTTGTTGGGAGAGACAAACTTCCGAAGTAGTTTAATGATTGTCTTGTTGAAAGCTTCAGCTAACCCATTTGCCGCGGGGTTATATGGCGTCGAAGCAATATCTTTGATTCTGAACTTATTACAGAATCTTGAGAATCCCTGGCTAATGAATTGAGGTCCATTATCATGAATGATCCTTCGGGGGACGCCAAAACGGTAAATGACATGATGCTTAATGAACTTAATCACATCTGTCGTTTTTACCTCTCTCATGGGCACGGCTTCGGCCCATCTTGAAAAATAATTGGTTATTGCAAGAATAAACCGATGTCCTTTAGACGACGGGGGAGTTATTGGCCCCACAATATCCATTCCCCATGCCTCAAATGGCCAACTAGCAACAGTATTGTGCAAGTATTCTGGTGGTTGGTGGATGAAGTTAGCATGTACCTGACATGCATGGCACCGTTTAGCGTATGCCATTGCCTCTGTAATCATATTCGGCCAGTAGTATCCCAGCCTTATTTTGCGGTCTCCGAGTTTTGGACCGGGCTGATGAGCTCCACACACTCCGTCATGTGTTTCCCTCAGCACTTCAGCTGCTTCTGCTTTTGATATGCAGCGTAGCAGCAGACCATCATTTGACTTTCTATATAAAGTCTGAAGTTTATGATCAAAATAGAATCTCGGGGCCTTCCTCTTTATCGAGGTGGCTTCCTTTGGATCTTCTGGTAATATCCCATGTAGGGCATAATCCACAAACGGAAATCGCCAATCACGGGGTTCCAGACTTAAGCCTGTCTGGCACACCTCTTCGGTTTGGGACACCGTGTCTAGGTGGAGAAGTTCTCTGCTACGAATGGTGATGCTTTTAGCTTCACCTAGCGGGATTGCCAATGTTGCAGCTAACGCAGCAAGAGCATCTGCATAAACGTTCTCATTTCGAGATATGTGATATATGTAAAATTGTTCAAAATACCCTGCCAGCTCGATGGCTAGCTGATGGTGAGGGATGAGGGTTTCATGTCTGACTTCATACTCTCCTGTCATTTGGTTGACAATGAGCTTAGAGTCTCCGTATGCCTCTAGATGGTTCACCCCCAGTTGCAAAGCTATTTTTAGGCCGATAATGAGTGCGTTATATTCCGCCACATTATTCGTGCACGGTTCTATTAACGAGTAACCGTTAGGCAATATATGTTTATGGAGAGATATTAGCACAACCCCCACTCCAGCAGCAGATCGTTTGGCAGCACCATCAAAGAATATTTGCCATGGTTGTTCCTTGCTAACTGTGTTGACCTCTGATGTCTGTTTGGATTTGGACCAAATTGGATGGTCTGCAAGAAAATCGGCAATCGCCTGTCCCTTCATAGCTTTTTGAGGGACAAAATGTATATCATAGGGCGATAGCAATAATGCCCATTTCACCAACTGGCCGTTTAAGGATCCCGACTTTGTCATCAGAATCTTTAAGGGATTAACCCGTGATATGACATGAATGGTTTGCCCTGAAAGATAGTGTCGCATTTTCTGAACAGCGAACACTAGGGCTAGACATTCTTTTTCAATCAGAGTATACCGACGCTCTGCTCCGATCATTGTCATGCTTAAGTAGTATAGGGCGTGTTCATGGCCGTGCTCATTATATTGAGCAAGTAATGCTCATAAAGCATCATCCATGGCCCTTACATATATAAGAAATGGCTGCTCAGGGGTCGGTGCCATAAGAATAGGAGGTTTAGTGAGATATTCTTTGAGGTCGTCAAATGCCTGTTGACATGCCTCATCCCATACGAAAGAGACCCCTTTCTTCATGAGTCTAGAGAATGGCTGGCATCACCCTGATAAATTGGAGATGAAGCACTGGATATAGGCTAACTTTCCCTGTAACCCCCTTAATTCCTTAAGATTGCGGGGCGGTGGATTTCACTGATTGCTGTCACTTTTTCAGGATCGAGGAAGATTCCTTTCGAAGTTATTATGAAACCAAGGAATTTTTCACTCGACACTCCCAAGAAAGATTTGGCAGGATTCATCTTCAGATGATGTTTTCACATAAGATTGAAGACCGCTCTTAAATCATGAAGATGATCTTGTTTGCTCTTGCTTTTGACCGCTAAGTCATCCACATAGCACTCCACTGTTCTGCGCAGGTGTTCTTTGAATATGACACTCATCGCTCGTTGGTAGGTGGCACCAGCGTTCTTCAATCCGAAAGGCATCACCGTACAACAGTATACCCCAGCGGCGTTCTGAAAGCCGTGTGTTTTTCATCATCTGGGTGCATTTTAATCTGGTTATATCCCAAGAAGCCATCCATAAAGGACATCCTCTCATAACCACAAGTATTATTAATCATCACATCGGTGATGGGGAGTGAAAATTCATCCTTAGGACATGCAGCGTTCAAATCTCGAAAATCGATGCATATCCGGATTTTGCCGTTCTTCTTACGAACTGGCACTATGTTAGCCACCCAATCAGGATGCTGTTCTTCACGGATGAACCCGGATTTTACAAGCTTGTTGACCTCGGCAACTATTGCCTCCATCAATTCCGGTCGAAAACGTCTTTGCTGTTGTTTAACAGGTTTGGCGTCTTCTTTAATATTCAACCGGTGTGTGGCAATCTAAGGGTCAAGCCCGAGCATGTCTTCATAACTCCATGCGAACACGTCTATATACTCTTTTGATAAGATATATAAGTTCCTCCATTTCCAAGGGAGTTAACGTGTCACTTATGAAGATGCCGTTCCCATATTAACTTGTACCAATTTGTCTTCTGTGGGCGGGTCACGCTGTTCAAAGCGGACATCCCAGAGAGTGCCTTATGCTTAGCCCAGGAATCGTCTTGAACATCAATTGGTTCCTCTTCGGTTTTTGGTGCGGCTGAAACCATATTGGCTATCAAGGATTGAAACCAAGCGCCAATACTTTGATCTGAGTCATGATCAAATGGAGGTGATTCATCATCGGCCGAAGAGCTTTCTTCTTGTTCAGATGGTGATGAGGGAGGAGTCGATACATAGCCCAACCCTCTGCGAGTCTTTTGGTAATAGTCTGGGCTCTTTCCTCTCGGTCTGAACGAGGGTATGAGATTCCGTCGCCCTTTTCCAAAGTTTAATCCCGGTTTCTGGGTAAAATTATAACTCATTTTCTCCATCATATGCCGGGATCTCTGTTCATACAAGTGAAATTGAGGTGATGTTTGTTCATCACTTTCACTGCTTTGTCCTTGTCGAGGTGACGTGATTACCTTGCCGAACATAATCGGTCTTTGAGACTTCTGCCGAGGAGGCACTTCAAAGAGGTGACCATGTCCCACAGCTATTTTTGATTGAGAGAGGAGGGATGACTTGAGAGGCAAATGACATGCCGCTAGAACTTCAAGTTCGGACAGGCCATCCGCTTTAGTGAAAGTACACGAGGGTTCAGACTCAGTAGCTACAGCATGCTCGTAGACTAACTTTATGTTTTCATTAATAACTCATTCACTCTCTATTACATTAGCTACATTATCAAGACTCAGACCAAAATCTAAGTGAGGGTTGATTTCATAATCACCCCCATCGTCTTCTTCAGGAAGCTCATACTCAGTATCTGCCTCGTTACCGCTTTCGTCAGGCTTTTGAGGCTTGCTAGGATCGTCATTGGAGACTTCATGGGCTGGTTTGTAAAGTGCAGCATTTGTGAAGTAATTCTCTAGCCCTTTAAATGGTTGCTTATCTGCAATTAGTGTCCGGACTTCTCCTTCTTCATCGCAATACTTCATGCATTGGTGGAGACTCGACGGGACTATCATGTAGGCGTGGATCCAAGGTCGTCCCAATAAAATGTTGTAGGAGGTATCTGCATCAATAACATAGCATATAGCCTCCGTCCTCAAATCCCCGATTTGACATCGGAGTCGGATTTTTCCAAGGGGATGGCTATTATTGGCATTAAACCCATATATTGTTGTATTGGTAGGTGTCAAACGATGGAGAGAAATCCCTAACAGCTGCATCAACCTTCTGGGCACGACACTTAGTGCAGAATCCGGATCAATTTGAATTTGGTCCATGATGAATATCATATATTGCATTTTTCCTCTCATACTTTATCTGTTTTTATATATAAATAAATGCTACTTGGGTATTTTTAGTGTCTTTTGCAGGTAATCCAAATTATATAAGGAAAAGACATGAAACCAGAGTTGGACTAGGAAATCAAACGCTGAAAAGTTTCTAAAGCGGGCGAGACTACAATATCAAAGTACTTCAGGAAGTAAAAGTAAAATACAGTCTATCAAATCAAGTCTACAGGACAAGAGACTCACTTGGAAGAAATTACGGAGCCAAACTCCAAATTTGAGCCGCTAAATAGCGGTTTTAACCGCCAATTAGCGGCCATACAGTCTCTGTTTAAACGAATATTTTTTACGTGGGCTTATTTGTAATTTTATAGTTTTTAGGTTCTGCTAGGAATAGGGTTTGATTTCGGATGCCTATTTAGGGGCTAACCCTTGTATTTTGACGGATATTCTGGATTCTGGAATTATTTTTGTACGCGATTTTCTCTGTTGAATGAATTGGGGGTTTTGCTGAAGGTCGACGGCACAACACCGTGTCCAGAGGTAACCCATTATTTTTGCAATTGTTATTTTATTTCTGCATAAATTCAATTGCTTTTTATTTTAGGATTTACCGCTTTCTAGATTAGGGTTTATCATTGTATGAATTAAAATCTAATCTTCCTTAGCAGAAATCATGAGTAGCTGATTAGATCAGCCCTAGGATGTAGATGAAACTAAGATCCACCATGTAATTATTTTCTAATATTTTTCTTCTTAAATAAAATTAATAAAAGACATGATTTTTCAAATGAAACATTAAAATACGAGGACCCGAAGTTTAGAACTTTGATAGATTATACTTGAATTAGGACTCTTGATAATCTATGCTTAGTTAGGGATTGGGGTTGCTGGTTTTACTATTTTATTTGAATTATCTACAATATTTAGTTTATTTTTATAAGAAGTAGCATCCTTTGATGAGCTATACTTGCACAACACTTGATAGCTCATGCTTAGGGCACTTTAAGTAAAAATTAAACTAAAAAGATCGAATTTTTATGATAGAAGAAAATATTAGAAGTAAGAACATGGTTGGAAATTAGTGGATTCTATATTCTAGGCTACTTAGATTAATCCGACCTCAATCTAGAACCTTTGGTTAGTCCGTTGAACTATAGAGAAAGTAAGAACGCATAAACACCTTAGATCCCTGTGAGACGACCTGTACAGCGCTACAACGATACTGTGCGCTTGCAGTGAATATAACACATCAAGTTTTTGGCGCCGTTGCCGGGGATCGACGGTGTTTTTCTTGCTTTTTCTAGCATTTTACGGGTTAACAGTGTGTGTGAGTGTGAAGGAAATAGGAAGTGCAGATACAGGAAGATTGAAAGAATTGGAAGAGCCTCTGGACCAAGTGAAAAAAATATCAGAATCAACTTCTTTATTTTAGCCGCTATTTAGCGGGTAGAACCGCCATTTAGCGGCCAAAGAGGTACTTTTGGAACCCCAATTTTCTCTGTTGCTGTATTTTTGTTTCCTAGTTGTGTAGAAAAATTAAAAAAAAAAAACATAAAAATATTAGGAACAGTAGAAACCACATTTTTATTTGCTCATATCATTCCACCGTTTTATCTCTTCATCACACCCCACTTCTTGCATTAGTTTAGGAAGTTCACGCATACACTCACGGTCACTGGTTCATGCCACATTGGACCCGTGATCAATTTGGTCGACTTGTGAGATCAGATTTGTTCATGGGAGACAAGATGGACCAGTCGATCCCGATCCTTCAGGATCGATGTTACCCGTTGCGTACATCATTACCATCATGCATCAAACTTCCACACGTAGCGGGTAATCACTATGAATTAAAACCGCAGTACATTAGTATGCTTCCCAAATTCACTGGTTCTGATTCAGAAGATGCATATCTCTTTATCAGTGAATTTCAAGAAGTATGCGTAATGATTAAACTGCAAAACTTATCGGAGGACGCAATTAAGCTCCGTTTCATCCCGTTTGCACTTAAGGATAATGCCAAGAAGTGGTTGTACAGTATGCCTACTGATTCAATCACTACTTGGGATGAATTCGTTACAGTATTTCTCAAGAAGTATTATCCTACGCACAAGACGGCACGAATCAGAAATCAAATTAATCAATTCCGTCAAGTGCCAGGAGAACCCTTCTGGAAATACTTAGAACGATTTAAGGATTTATTAGCTCAATGCCCCCACCATGCAATAGAAAAGTGGTGGTTGTGTCAGATCATATACGAAGGACTTGATTACGCATCCAAAACTCTTCTAGAATCTATGTGTCAAGGGGAGTTTATGAGAAAAAACGAGGATGAAGCATGGGACTTTCTTGAGGACTTATCATGGAAGACTATGCAGTGGGAGAGTTCCACTGAGAAGCCCAGTATATCAACTTCTGCTCAAAAGAGTGGGATCCATAGCGTCGACAGCTCTATAGCTGCTGAAGCAAAGATCGCAGCTCTTATGAGAAGAATTGAGGCACTGGAAACTCCTAGTGCTCAGTCTCCACCAGTGGGTCAAGTGAATCAACTCCAAAGTCCCACATGCTTTAATTGCGGAATTCCCAACCACGTTATGGAGGAGTGTCCATTGTTAGTAAATCCTACGGGTCCTACACTTGAGCAAGCTAACGCTATGTATCAAAGACCCGTCAATAATCCATACGCTCCAACATACAATCCTGGCTGGAGGAGCCATCCAAATCTCTCATGGGGTCAAGGGCAATATCAGGGAGCCCCGAACTCTAACATGCAGCCTCCAGCTACTGGTCAGTTTTCAAGACCAAATATGGGTGCTTATCAACACCCAAATACTTCAAATCATGGGAACAACCAGAATAGACCACCTGCACAAAATCACTCATATCCACAACAGGGGTCTAATAATGATCAAGAAAAGCGACTTCAATCACTTGAGAAGAATATTGAAACTCTTCTTAAGTCTCAGTCCAACCTTGACACATACATGCAGAATCTTATGAAAGTGTCAACTGATTTCATTCAAAGAACAGATCAGCACCTGCTCGTAAACTCTCAATCCATTAAGAGTGTAGAGCAGCAGGTTGGACAACTAGCAAATCAAATGAGTGAACGTGGCAAGGGCACTTTTCCAAGTCAACCCATAACAAATCCTAATGCCAGTTCCTCAAATTTGAATCAGTCGCATGTCAACCAAATTAATGTCATTCACACACTTAGATCTGGCAAACTGGTTGACAATCATGTAGCCATGCCACCTGATTCCACTCCTATTGTACGGCAAGCTACACTCCCTGATACCACGATTCCATCACCACCTCATGATTCATCATCATCATCATCCCACGATCTACCCACTAGCACGACAGAAGAATCTGATCCTTCTAATTCTAATCCTCCAATTGACCATACTTATAAGCCAAAGGCTCCCTATCCAAATCGTTTGAAGAAAAATTCTCCTCAGGTGGAGCACATGCTTGAGTTATTCAAGCAAGTTAAGGTCAATGTTCCTCTTCTTAATGCAATCCAACAAGTACCTGCTTATGCAAAATTCTTAAAGGATTTATGCACAAAGAAGAGAACAACCAATGTTCCAAAGAAAGTCTTCCTAGCTGCTAACATATCTAGCATCATCTCTCAGTCAGCACCTGTAAAGTATAAAGACCCTGGAAGTCCTACTGTCTCCTGCACTATAGGGACTACAGTGATTGAAAGGGCTCTACTAGATCTAGGAGCAAGTGTCAACTTGCTTCCTTATTCGGTGTACCAGCAGTTAGGACTGGGAGAGTTGAGACCTACAAGGATTACGTTGCAGTTAGCTGACAGATCTGTGAAGACACCTATGGGAGAGATTGAGGATGTCTTGATTAAGATTGGGGAGTTTATCTTCCCAGTTGATTTCATAGTCCTCGAGACTCAACCTGTGGTGAATCCACACCATTGTATCCCAGTTATTTTGGGACGTCCATTCTTGGCCACTTCTAATGCTGTTATCAATTGCCGGAGTGGATCGATGAGACTTTCCTTTGGAAATATGACACTTGACTTGAATATATTCAATCTAGGGCGCCAACCGAGTGATCCACATGACGAGCCCCTAGAAGTGAATATGATCCAAGGATTGTCCAGTGAACACCAAGAGGAGAAATTCTTTGACGAGCTGAATGGTTTAGTTGATGAGAGTGTATTCTTGGAGACGCTCGATGAATCATCTAATTATGTGTCTTCCACGCAATGGAAACTTCCACCTGAGCCATTGATGACTGAACCACGAGTTCAGTTACGACCATCTATTGAGTGTCCACCTGAGCTTGAGATGAAGACCCTTCCGAGTCATCTCAAGTACGCTTTTTTGGGTGAACACGACACACTACCAGTCATTATCTCTGCAGAATTGACTGACGCTCAGGAGGAAAAACTCATATCAGTGTTGAAAGCACATAAGAAAGCCATAGGCTGGAGTATGGCTGATATCAAGGGGATAAGTCCTTCTATAGTGCAGCATAGAATTTATTTGCTAGACAATGCACGACCTACAAGAGATCCTCAGCGTAGGTTGAATCCGGTAATGAAAGAAGCTGTGAGGAAGGATATTCTTAAGTGTCTTGACAATGGGATTATTTATCCTATCTCTGATAGCGCATGGGTAAGCCCAGTTCAAGTAGTACCTAAGAAATCCGGAATCACTGTAGTCAAGAACGATGCAAATGAACTTATCCCGATGCGTTTGCAGACGGGATGGCGAGTCTGCATTGATTATAGGAAGCTTAATGCTGCAACTAGGAAGGACCATTTCCCCTTACCATTCATTGATCAGATGTTGGAACGGTTGGCCGGACATGAGTTCTATTGTTTTCTAGATGGATACTCTGGCTACAACCAAATTCCCATCGCTCCGGAGGATCAAGAAAAGACCACGTTCACATGTCCATTCGGCACCTTTGCATATAGACGCATGCCTTTTGGGTTATGCAACGCACCTGCCACGTTCCAAAGATGCATGGTAAGTATTTTTTCTGACATGGTTGAACGATTTCTTGAAATTTTCATGGATGATTTTTCTATCTTCGGAGATTCATTCCAAGAGTGTCTGCATCATCTAGAGTTAGTTCTCACACGCTGTAATGAGAAGCATTTGACACTCAATTGGGAAAAATGTCATTTTATGGTCAAAAATGGCATAGTGCTAGGGCATGTCATCTCGAAGAATGGTATCGAGGTTGACAAAGCTAAGGTAGACCTCATCAATAATCTGCCACCTCCGCGATCAGTGAAAGATATACGATCCTTCCTTGGTCATGCTGGTTTTTATAGAAGATTTATCAAAGACTTTAGCACAATTGCTAGGCCTTTGACACATCTACTAGCCAAGGAAATACCATTCAATTTTACACCTGATTGTCTAAGAGCATTTGAGCAGCTCAAGAAGGCGCTGACCACCACTCCTATTATTCATGCGCCAGACTGGAGCTTACCTTTTGAGCTCATGTGTGATGCATCTGATTACGCTATCGGTGCCGTCCTTGGTCAACGTATTAATAAGCAGCCACATGTGATTTACTATGCAAGTAGGACACTTAATGACGCCCAGTTGAACTACTCTACCACAGAGAAAGAGCTTCTGGCAGTCGTCTTTGCACTTGAGAAGTTTCGTTCCTACTTGATTGGATCACGAATTACAGTATACACTGATCACGCTGCTTTGAAATACTTGTTAACCAAGAAAGATGCAAAAGCAAGGCTTATTCGATGGATCCTCTTGCTACAAGAGTTTGATCTTGAGATATTAGACAAGAAGGGTGCGGATAATTCAGTAGCTGATCACTTGTCTCGTCTGCCCAATGCTCCAACTAATTTGTGCCCCATAAACGAATCATTTCCTGATGAGCAACTGTTTGCATTGATGCACGAACCATGGTTTGCTGACATTGTGAACTATCTTGTGACTAAGGAGATTCCGTCCCATTGGTCCAAGCAGGATCGATATAGATTCTTATCCCAAGTAAAATTCTTTTACTGGGATGAACCATATCTGTTCAAATGTTGTCCAGACCAAATCATACGTCGATGCATACCTAACGATGAGATGCAAAGTGTCCTCTCTTTTTGTCATGATCTAGCTTGTGGAGGACACTTTGGTCCCAGGAAAACGGCCGAAAAGGTATTGCAGAGTGGTTTCTATTGGCCAACTATTTTCAAAGACGCCGTGGAATATTGCAAAGCATGCACACGATGCCAATTCGTCGGCAAAATTTCATGGCGCAATATGATGCCTCTGCAACCCATCCTTGAGGTCGAAATCTTTGATGTATGGGGTATAGATTTTATGGGACCGTTACCCAACTCATTTGGAAATCAATACATATTAGTTGCTGTTGATTATGTTTCTAAATGGGTAGAG
The DNA here is from genome assembly GCA_036321105.1 of Dracaena cambodiana. Classification (NCBI taxonomy): domain Eukaryota; kingdom Viridiplantae; phylum Streptophyta; class Magnoliopsida; order Asparagales; family Asparagaceae; genus Dracaena; species Dracaena cambodiana. The sequence goes on from JAYEPQ010000016.1 coordinate 26,521,409, forward strand.
GCAATAGCCACAAAATCGAATGACAACAAAGTAGTTGTCAAGTTTTTGAAAGAGAATATATTTTCTCGATTTGGCATTCCTCGAGCTATTATTAGCGATAATGGTACCCATTTCACCAACCGGTCATTTGAGGCGCTTATGCGGAAATATTCCATTACCCACAAGTTAGCCACACCATATCATCCACAAACTAGTGGGCAAGTGGAAGTTTCCAATCGCCAAATCAAACTGATTTTGGAGAAAACTGTAAATCATAATAGAAAAGATTGGTCTTGTAAGCTAGCTGATGCATTATGGGCTTACCGTACTGCTTACAAGACTAATCTAGGCATGTCTCCATATCGTTTGATATTTGGAAAAGCGTGTCATTTACCGGTGGAGCTTGAGCATAAAGCTTTATGGGCAATTAAATTTCTAAATTTTGAGCTCGAAAAAGCTGGCGAGCAGCGGAGATTACAAATTAATGAGCTTGATGAGATAAGACGGGACGCATATGAGAGTGCCAAGATTTATAAAGAGAAAACAAAAGTGTTTCATGACAAAGCAATCATTCGCAAGTCATTTGCACCTGAACAAAAAGTTCTCTTATATAATTCGAGGCTACATTTATTCCCAGGAAAATTGAGATCAAGATGGAGTGGACCGTACATAGTACGGACAGTGCACCATCACGGTGCAGTTGATCTCGAGGATCCTAAAAATGGTAATTTATTCAAAGTAAACGGTCACAGACTAAAACCATTTTTAGAACCTCGAGTGAGCGATAACGTAGAGGTCGTGACACTTCACGATCCAATCTATGCATAAAGGCATGTAGTCATGTGTATAATAGCATGTATATTATGTTACTAACATGATGCAGGGTTTTAAAGCAAAATTAGGGAAAGATGGGGAGCTAACGGTAATTTTCCATTCCTATATACACCCAAGCAGCCCTCATTTTCCCCCAAATCATTTCATCCAAAACCCTAGCTGCCCCCATTTCTTTCCCACTTCCTCCTTTTGGTTTTTGTCTCTCTTTGCAGGACAGTGTATAATCTTCAGGATTTGCGCTGCTCAGTTGATTCCACAAGATTCATCTCACTATCTTAGAGACTCTACCCGAAGATCCCAGCCAGACGTGACGACTCAACCGCCAAACAACGGCTTTTACCGCTATTTAGCGGTAAATTTGTGGATTTTTCCCCTGAATCTTCAGGGCAGGTAATATTTTTCCTTTATAAGTTTACTGGGTTGATCATATTGTAAATTAATAGTTACAGTACGATATCATGGGTAGATTTGTTTGTGAGAAGTTTTTTGGAGAAATTTTTGTAGCATTTAGTGTTTATTTTGCTGCTGCAATCGAAACTCTGGGTTGGAATTACCTCATTTATTCATCTAATGCATTCTACATCCCAGAGTTGGTGGAGGAATTTTATGCGAGTTTTGCGAAATCCGACATTTCGGACGATCGCAAAACCATAAACCTCCATTGGCGCGGCCAATTATATGAAATACACGCAGAGGCCATCTCAACTTCTATGGGTATCCTCCTTCATACCGGGAATCACACTCCTGGTAGGATTGAGGACTATCTTACACAGATGGGCCCAAACTGCAAAATAACACGTGATAAAGGGATCAGCAGCAAGACACTCTACCGAAATATTCACGCAACTTGCCGCTGGGTCAACACTAATGTTATGGGCATTACACATATGTCATCTTTTTATACGCCCACACTTTATGTTGTTGATTGTATTATGCGTCAAGATACTCACTTCTGTATGTGCACACAACTACTCGACACTATTATTGATGCTAAGATGCGGTCGAGGACTAGTTTGCCTCTGCCGTGTTTAATTACACAGTTGTGTCGCAAGTTTATATCTAGTGCCGAATTTGACGCATACGCACCCTCACGCGTGTTGATCACTACCGAACATATTTCGGTGACATATCATGCTGCTGTTCCAGAAGATTGGAACAGACATGTTGATAACGAGGATATATATGCCACTGACTTGACACAAGAGGAGGAGGATGATGCCTTCTTTGACCAAGACTTGCCAGCTGATCCCACTGAGCAAATCAACATCGTCTGGCAAGGTCTTGGAAAAATTTGGCACCGGTTGAAACAGATTGATAGGGGTGAGTCTTCTACAGCACGAGCACGTCCTGCACATGGTGAATCTAGTAGAAGGCAAAGAGGACGACACCAATGATTTGTGTATGAGGGCATACACAAGTTTAGGTGTGGGGGAGTGTATTAGGAGATGTTTATTTTATTTTTATTTTATTTTATTTTTTTAGGATTTTTAGGATTTTATTTTTATTTCATTTTATTTTTTTTAGGTTTTTGGGTTTCTTTATTTTACACTTTGGGTAGTTTTTAGGGTGACCAACAAAAAGATTAAAAAAAAGATTAAAAAAAAAAAATTATTTTTTTTCATCAATAGATCAAACTAATTACAGATAAAGGAACAAAATTTAGATTTGAAATTGGATATGAGAGTAGATTGGACGATACACTTTGAATTTTATGAAAAAAAAAAAAAGATTAAAATCCGAAAAATAAATATCGCTAATAGTAGTTTTGAGGCAATTATACATCTATTCTTCACCTCACAATAGTTTATTAGGTTAAGGATAAAGATAATAACGAATGAGTAAGTCTTCTCTCTCTAAAAAAAAAATGAGAATAAAATAATGGGGTGAGCCTAAGGCAATAGCCTCGAGAGTGATAAAATAATGGGGTGCGCCTGGTATTAAGGCAATAGCCTCAAGAGTGAAAAAAAAAAAAGAGTATGATCTAAGTAATCGGGTATTTTGCACCTAAGCAAGCGTGAATATCCGCATGAAAGGTGAAATATTCTTAATAAAAAAAATTATGAGAGAGGAGATGAATCATGAGTTAGAGTTGGAGTCCAAAAACCAAAGTAGACTATCACACATGCACGTAGATGTATAGGAGCCAATAAATTATCTGTTAGTAGGTATTGAAAGATAAGATTTAAATTTTTGATTAAAATGATAAGTGTATCTTATATGATGCTCGATTTAAAAATTGATAATCTAAATGCGTTCTTAAGTTTGTTATTAGTAAGACCAATTGACGAAAATATAAAAAAAAAAAAAAGGATTTTTTCTTTCTTTTGTATAAAATTTTTATTTTTCTTAATTTTCGGTTATCCTTATTTTTCTTTTCTTTATTCCTTAATCTATTTTCTTCTTGAATTTTGTGGGTATATTCACTGCAAACCCTCACGAGACCACACTCGTCCACTAGGGTAACCTAGGGGTTTAAAGGCTTGTTGCACGTGCTAAGTGTAATCGCGATTCCTGCGAAAGTGAGTTAGGATTTTTGTTTTTCTTTTTAGGTTTAGGTTTTGCTCGAGGACTAGCAAAAGATAGGTGTGGGGGTGTGATGAATATCATATATTGCATTTTTCCTCTCATACTTTATCTGTTTTTGTATATAAATAAATGCTACTTGGGTATTTTTAGTGTCTTTTGCAGGTAATCCAAATTATACAAGGAAAAGACATGAAACCAGAGTTGGACTAGGAAATCAAACGCTGAAAAGTTTCTAAAGCGGGCGAGACTACAATATCAAAGTACTTCAGGAAGTAAAAGTAAAATACAGTCTATCAAATCAAGTCTACAGGACAAGAGACTCACTTGGAAGAAATTACGGAGCCAAACTCCAAATTTGAGCCGCTAAATAGCGGTTTTAACCGCCAATTAGCGGCCATACAGTCTCTGTTTAAACGAATATTTTTTACGTGGGCTTATTTGTAATTTTATAGTTTTTAGGTTCTGCTAGGAATAGGGTTTGATTTCGGATGCCTATTTAGGGGCTAACCCTTGTATTTTGACGGATATTCTGGATTCTGGAATTATTTTTGTACGCGATTTTCTCTGTTGAATGAATTGGGGGTTTTGCTGAAGGTCGACGGCACAACACCGTGTCCAGAGGTAACCCATTATTTTTGCAATTGTTATTTTATTTCTGCATAAATTCAATTGCTTTTTATTTTAGGATTTACCGCTTTCTAGATTAGGGTTTATCATTGTATGAATTAAAATCTAATCTTCCTTAGCAAAAATCATGAGTAGCTGATTAGATCAGCCCTAGGATGTAGATGAAACTAAGATCCACCATGTAATTATTTTCTAATATTTTTATTCTTAAATAAAATTAATAAAAGACATGATTTTTCAAATGAAACATTAAAATACGAGGACCCGAAGTTTAGAACTTTGATAGATTATACTTGAATTAGGACTCTTGATAATCTATGCTTAGTTAGGGATTGGGGTTGCTGGTTTTACTATTTTATTTGAATTATCTACAATATTTAGTTTATTTTTATAAGAAGTAGCATCCTTTGATGAGCTATACTTGCACAACACTTGATAGCTCATGCTTAGGGCACTTTAAGTAAAAATTAAACTAAAAAGATCGAATTTTTATGATAGAAGAAAATATTAGAAGTAAGAACATGGTTGGAAATTAGTGGATTCTATATTCTAGGCTACTTAGATTAATCCGACCTCAATCTAGAACCTTTGGTTAGTCCGTTGAACTATAGAGAAAGTAAGAACGCATAAACACCTTAGATCCCTGTGAGACGACCTGTACAGCGCTACAACGATACTGTGCGCTTGCAGTGAATATAACACATCAGTCCACCTTTGTGGATCCGACATATCCGGTGAAATATAAAGGTCTGTTATGCTTTATATTCCTTACCTGCATGTCCTCCGGAGAGAAGATAATCTGCGGGACCTGCCTCCTCACTTAATGACAGTGGGGGCAAGAGTTCTGTTCTTCATTGGCCGGCTCGACAATCTGAGCTAGGAATGACTCAGAGTCTGCCAAGGCCTCTCTCAATGCCTCACGAGTTGACTTTGATAATCGTAGCAACTCATATAGTGTGACTCGAGCTGGAATATTTGCCAGCTGAGCTATTATATCAAACTTGAAGGTAGTATCTTTGACTCCTTCATCTTTTCCAGGGTTTTTCTGGAAACGAAGACCTTTCTGTTTCGCAGGATTGACGAGTTCCGCTTATATATCTTTCGGATCTACCCTGTTGTAGTCTTTAAGATATGTTTTTCCAGACCGAGTGCCGGAAGGGCCCGCCCCATCTTGATGAGTGGCCATGGCTTCGGGCTCCTCTTCAGATTCTGTAGATACCCCTGCAATATATTCATCCTTTATTTTTGCGGAGATAGCATTGCTAGTCTGCTTCTTCTTCTGATCCCCCGTGTTTGTCTACTGTTCATCCTGTAGCAAATCAAGGTGGACCCACATGACTTCCCCTTTCTGAGTCGTTATGGGGACAAGTCCTTCTTGAGCCTTTTTATGAGGGTCATGGTTCTTCGTAACCAACTTACCCTTTGGAATTGGGGTCACCCCTGCGGGGAACTCATGGGTTCCAACCATTATGATTGCCATGTTGGCAGTGACCTTCATTTGCTCCTCTTTGAGCGTCAGAACTCCAGCTTCTATTAATGCTTGGATTCTGCTCTTCAGAGGGTAACAGTCCCTAGTCGGATGTCCAACATTCCGGTGGTAGAGGCAATAATTAGGGTCATTGGTTTTACCAGCATCCTCTTGTTTCCTATTCTCCGGAAGTTTCAACATTCCCTTTCTCAGGAGTAGATGGAAGAGGGTAGGCGTCTGTTCCGCCTTGAAAGTGTAGGTCCTCTCTTGTTTTTGGGGCTTCGAGTTTGGTGGAGGATTTGTCTTCTGCGGAGCAGTTTCTGATTCCATCACCGCTTTTCCTTTATTCTTATTATTATTATTTTGGGTGTATGGCCTATTACCTCCAGTACTTCTTGATCCTCGAGACTCTTCAACTCGACGAATCAAATCTTCGTCTTGCTCTCCCTGTTTGAGCAAATCCCTCCATGTCTTAGACTCTACGGCCCCCATTTTTAGGAGCACGTTGGTCTTAAGATTATGTCGATATGTTTCGACTAGAGTTTCCTGAACCATTCCATGTTTACAATGCACGGACTTCTCCCGGAACCTTTCTATGAAGTCTTTCATTGTTTCTTGTTCGCCTTGTTTAGTTGCAAGGAGGGAATGAACCGTAATTTCAGTATCATCCTCAAAGAAACGTGAGAGAAATAGTTTCTCCACATCAAACCAGGTATTAATAGTACCTGGGAGCAGCTGCATAAACCAAGTAAAGGCAGGCCCTCGCAAGGTACTTGCGAATACCTTGGTCATTTTCTGGTCATTGCCCATCAAATGTCCCGCTTGGGACAAGAAGTAATAAATGTGTTGACTGGGAGATCCCTTCCCGTCATATGGCTCTAATTTGAGCGGCTTATACTTCTGAGGGTATGGTACCACATCCCATTCAGGCGGATATGGTCTTGAGACCCCTGACTCTTTCAACTCCTTTTTATGCATCAGAGCTTTGAGTTGACTTTATAATTTTTCTATCTTTCCTCCATGCAGATCATGGAAAGAAAATCTATCCTCGTCCTCATGCATCGAGTGGGCTTTTTTTTCTTTTTCCTCTTCGTTCAGAGTTTCTTTGCCCCTTTTGGTATTATCCTCAACAAATTTCGAGAGCATCAATTTAAGATCATCAATCGTCTTTTGTTGCTCTCGAATCATTCTTTCTTGAGCTTCAAATCTCCGATCAATTTCGTCAGATTTACCCGCCATGTGTGACGCTGACTTTTGTAGCCGAGATGACGCGGAAGAATGAGGTGAAGCTATAGTTGAATTATCGCTGTCATCGTCATAAAAACCCCTTACAAGCCTCATATAGTTTCGAGGCGGAACGACTCCTGATTGAGTCAAGTAATATGATGAGGTTCTTCATCACTCGATTCTGAATCATCATCCGTCTCTACAACCTTCTTCCCTTTTCCTACCATATTGGAGGTTACAGCTCTCCATTCTTTTAAGGAAGCGGTTTTTGTCTTCTTAGTAGGATTTTTGTCTGAGTCGGTTAATCGGTTGAACACCGATACCCTGCTCTTACTGCAGCCACAGTTGTCTATTACAGCGGATACCGCTGTCATAAGCTGCTGGCAGTGACAGACAGGTTGAGTTTGAACTTGCTCTATGCCTCTCTTCTTGGATAAATACTCCCTAAGGTCAGTGACCTTAGCCTTGGAGTCGTGAGACCCATCTAACTTTTGAGAGGGTCTAGGAACCCATTGAATCTTCTTAGGATCACTGGAGTCTAGTTCTGGTCCACTGACGTGATGATCAGCCCTGATTCTGTAGCCTGGTTGATCTACGCGGAGCTTAGAATCAGCTTCGCGTTTTGAAACGCAGGGCTGAAAATTAGCTTCGCGTTTTATCTCGTGGGCCTGAAAAATAGCTCCGCGTTTTGCTCCACTAGCGTCGCGTTTTACGCTGGCTTGGCGTATCTTCAAAAGTTTCTCTTCTGGAATATTAGCCTCGCGTGGAATAAAACTCCTATACGCTGGCTTACTCCTGTGATTATCACAAGTCATAACTTCGCGTCTAGCGCGGTTTTTACGACTGACAACAATTTGCCAATCATTTTTGCGTTCCTCACGAGTGTCAGGAATCTTGCGTTTATCGCAAGTGTTACTAGCTTCGCGTTTATTGCTAGGCTCAGTAATAGCCTTGCGTGGAAAATCACACGCTGGCTATAACGAGTCTTTATCCTCGCGTTTTTCGCGAGTGTCAGAGGTCTTGCGTTTATCGCAAATCATACTGGCTTCATGTTTATCATTTAGTCCAGTAATAGCCTCGCGTGGAGAATCACACGCTGGCTTCAAAATTATTTTATACTCGCGTTTCTCGCGAGTGTTAGAATTTTTGCGATTATCGCAAGTACTGTTGGCTTTGCGTTTATCGCTTAGCCGAGTCATAGCCTCGCGTTGAAAATCACACGCTGGCTCAACCTTGCGATCAACGTAAGTTGCAACTTCGCGTTTTACGTGATCATAACTGGTCTTACGATTAACGCGAGCCAGTTTGCGAGGGACCGTAGCCTCGCGTTCTGTGAAGTTAGCCTCGCGTTCAAAGCGGGCTTTGAGGGCCTTCCGCCTAGCTCTCCGATTTCTATTTCGGAGTTGGGTTCTGGTCAATCCAGTTCCCGAGCTTTCTCCGGCAGTAAAGAGGCCATCCTTCGCTATGATTTCCTAGCCAAATAGCGGCTCTATAGCCGTGGTCTCCAAGGATCCCCGTTTATTGGTGGATTCCTTTTTACCCGTTGCTCGGGTATTGGAGCGCAGCACGCGACGATAGCGGCGTGTCTCAGACAGGTCACCTGATTCGGAGGAGAGATACTCCTCATACTTCTACTGGTCGATTTCAACAACCAACATCTCTACGTCGGATCCGATCTTGTTGACGTCGGATTGCACCTCAATCTCTTCTTCGGTGAAAGAGACGGCTCCCACTGTGGTTGCCAGTTTGTTCGCCGCAAAAGTTTTGCTTCCTTCCATTGAATACAACTTAGATTACAATAGAAGTGAACAAGATAAAAAAGAACAAACGAGAGGATTTTATATATCAGTCTCTCTCTTTTACAATGATGTGTGGATCTGTGGCGATGGGATCTGTCAAGCAGCTCTTTTGGACGATCTGACATCAAACTCTTCTCTCTTGAAGATGGCGGCCGACTGTAGATGATCTTTTCTTCTCTGCTCTTCACGAATCTAAGGCTTTGTGCGTAACTTGAATTCTACAAGATGCTAGAAAGATGATCCGAAAAGATCCCTAGGGCTTCCTCAAGAGGGTATTTATAGCCCTAGGATGATTTGAGAGTTTCTATCTAAATAGAATTTGTACTCATCAAGGATTCCAATCAAATATATTAGTTTTGATTTAAATCTCTTGATTTAGAGTTCTGATCTGACTTAATTTGGATATTTAGATAAGCCCAAATCATAATCTCAATCAATTTGAGATTCTAGTAAAGGTGGCCTGTTTTTTGATTGATGCTCTCTAGGCAAATACATTGAATGTAAGATAAGATCTACTTAAATGTGAAAGTAAATATGCTTTGATATTTATTGAAAAATAAAGTGCACAAATAATGTGCTGAAGTGTTGTTCCCGATGGAAAGCAAATTTAATCAATCAATTAACAAATGCATAATATTAAAATCACAAATAACCAAATAAGATAAATACAAAAAAAATTTACATGGAAAACCTAAAAGGGTGAAACTCACAGAAGAACGATGCTATAATATGATCAATGTTAATTGCAAATATTTCTCACAATCACTAAACAGTCATGATCATTAATAACTCAATATCTAATTCTACTATTAGACAACTATAGTAAGAATTCCAATTCTTATACTACCCTAAATCCTATAACAACATCTCTATTACAATCACAGATATAGAGATAAAGTGAGAAAAAACAGATGAGTATTAGTTGTCAAATATTTAAATCAAATTCCCGTCTACATGGTGGAGATGTAGATGATCAATCTTGAAAGCACAACAATCTTCGTAAGAATTGACAGCAATAAACTCTTTTACTTCAATATCTTGAGCTCTCTTAAGTTGTATTTGACTTTGTTGAAGATGACATATAAATTGTATTTTCCTCTTTCCAAATTAATCCCAAATCTAACTTTAAATCTCCTCCATCAATTTTAGATCTGAAGGGGCCAAATAAGAATTCGTATCAAACTCAAATACCTAATCCAAGTTTAATAAATTAAAAATAAAAAATTTGATTTATTAGTGATACCGATAGTTGTTCCTAGATTGTAAATAAAATTCATCTATTGGTATGACTACCAATAGATCCTTAAACTATTGTACCTTTTCTCTAAGCTACGGGTAGGGTTACCAGTACCTTCTTCCTGTTACTTAAAGCTCTATGAGCAGCCAGTCGATTGCCAATGGCTACATATAACTGCTTAGTTTTATGGTTTTTTTCTTTATATATTTGACATGTTTTGCCATACAACTATAAGATCCCAAAATCCTAACATAACAAAGAAAAAAAGAGAGAAGAAATTAAAAACTCGAGAAAGACTGATAAAATCCAAAGCAACAAGATCTTAATCTTACGGAACAAAGACACCCCCCCCTCCAAAAAAAAAAAAAAAAAAACCAACTCTCAACTCTCATGTTCATTATATTTTATATGTTAGGATAATCTACTACAGTAGAAATACTCCATTACAATACAGTAGCTTAGAGTTGCATCACCATGGACGTCAGTGACACCAATTTGTTCCCTCTCCTCCCAACTTGCCATGCCCAAAAAACCATATCTTATAATACTCCAAGGACCAACTTCTAAAGGGCACCCACTTACTCCCCTCGCATCCACTAATACCTCCCTCCCTTTTGTTTCCTTCTCCCCCTCACCCCGCTGTACTCCTCTTGTATCACCATGCAAGAAAACCATAAAAAAGAAGTGAGAAACCTTTTTCCTCTCTGTCCCTCTCTTCTTTAAATTTCTATCTTTTTATCGGCTAAGCGAGCACTAACCTCTATGTTTCTCTAGGTCATGTGGCCTAAATTGGTCGCCAACAAACTTTTTCGTTTGCCTTCGGGTGGCCATCAGTTCACTGCAGACTTCCCAAGCACCGATAATTTGGTTGAGGATGCGATCTCATCAGATAGGCCACCTCATGTTCTGAGGGGCATCCACAATTACAAGTATGCTCTAAACTCTAGATTGTCCATACGCTTGATCGATGAGAATATAGCTTACATGATTATTTTGTGTATGTTGCCACTTCGAAGGATGTTTGCTAGCACTTGGAATGTTGGAGGAGTTCAGCCATCAGATGATCTCAACTTGGATGATTGGTTGGACACAAGCAATAATTCATATGACATCTACGTTCTTGGGTATGTATGTATACTTAACTCTTGTCTATAAATTATGTGCTCAAAAATATTTATTCATACAGGTTTCAGGAGATTGTGCCTCTTAAAGCAAAGAATATTCTAGGCCCAGAGAAGAGTAGAATCTCAACAAAATGGAACTCACTCATTAGGGCAGCACTAAATCGATCCATAAAAGATCCTATGGCAAGTCAAGAGCTTAAGTTGGGGGAGAAGCAGAAGGTGCATCCTTTCAAGAATAACAACTCTATAGGAACCATAGCGAGGGACTACAGATGTATAGTAAGCAAGCATATGGTTGGACTATTCATCTCTGTATGGATTCAAAGGGATCTCACGCAGTACCTTCGCCATAGAAGTGTCTCATGCATCGGTTGCGGCATAATGGGATGCCTCGGAAACAAGGTGTGTGGTCTATTTATACGTTCAATAAAAAATTATCGATCCAAGTTTTAATTCAGTACATTAATTTAAATTTACATTTCTTTTTATGTATGTAATAAATATATCCAGGGTGCAGTATCGGTTCGCTTTTGCTTGCATGGTACGAGCTTTTGCTTTGTTTGCTGCCATTTGGCTTCAGGAGGAAAGGAGGGTGATGAGGTTCATCGAAATTCAGATGCCATGGAGATATTCTCTAGGACAAGTTTTCCTCGAGGCCCTGATTCTCTGGATTTACCGCTAAAAATCATTGATCATGAGTGAGTAACTGAATATATTGTTAATCTATTGCCACCGAAATAGTGGTAGTTAAAGAATTTAGCAATAAGCTGAATTTGAATTCCAAAAGTTCTCTTCTATGTTCAAGACCTTTATTGCATATTTCAAGAGTAGCGTAAATCAAACCTTCGAACAAGTATTCAAACCTTGGAGTTGTGCTATCTACATGTTCTTTCTGCAGAATCCTGATGTATACAGATAAACCATGAGATAGGTTGGTAATTAATATAACAATCCATAACATACTCATAGAATCACTTTTAAATTAATTAAATTTAGTAACAACTCTAAATTACAGTGAGTAGCCTCTCATTTTCGTTTTATACTTTTTCTTTTTCTTGTGAGCATCTTATATTTCTTCTTGAATACTATTAGGACTCCCTTACTAAATGAAGAAGTATGTTTCTAGAGTTACGCTTCGATGGCCAAAATCCTTGGTTGTAGCCTTACTCTAGGTAATCAGCATTATGGCAATATATTGGGGCTACATGGCATGCCACTATCGAATAACAGTAACAATAAATGGAAACTAAAAATTGTGATGTAATAAGTAGGTGATGAAGGTAGGCTTATAACAATATAAAAAAGCCTATGTAGTTAAAATCTTGAACCACTTGATATTTTTTATAGTTACGATCTATTTGCTTGTAGTTCCTTATATGACAAAAGGTTAGGCATGCATTATTAACAGAAGCCGATAGATCCCACAAGTTGACATAAACTAAGGGTTCTTAACCAAATTGCACATGTAATAGAGAATCTCTCACTGGATAGTTTAGGCCAAATTGGCCATAAAATCATACGGGGAGCTCATAACTAATTTGAAAAGCATATAAACTTACCTAGTCATATAATTTTTTTTAATAAAACGATAGCTCGACAGTGATGCAAATAATATGTTACCAGAAATAATATTGTGTCTAATTATTATTATTAAAAAATGTCATATATGTTTCAAATAAAATTTACAAATTTCAGCAATAACCCTTGCTTAACTTAATCATTGAAATTCTTAATTCATGCAGTCAAGTTATCATGCTTGGAGATTTGAATTATAGAATATCCTTGCCAGAGGAAACAACACGTTCGCTAGTTGAGCAAATGGAATGGAACAAGTTGTTAGAGAAAGATCAGGTATCCAAAAATTTCAACTTGATGAAAACTCATTAACATAATATTAATAATAGTTGAAAATCTCTTTATTATATTTACCGGTTAATATTAGCTGTTAATCTTTCTTGCAATACTTGAATTTGCAGTTGCTTGCTGAGTTCTCCGAGGGCCGAACCTTTCAAGGCTGGCAAGAGGGTGCAATCGCATTCTCACCCACTTACAAATATTATCCAAACTCGAATCAGTATTATGGTTGTCTTCAAGGTAAAAAGGGAGAGAAGAGGCGTGCCCCTGCATGGTGAGTTCAATTATCCTTAATATTATCACTTCATAATCCACAAATTAGATTTTTCTTATATTTGACTAATTATTATGATTTTATAGGTGTGATCGGATTATTTGGTATGGTAAGGGCTTGAAGCAAAATCAATATGCACGATGTGAGACTACGTTGTCTGACCATCGACCAGTGAGGGCCATTTTCACTGTTGAGGTTGAAGAAACTAGAGATATTGATACTTTAGCAAGCTTCATATTGTCAGATACGATTAACTCGTATTGAAAGCCAGTTCGATTTGTTAGAAGATAACAACATAAGCAGTGGGAAATCAATTACTCAGGTTTCACCACCACAACAAGTGTGCTAGAATCAACCTCAAAAAAGTGTGCTAGAATCATTTTATCAGCATAGCATATTGCAACCTGAAGCTAAGCATGATCAACTTCCTTCCAACTGCGAGACCCATATCAAGAACCCTGGAGACTTCACGAGTTATATATTATTGCATGCCTTCGTAAAATTCTTTTTGCACGTGTATATACCTCAGCTCTCTACCGATCCCCCTTTATACGAATTCATATAATATTGTTAAATTAAGCTAGATATTTGGTGTCTAATTTTGCTTAATGAGAAAGTAATGACAAGTGTGGTATCACAGTGGAATTCTCCCGTGTTTGCACTTATAAATGCAAAATTAAATGCTAACTTCAAATATGAAATTTTATATTAATTTCAAAATTATCTATCAAGTATATAAGCTAATAATTTCTTACATCAATCTATCTCTAATCCGCACATATAGTTACATCATACATACGTGATTGTTACAAGATGATACACATTTTCTCGATCCTTAGACAGTTCAAAAATGACCCTTGCCCCATGGTCCCCATTATTTATGTGAGTGAAATAAGCTTACATCCAATTTTCCGTATGCTTAATATAAGATGATCCAAATTAATTTTGTGTCAAATTAAGATTAAAACTAAAATATAAAAATCAAAGAGAACAAACATATCAGCATGAATGGACCAAAAATAAGATGTTTGGATGGATGGATGACTCGTCCATTCTTCTTCGGCTTTTCTATGAACATATCGTACTTGGCGTGCATATGCATTTCGTTTTCATCCCCTAATGCAACTCCCAAACTTTTTTATACCAAGAACTTGCTTGCGAGCTCCTGTATGTCCCCATCAAAGACCACTACATCCAAACTATTACGGTTGAGGGTTACCACATGAAGAAGCCAAGAAGCCAATTGGTTGTCTCCAACATATAATTAACTGACCGATACTTTAATAGTAATTGTAAAGTCCTTCTTGTTATGTTTCTTTGCAAGCGATGTTTGAAGACATCTAAAATGAAAACTCCATATCGTTCACATTTATTAAAAAATTTCAATTATTGTATAGAAAGAAATTATATTATATGTTTACTACATAGAACTTAAATAACCTATGCTTCAAGTGGAGAGATTGCATATTCTAGTAGATATACTGACAACAAAGCTTTGACTCTAGGGTAAACTTCAAGTATAAATATATCCGGCGGGATAAAATAAACATGTGAAAACAATTCCTTACTAAAGAAAATATTAGTAGAAGGGTGTGTATAAAAAGGAAATGACTACATTACATCAGGGTCAACAATAATTGAAATTTCACTTTACAATCTAAGCAACCTTTTTTTCTTTACAGATAGTATCCTTCCTCATTCCAACTAACAGGTGATGAACTGGTTAGTGGTTTGAATTTAGGGGATGAATGTGATAATGACTTGATCCTCGAGCATATAGGATTACTGTACCCTTTCTCGAGAAAATGAATTGCAAAGGAAAAGGAGCAATATTTACATGCGAGTTTACAAGTTGTTAAATCATTCTTCAGAGCAAAGAGTTTACAAGTTGGTAAATCATTCTTCAGAGCAAAATTACGTAGAATAGACAAAACATGGAATTCTTGTGCATGAAGATATCTTCTTTATCAAAAAGTTCGATAGTGAATATATAGAACCAATATACATCTTATTTCCTTTAGACAGTAGCATATGATCCTTGAAAACATCTTATGGCATACTCTGGTATCTCATAATCATAGCCTTGATTTGATTCTTTGTATAGAGAAAACTGTGTAATCTGATCGGTTCTCTTAGGCAGTTCTGATCTTAGTGAACTATCAAGCAACTGTTCGCCATAAAATTGCAAATGATTCTCTATTTAGCTATTTCAATAAAGGATTACAATTTCAATGGTTTTTCATTTACAGAAAATGAGGAAAAATCAAATTCTTTTTTGTTTAAAGATAGGTTCTGAAGTAGCTGTAGAGAACGACTTTACTCTCCATTGACACTCCACACAAACTCTTTCAATTGGCAAAAAGGCTCTAAACTTCTGATCACAAAGGGTAATTTAAGAAGAAGATGATCGATCCCTTCTCTTTCTGTTTTCTTGCTTTTTATAGGAGTTTTAGGGTAACGTCCCCATCTCATTCGTTCGACTGTTAGCTCCACTACTCAAGAAGTGTCGTCATATTCGTTAGGTATTTATCCCCACGATCAAAATAATACCGCTACATTCGTTCGGCAGTTGGCTCCACGATCCGATGTGGCAACTTCTCTTGTTCGGGTTGGGTGATTTTGTATTAAACCCATCCCCGGAAACTATGGATAGTATTGCGAATCTCAACTTTAGATTCGCGGATCTGTTCTGTCATAGCTGGGTCGCGAACCTCGAACTTTAGGTTCGCGGATCTGTTGAGTTGCGGATCTCAAACCCTAAATTCGCGGATCTGCTTTGTTTTTGACAGATGATTTCAGAATTTTTCGCCGACAAAAGCCCCTCCAAAGTTTTCAAAACTCTCATGATCCTCTGAGGTGTTTTGGAATACTTTGGATATAATAACATTTTGTTTTAGTGTGACATAGGATTCTGTATTAGAATCTCCATTTTCTATATTTCCGAGAGTGCAATTCTATATCAGAACTTTCAATTGAGGGCAGTATGATCCTATCTTAATGTTTTAAACTCCTATTTCAAAAGGAATACGACTCTGTATTAGCGCCGTGAACTTGCTGCTTTTGAAGGAAAATGCGACTCTGTGTTAGTGCCACAATTTTCAACTCTTGAAGAAAAATACGACTCTTTATTAGGGTCACAAATTTTCATTTCGAAAGGAACATGACTCTGTATTAGGGTCGCGAACTTTCATTTTTGAAGGAGAAAATGACCCTGTATTAGGGTCGCGAGCTTTCATTTTTTGTTGCGAAAAATTCGGAAGGCAGTTACTTTATACGGCGTAGAAATTGAGACGTTCTCTGAGCTGCATTAAATGAAAAAGTACTCATGAGATTCAGGTCAGAGATCACGTCCATTCGAAGATCTCGGCTGTCAAATCATCTGTTATATAATCTCGGTTTCGTGTAATAGGGCATTTCTAACTTCTTTCTGAGAAACTTGAAGTCCAGGCTTCTCTTCAAGGTTTTCAAGGCTTTTCATCCTCGACCTCTGTTAACCTCCGATTTTTCTCGTGAAAGATTTCTTTAGTCTGCAAACAATGCCGAAGAAAACTTCCTAATCTGATGCTTCTGCAAGCGGTCATCGGGACTCTCAGACCACTTCTAGTTCCATAGTGGTTTGGCAGGAACCCTTGGTTGGAAGTAATTCTTTTACTTTTCATTAAAAGACAATTCTTTTTATGGAAAGTCTTTTTTTTTCTTTGGTTTTGATCTCAAAATCTTTTTTACAGTTGATTACGCTTTAAACCCCTGGCCAAAAGACCATTATTTTGGTTTTTCTGGCGGCTATGACGGGAAGAGAGAGTTTAGGTTCAGCCAAACTTTTTCAAGTTGCACTACCTCCGGTGGCCAAGAAAGGAAAAGCAAAATTCTCAATTCTACTTGCCCGATATCGCGAGAACTGATGACCACTGCTCCTTTCGAAGGGGGCAACCAAACTTTGTTGAACAAACCTGCCCTCCTATTTGGTGATCACCTCTCGACTTCCGACGATGGTCTGGATGATGGAGATTACAAATGGTTTTGCTAAGTTAACGGTCGTAACTTGTTTCTTCCCAACATTAAGAGATCTTACCCGTTTCTATTTTTTCAATATCTTTCCATTCCTAAACAAATGGATTGACATTTAAATAAGCCACAAGATGGTGTCTTGCTAGGAGCATTCAATTCACAAGGTACTTTCCCTCATTGTACTAGGAAGCATTTTTGCGGATTGTCTCCAGGGTCTTTCAAACAGGATTTTCGTATAGGTGAAACACCCATAGTTGCCCAGACTTTCCAGCACCGATTCGTTAATGTGCAAGGGGAATTTCCAGTCCAAGACTTCCGTCATCAAGGATGGGTTCACTGTTCTCCGAAAGGGGAGTGGACAATCTTGACTGACTTTTTCTGAGAGCTTTCAGAGATCAGCTTCAGCATGCAAACCTTTATCGCACCATTAGGGCGGTTTAGCACGGCATTCCTGCTAGTCGATTCCATTTCTTTTCGTTGTTAGAATTGTATAATCCTGATACTTGTACAGTCTTCTCTCCCCACGGCGAATTAGGTTTCGCCCTGCATGAGATGCATGAAATCTCAGGGCTACCTACGGGAGACATCCCCATATGAAGAGTATGTCCCTACCGGGTAAGAGCTTCATTCATTGAAGACTCGAGACTCTATGGTCTGTGATACTTATTGGGAATTGCTTTGCCACTAGTACATTTGTACTCATATATGTCTGGTACTCGCAGCGTAAAGCAAAAGAAGTGGCTGTAATATCTTCTTCCAATTTTTTCCAAGAATAAAGCCAATTTTACATGTCTCCCTTCGGTTTCTGAAAAGAAGGTCGAGAGAAGGATCACCAATTTCAGGACAGATGTTTATATTGTCTAATTTGACGAGCATGTCTTCAAAGCTGGAACATCTTTTGAAAGCTTTCACTATCAAACTCTTCAACCTTTATCTAATCCAGCTTTCCTGGCAGGTTATTTGATGCTTTGGTTGTGTGATTCCTTCACAGGATACCATACCTATCAAAGTGATATTCCCGGCCGTCTTGCTCACGTTTGGTCGGCGGCTCAGCTTGTTGCCTGTGATGGTGTGCAATATCCAAAACGGATTGAGGAAGCTGGTAGATAAGTTCTGTAATGTTAAGAAGGAGCAAAACAACAGAGGGGAGTTGATAACTAGGACTCCCAATCTGCGCGTGGAGCTTCCTTATACTTATTTGATGGCATGGTTGGTCTTGCATTGCCCCACCCTAATGAGTCCTGCTAATTCGCAAGTTGATTTGAGTGCTCCCACAGTACAACATTATGAGAGATCGCAGTGGAAAGAGGGCCACATAACTGCAATTCGCAAGACTCTTCACTATCACGTGAACTTTGAGTTGTTCAAATATTTCCCCTACTTTCCAAATGCTGGATATGGGGAGGAATTTGCGGATGTTGCTGGTATTGATAAATTTACTGCTTTGTCCCCAGGATGCTTCTGGTGGTTAATAAATATCCATCCAGGGTATCTGGTTCTCCGTTTGGGGAACCACTGTTATATAGAGCCTTATTATATGAATCACTTTGCTCGACAATTCGGGTATGATCAGCTCTATGTTGGCAATCCCAACAAGAAATTAAGTTTTGCCAGAAATTTGCTCGAAGGAGCTCGGGCTTAGTTCCACTTCATCGCGGGTGGTACTCAAGCCTGATTCGATCTTCCACTCAAGACTCCAAACTCGTATATGAGTTTCGATTTCTGCAAATGGTATGCGGATGCTAACTCCGCCCCTCAGAATTTTAACACAAATCTTACTTGTTTGAAAGATATTAGAGCAAGGTATGCTTAGAAAAAAGGGACTGGCAATACGAAGGTGGCTAGAATGGAGGACTTTGGAGCAGAATGTGGTTCGGAAGACTTGGAACCAATAGTCAAACAGGGGGAGGAAGGTGATAGTGCGGTTATCCCATCTGCCCAATCTGTTTCCCTTGATGTTTCTCCACTTCCGACGCCGAAGGAAACTTCTCCTCAGCCGAAATCTCCTCCAAAGAAGCTTTTGTACAAACGGAAGAGATTGTGGCATCTCAGTGATTTGCCTACCACTCCGCAGGACGTACCATCTGAAGCTGGTTCAGCTCTGGAAACCGTTGCGGAGGAACCAGGGGAAGATGAAGATGACTTGGCTCTAATTCTTCGTTCTTCCAAGAAACGTCGACGTCAAGGGCCTGTCTTTTGCAATGACTCTGCATTGGTGACTGCTCCTACCTCTTCTACTCTTCCTGTGCAAGAAGATTCTGCATCCCCAGCTCGCCAGACTATTGTTAGTGATGAAGTGGCCGCTCTGCCTGCTGCTGCACAAGAAGAGTATGCATCCCTCACTCACCCGACTGTTGCTGGGGATGAAGTAGTTGCCCCTTCTTCTATTGCACAAGGGGATTCTGCGACCCTCACTCATCAAGTTGTTGATGACGAGGTGGAGATAATTGGGAAAGTTCGCACATCAGATTCCTTCAAAGTAGCATCTCTTCCAACAGATCATGATGATTGGGGAGATGATGATAATGTCAGCAGTAAAGATCTTGGTTCTAGTACTCCTCCGACAGATCACGACAAAATGTCACTTGAGTGAAGACGTTCGAGCCGAGATATACGGACTTGGAGAATCCAGTGTTCATCCTTCAGGTTAACCTATATACTTTATCCATCTTTTTTATTTTTTTGAAATTCTGCCATTATTTGACGATACTGTAACATTCAATCGTCAGCTCCTTCCTTTTTAATAGGTCTTGCTTCGACTCCATCTTTAGAGCATATGGCTGTAGACGACACTCCGCAGGATAGCACCATCGTGGAAGTCCTTACTGAAGTAGCCTGTGGGGTGATTGAGACCACTGTTTCTGCGGCTAATACTTCCTAAGTAGCGGTTCCTCCAATAAAAACTGACACCCATATCGTTCCGACTACAATTGCTGCAACCATTGCTTTTGCTGAGTGTGTGGAAGTTGCTGTTTCTAGTACTGGTGCTACTGCTTCTCTGCAGCAGAGTACAGTTCATGATACACCACCTCTAGTTGTTACTGATTCTTCCTATGCAGAGGTTGATGCTTTTGAAATTAACCTGCTGAAGGATATAGTGGAAACCTTTCTCCACTTTCTGGATCGTTGTATTGAGAATATACTGAAAGGGGCTTCTTTTGCCTCTCTTGCCAATATTCCTCATATTTACTTGAATAGTATAGTCAGCATTGGTGGAGAGGAAAAATATGCTCCTTATAGGCTTATGATAGTTCAACTTTAAGGCTACGCTGAGTTTTTGTCAAGATCGCGGAGTGCTGACAAATCTGAAGTAGTTGAAGCTACCTTCCAGAAGCTGATGGAGGAGCAACTTGGGCTCCAGAAGGAGCTCAAAGAGAAAATTGATGCTTGCAGGGCTTCCTTCGAGAAGAGCAAATCAGACAGTCAATCTCTAGCTTTCCAAGTAGAGACTGCTGCCTCGGTTGTCAAGAATCATGACCAGGCCATTATTAGGACCCAGGAGTCCATCGCTAAAGCTCAGGCTTTCTTAGCGAAGATTACTAAAGAACGCGATGAGTCAATGAAGAGTCTTACGAGCTTATCCAGGCAACGGGATAATGCGATAAAAAATCTTCAGGCGATGCAACCGAACTAGAGGCACTAGAGACCGCTTCAGCACAAAGTACTATTGCTAGTGAATAGGAATTGTTTTGCCAAGCCACTATTCAAGCTTATGAGATTATCCAGCAGGAAATCAGTGATGCTGATGAGAAGATAAATACCCTCTTAAATCATCGAACTGTATAAGAAAATCCTTTTTATTTAGTCTGAGTTTTTGTAATCTCTCTTACAATTCCTCTAACTTTTACTTTTCATGACATGTTTTATCCTTCATATAGTAAACATAATTTTGCACTTCAGAATTGTTATTTTGTGTTTGGCTTCAGAGACTTGTGTCTAACTTTCTATCTTGTGTTTTGAAGTTCACAAATTTGCATAGGATTCATGGTATCTGTGTATCAGGCATGTTTTTACATCTCAAGACCGCGACTTTATATTAGCAAGATTCTTTCCTTTGTCAAATGTACGCGACCTTCATGAGCTTTCATCAAGTTTGCGTCTTTTCATCCTGAAGTTTGCGAGATAAAAAAAAATTCTTCTTTAAGAATTTGCAGTGGCTTCCGCGAGTCATGACATAACCCTTTATCTGATTAACTAGTGTGAAATCCCAAGCGTCATACGCTCTTATTAATGGTGAGATCCTTCGATTGCAAAATCTAAGTGTCCCATGCAACAGTAATAAATTCTGTTGGGATTCGAATTGAGAATCCCAACCAAAGATTTGGTCTTATCTTCTCCCAATCGAAGATTATAACCATAGGACCGTCTATATAAGACGAATGACCTCTTCCATAAAGGATCATTCTGACATGAGAAAAGTTTCTTCCCCTTGTCTTCTCCTCCTTTTTTTGTAGTTGATTTATCCGTGAAGCCGTATTTTCTTCTTCTCCAACCGAAATGATGGATGAGAATTGGCATGTTACAAGATCTCCAGACTGCATCAATCTATAGGGGTATCCCACCGAAAAGGTTCTTATGACCATAGTCGTTTTTCTTAATTAAAGTAAACTTCTTCTTCTTCTGATCAATATCATCCTCCCTCTTCTTCTTATTTTTTTAATAAGAGTTTGAATTGGCTGCAGAAGATAACCGTAGTCATTCTCCTTAACAATGGCCCAGACCCGATGGGCTTGTAATTGCTTCCAATACCTCTAGAGTATTGGAAGGTCTTATGTATTTTCCATGAGAGAAAAGATTTCGGGTTTGTGGCATTGTCTTATTTTTTACCTAGCATCCCACAAGGTTGGGGAGCTAAATGGCTAGGGCGGCACTGAATTTCAGCAATCCCTCACATTGTATGTTTGGGAACATATATTTGGTATGCCCAGTTTTGCATTAATCAAGTCATTGATGGCGTTGATCTTGACTGAGCAAACCAACTCGGAGGCCCTAACCGTTGGTAGGAAAAGACTACAAGAGAAAACTTTTTACCTTTAAGCCGTCCTTGGAGGGGAGGCTACAAAAACAAATTCGCCATTCTGGAAGAGGAAGCTACAGAAGTAAGTTCGCTATCCTAGAAGAGGAGGCTACAAGAGAAAACTTTTTGCCTTTAAGCCATGTTGGAAGAGGAGACTACAGAAGTAAACTTTTACTTTTTCTCATATCAGTGATTTGTATTCATTTTTGTTGATTGTATAGTGCTAGGGAACTCTCTGTAACTTTGATTTGATAATGAATAAAGAGATTCTTTCTTTTTGTATATCTGGAAGTGATTGATGAATAATTTTGATATTGATTATCAGAGGTAACCGTTAACTTGATAATCCTTAAATCGCCCAAAATTTTCCAACCACTCAAAGTTGCTGCGAATGAGAGAACTTCTCGAATCAAGATAGAAGTAATCGTTAACTTCCCTGATCAGGTTGAAACTCACACTGTTTAGTGACTTCCAGTGTAACGGCTTTTGATTCGCCAAAGGTTTTTTTTTTTTTAATTTGGCAAGTTTGGAAGAGAGAAATTTTGATTCGCCAGAGGTATATTTTTTTTAACTTGGAAGATTTGGGAAAGAGAAATTTTGATTCGCCAAAGGTATATTTTTAACTGGAAAATTTGGAGGAAAGGAATTTTGATTCGCCAGAGATATTTTTTAACTTGGTAAATTTGGAAGAAAGGATCTTTGATTCGCTAGAGGTATTTTTTTTAACTTGGCGAATTTGCAAGAAAGAAATTTTGATTCGCTAGAGGTATTTTTTTTTAACTTGGCAAATTTGGAAGAAAGGAATTTTGATTCGCGACTCAAAAATCTTTAGTCTGGAACCGCGAATCTTTGTTAATAAACCCCCGATTACAGATAAACTTTTATTCGCCATTTGCATTGAACTACCCAGATTATATTACAACTGGTGTTCTGCAATTTTACTAACAATAATATTTCTTCAAACACTTGCCATTAATTAGCATCATGATCTTATCACCATTCGGTTTTGCCAACTGATATGCGCCATAGGAGTAAATCGTATTAATGACAAAAGGCCCATCCCAATTTGGCTGGAACTTTCCTTTAGACTTTTGGCTAGTTATGATTGGTTTTCTTACTGAAAAGACCAGATCGTCCTTTTTGAAAGTTCTTCGTTTGTTTTTTTTGTTAAAAGTCCTGGAGATTCGCGCCTGGTATAGTTCAATACTCTGTTGAGCTTCCAACCGCTTATCATCCAAGGCTTCTAATTCTTGGAGCCTTTGCTGATGCCGTTCTTCTTCCGTCATCCTAGTCGTTAGTGCGACTCGCAATGATGGAAGCTAAATTTCCAAAGGTAAGACCGCTTCTGACCCGTACACTAAAGAAAATGGTGTGGCGTTGGTGGGGGTTTGGACTGTAGAGCGATATGCCCACAAACATTCTCTGAGCTTCTCATCCCAGTCCTTTTGATTGGATGATGTAAACTTTTTGAGGAGTTTTACTATGGTCTTGTTGAAAGTTTCTGCTAGACCATTGGCTGCAGGGTAATATGGCAAGGAAGCTACGTCTTCGATTCTGTATTTGTTGCAGAATCTGAAAAATACTTGGCTCACAAACTGAGGCCCGTTGTCATGAATGATTCTCTTGGGCACTCCAAAGCGATAGAGCACATGGTGTTTAATGAACTTGATCACATCCGATGACTTTACCTCGGTTAGAAAAATGGCTTCAGTCCATTTCGAAAAGTAATCTGTTACAGCTAGAATGAATTGGTGCCCTCTCGTTGATAGCGGAGAAATCAGCCCGACAATGTCCATTCGCCATTGCTCAAACGACCACGATGTAGCCGTTGGGTAGAGATATTCTGGAGCTTGATGTATAAAGTCTGCATGTATTTGACAGGGTTTACACTTCTTGACATAGTTAACCGCTTCTGTCATCATCTTAGGCCAGTAATAACCTATTCTTCGGATTCTATCCCAGAGTTTTGGCCCTGGTTGGTGTGCTCCGCAAATACCAGCATGAGCTTCTTCAAGTACTTTCCGAGCTTCTCAGTTAGACAGACAGCGAAGTAAGATTCCGTCATAAGATTTTCTATATAATGTCTGGAGGTCCACATTATAATAGAACCGAATAGCCCTTCTTTAGATTGCTTTGGATTCTTTTGGATCTTTGGGTAATATGCCGTAAAGGACGCAATCTATATAAAGGAATCGCCAATCCCTTGGTTCTAGATTTGACTCGAAAACTCCAGTCTCGTCTTCCTGTTGCTTCCTCAATTCCTCTTTGAGTTCGTCCTTTGGACAGAATAATTCTTTGCTCCCTACCATAATTTGCTTTTTAGCATGTTTGGGTAAGGTCAATGTAGCAGCTAAGGAAGCCAGTGAATCTGTATAGCTATTCCGATGGCGCTTTACGTGGCTGACATAGAAACCATCGAAACCATCGGCTATCTTAATTACTGTGCGATAATACGGCAAAAAGTCTTCATGTTTGACTTCATATTCCCCTTTAACGTGGTTTACGACAAGTTGAGAATTCCCATATGCTTCCAAATATTTGACCCCCAATTGTTTAGCTATCTTTAAGCCGATTAGGAGGGCATTATACTCTACAACATTGTTGGAGCATGGGTTTGTTAACAAGTAAGTTCGAGAAATGATATGGTTGTAAGGAGAGACGAAAACAACTCCTACCCTCGCTGTCATTTTTCCCTCGGATCCCATTCGAGAGGCGCCATCGAAGAAAAGTTTCCATACACCTTTCGTGACAATATTTGCCTCTGGAAACTCTTGCGAGATGCCTTCTTTTAGAATCAGACTCCATTCACCCAACTCTCTAGGAATTTCTTCGCACAACTTCGAGAATGCCGGGATTGGGTACTCGGCTAGGAAATCAGCTACAGCCTGTCCCTTAAAAGATTTTTGTGGGACAAAATGCATATCATATTGTGATAACAAAATAGCCCAATTGGATAGCCTCGAATTCAACGATCCGGGTTTAGTCATTAATATTCTCACGGGATTAACTCTCGATATAACGTGAATGGTTTGTCCAACTAAGTAGTGTTGCATTTTCTGTACTGCAAATACTAAAGCTAAACATTCCTTCTCCACTGGGTTATATCGGTGTTCCGCCCTGATCATCATTTTGCTGAAATAATAAATAGCTTGTTCATGATCCGACTCATTTTTCTGCTCTAACAAGGCTCCCAAGGAGTGGTCTATAGCCCTCACATATAGCAAGAAAGGTATTCCCGAGATTCGGGCTACGAACACTGGTGGTTTCTTGAGGTATTGTTTGACTTCTTCGAAAGCCTTTTGGCATGCGTCATCCCAAACAAATGACACTTCTTTCCTCATTAACCTGGTAAATGGCTGATATTTACCGGATAAATTTGATATGAATCTGAGGATGTACGCCAGCCTACCTTGAAGTTCCCATAATTCTTTGAGGTTGCGAGGAGGTAGCATATCTTGGATTGCCTTAATCTTATCCGGATCAAGATAAATTCCTTTGGAAGTTACCACGAAGCAGAGGAACTTTCCACTAGAGACTCCCAGAAAAGATTTAGTCGGGTTCATCTTGAGCTGGTGTTTCCTCGTGAGGTCAAACGCTGTCTTCAAATCTTGGAGGTAATCACTCTTATTCTTACTTTTAATTGCTAGATCATCTATATAACATTCTACTGTCTTTCGCAGATGCTCTTGGAATATTACGTTCATAGCACGTTGATACGTGGCACCTGCATTTTTTAGGCTGAAGGGCATGACCGTATAGTAGTATATTCTGAGCAGTGTTCTGAAGGACGTATGTTTCTCATCATCAGGGTACATCTTTATCTAATTATACCCTGAGAATCCATCCATGAATGTCATATACCCACAAGTATTATCTATCATAACATCTGTGATGGGTACCAAAAATTCGTCCTTAAGGCATGCCTCATTCAAATTCCTGAAATCAATACAAATCCGGATTTTTCCATTCTTCTTTGTTACAGGAACTATATTCGTGACCCAATCAGGGTGTTGTTCCTCGCGAATAAAGCCTGATTCGATCAACTTTTTTATTTCAACTTCAATAGCTTCCATGATCTGTGGATGGAATCTTCATTGCTGTGACTTTACTGGCTTAGAATTTGGTCGGATGTTCAGTTTGTGAACCGCGACACTTGGGTCTAATCCTGGCATCTCCTCATAACTCCAGACAAAAATGTCGATGTACTCGCGAATGAGGGATATCAATTCCTCTTTCTCTTCCAAGGATAGCTTCTCACTTATAAATATGGGTTTAGGATTCTTTTCATCTCCCATATTTATTTGGATTACTTTATCTTCGGTTAGAGGCTCGCGCTAGTCAAATTGAATTTCCCACTTTGCGTTAAGATGTTTGGCCCAGGGGTCATCTTTATCGGCGAGGTTTTATCTAGGTCTTCGTTTTCTTGGATCGCAGAGGCCATGTTTGCGGACACTTCACGGAAGATTATGCCGACACTGACATCTGAATCTCAGCAGAACAATTCTGACGAATGGTCGAATTGCCATTCTTCATCTCTCTCATCTGAGAAACCTTCAAGAGTGGTGACATATCCTAACCCCCTATCGGTTTTCTGATAATAATATGGCATTTTCCCCTCTGGAACAAATGGTCGACGAATTGTTCTCCTTCCTCTTCCGAAGTTCATTCCCCTGCCTTTAGCTAGGTTATACCCCATTTTCTTTATTAGTTTATGAGAATTTTCATCGAAGTGGAAGAACTAGGGATTTCCCCATTCTTCTTCAGAATCTAAGTATTTCTTTTTGCTTTTGTTACTTGCCTTTCCGAACATTATGGATTTCTGAGTTCCGTCCTTGGGAGGAACATCAAAAACAGTCTTGTTGGTATTTTCATCGTCATCACTCAGTTCGTGAAATGACGATATGATAGGTGCTTGGAAAGAAGCTAGAGAGCATATTTTATCTAAACAATCGCTGAACGCGTCAGTGCTAGAACTTGAGCATTCAGAATCAATACCAGAAGAATAAGCAAACTCTAAGCTTTCATTTATCACCCATTCACCATTAGAGTGAACGGTGTTATTTATATCAAGGCCTTCAAGGCTTATCACAATGGGCTCACCGTCCCAAATTACATCCTCGGATTCTGAATCTTTGGATCCTGATATTGTATCGGCTTCATCACCGCTATCAGAGGTGTCTGGAGCAGGCTGATCTGAGGCATCAAATGCATCTTGATATAGCAACGCGTCGGTAAAGTAGTTTTCGACTCCTTTAAAGGGTTGCTTTTCCGCGACCAGCATTTTTACGTTCCCGTCTTTATCCACATATTTCATGCATTGATGTAGTGTGGACGACACAGTGAGGTTGTTATGGATGCATGGTCTCCCCAGTAACAGGTTGTAAGACGTGTCAGTATCTATCACATAGCACGTGACTTCCATCTTCAGATTGCCGATTTGGCACTTAAGCTTTATCTTGCCCAACGACCTACTACCATTGGCATTGAATCCAAAGATGACAGTACTGGTTGTTGCTAACCTATTCATCGGGACTCCAAGGTACCTAGCATCCTCTGTGGCATGATGCTTAAGGCTGAGCCTAGATCAACTTGAATGCGATCAATCTCCGTTGACCCTATATATCCTTTGTAATATAAAGGGCGATGATGCTTATTGCTTCTAAATTGCATGTCTTCTGGAGAGAAAGTGGTGCAATGGATGTTTTTACCAGAGGTCTGGTGACATGTCACGCAAAAAAAATTCTTCTTTCTCAACCGTTTATGGTATTTGCGCTAGGAATACCTCTGAATCTTACAGAGTTTCTCTCAAAGCTTCTCTAGTTGATTTAGATAGCTTCAGGAGCTCATACAAAGTTATTCTTGCAGGAATATTGGCTAATTGCGCTAAGATGTCTAATTGAAATGACTTCTGTAAATCTTCCGCAGGCTCTTTCCCTTTTTTCTTCAGAGCTTTGTCAAACGTAAATTCTTTTTGTTTGATCTTCTCTAGAAGTGGCCAGGATTCCGCGGCCTGCCCATAATTCTTCAAGTAATCCTTTTCCGAACGGGTTCCAGAGAGAGGTAAATCCGTGTCAGCCACCAGAGAGTCTCCGATTTCTCCTTCAAAATCTGTTAGAGTAGGAATTCTCTTGTCATCTTCAGAAATTATGGAGACGACATTAGAAGTAAGAATCTTTCCTTTTTGCTTCCTTCAAGATGAATTGGAAGTCCATTGTTCATCATTAAAAAGATCTGGATGCACCCACATTATCTCCCCCTATCAGTTTCGAAGGGGGATAATCTTTTCTTCTGCTGTTGATGCGGATTGAAATTCACGGTCTGCATCATGCCTCTAGGAATGGCTTGCACTCCATCTTGAATTGTTTACTCTATCCAGTCAGGTGTTTTGCTGAACTTGAAAGTCACCATGTTCGCAGTCACTTTTTTCTGGTGTTCTTAGAGCTTGATGACCTAGGCGTCCACTAAGGCTTGAATTTTATCCTTGAGAATGTAAAAGTTTTGAGTAGGGTGGTTAATAATCCTATGATAGACACAATAATTAGGATTATTAATTCTCCCTGCTTCTTCAAGACGTTTGGACTCTGGCAGTTTCAGCATCTTCTTAGTCATGAGGAGGTTGAAGATGATTTTCGTATGCTCGTTTTTGAAAAAATATTGCTTTTGAGGCACATGCGACTGAGGAGGGAGTTTTGGAGAAGACTTTGTGGGCTGCGGAGTATCAGCCACCATTGTCTCCATCCCTTATATCCTCGGGATCGAGACCTATGGTTGTTGTCGTTATTTCGCCTTTGTTTCTCCTCGCCTCCTTCTTCTTCAAGTCTTTGCACTATTTCTTCAGCCTCTTCAGCTTGTGGAGTGAGATCCTTCTAGGTCGAGGACTTCACAGCTCCCATCCTAGCTAGAACCTTAGTCGAGAGATTTTATCTATATGTTTCTACCAAGGTCTTCTCTGGCATCCCATGTGGACATATGAGAGAATCATTGCAGAACCTTTTAATAAAGTCCCGGGCTGACTCCCCCTTCTTCTGTTTAGTGGCCAGAAGCGCCGGCATTGACACTTCCATATCGTCTTCATAAAACCTGGTCAGGAAGGCTTTTTCCATGTAGTTCCATGAATTGATGGTTTCCTGTTCTAGCCTTCGGAACCATTCAAATGCTAGTCCTGTCAAAGTACTAACCAATACTCGTGTAAGGATGGGGTTGTTTCCAGCTAAATGCCCGATTTGCAACTTGAAATAGTAAAGGTGCTGATTCGGCGACCCTTTACCATTGAATGATTTGAGCTTCAATGGCTTGTAACTTTCTGGGAATGGCATGCTTTTCCATTCTACCGGGTATGGCCTTACAACGGCCAACTCTTGCAAATCACTCTTATGCATGAGGGTATTCAATTGATTTTGGAAACTCTCCATCCAGATGGCATTCGCATTCCCTTCCTGATGTGTGGAGTGATTGTCATCATCTTCATGATGCTCTTCTTCTTCTTCATTCGCGCAAAGAGCGTGGCCTTCTTCTTCCACCCTCTTTCCCTTGTCAGTGTTTGAGTCATGGGGTGGCGTCTCTAAAGATGCATTCTTCAGTCTTGTGTTTTCCAATTCCAGCAAAACATGCAGCATGTCTTTAATCTCGCTGATAACATTCTGCTGTTGTTGGATACTCTTATCTTGTTCGCCCATCCTCCGCATGAATTCCTCTGGAGTACTATTCTGGGCCATGTACGCGGAGGCGAAGTCTTCCAGAAATGAATCGGACGTTTGCGACTCGGCCATAACAGATTTGGTCATGTCTTCCTCGTTGGAGAAGACTCCAGCCATTTGTCTATAATTCATTGGGATTGCCACTCTATTTTTGAGTCGAGTGTTTTGGAAAACTCCTCGCTCTTCATTGAGCATGTTCTTCAGGCCTGAAGAGTGCTCCGAGTCGGAAGCATCTCTCTTGAAGACCTTCTTCGTCTTCTTTTTCTTCTTCTTTTTCCCGAAACTTATCATATTGGATGATACATCGGGGTATTCAAGCTCATAAAATTCGAGCCTGTTTCGTCGTCTCCTTTTTGACGGTTGGGATGAGGATGTTGATGATGTTGATAGTCGATGGAACACCGACTGCCTAGTATGGGTTGAACAATGACAGTGTAATAGCACTGCATTGATCATCTGTTTGCAATGGCAGTGAGATGCATGGGATTCTTCTCTCTTTCTGTTTAGAAGTTTTCGAAGATCTCTTACATTGGAACTCTTGGTGATGGCGTCATCTTTGAAAGATAGCCTTGAAACCGGAGTTCCTGTTTCGTCGAAGGCTCTCGAAGCAAGTCTCACCCTAGCTGGAACAGTGAGTGGGATAGTTTTAGCCTTTGAGATAGGCTCCTTGCCAATCGTACGCTCTCCGTGAGTCTGAGGTTCGCGTGCTTCTTCTATTGTGCGATCATGCTTTCCCCCCGAAACTCAAGGGACGCGAATGTAGATTCCGCATTTGTAATCATAGATATCCTTGGTGGATTTACTCCGTTTCCTATAGGAAACTCAAGTAAATCCTTCCGCATCTTGATCCTCTGTAATCTCGCATTTTGGCATCCATACTTGTACAGTAGGCCTTCGCGATGATGAGTTGGATGTTTCCTGTTGCTGTGTGATCCTGCGAAACGCAAGTAAATCTTTCCTATTGCTTCTTCTTAGGTTCCTTCTCATTGTACGAGTGAGAGGAACCTCCTTCCCCGTGTCATAGTTCTGCGGAATAGGTAATGGTCGTTTTCCCTTATTGAAGTGGGGATTCTGATCCATTTTGCTAGGAAGATCAGGAGTCTTACCCAAAACTGGCTCAGAGTCCAATGTTGGTGAAGAGGAGGATTTCGGACCAGTTTGGTCTATTGAATCCTCCGCCTGAGTTATTGCCCTTGAAGTCTCCTTGGAGATTGATTCTTTGGAGACTTTACGGCACCCCCGTAAGGAAGTAGGGCTCTTGGAGCCGGAAGAAAGGAATTCTTCATACTTTTCCTGGTCAACCTTTATGGTGAGTGAAGTGATCAGGCTGCCAACCGGAATGTTGTCGGATTGAGTTACTACCAGAT
The DNA here is from genome assembly GCA_036321105.1 of Dracaena cambodiana. Classification (NCBI taxonomy): domain Eukaryota; kingdom Viridiplantae; phylum Streptophyta; class Magnoliopsida; order Asparagales; family Asparagaceae; genus Dracaena; species Dracaena cambodiana. Next base: position 26,552,447 of record JAYEPQ010000016.1, read on the forward strand.
CACCGGAGGTGATGGCTGTCCCCAGCGGAGTCGCCAATTTTCTGTTCACTATAAAATTGTAAATGATTCTCTATTGAACTATTTCAATAAATGATTACAATTTCAACGGTTTCCTGTTTACAGAAGATGAGGAAAAATCAAATTCCTCTTTGTTTAAACCTGGGTTCTGAAGTAGCTGTGGAGGACGATCTTGCTCTCCGTTGATACTCCGCACAAACTCTTTCAATTGGCAAAAAGGCTCTGAACTTCTGATCACAGAGGGTAATTTAAAAAGAAGATGATCGATCCCTTCTCTTTCTGTTTTTCCACTTTTTATAGGAGTTTTAGGGCAACGTCCCCGTCTCATTCGTTCAACCGTTAGCCCCACTACTCGAGAAGTGCCGTCATATTCGTTAAGTAGTTACCCCCACGATCGAAATAATGCCGCTACATTCGTTCGGTAGTTGGCTTCACGATCTGATGTGGCAACTTTCCTTACTCGGGTCGGGTGACTTTGTATTAAACCCGTCTCCGGAAGCTATGGATAGTATCGCGAATCTCAACTTTAGATTCGCAGATCTGCTCTGTCGTAGCTGGGTCACGAATCTTGAACTTTAGCTTTGCGGATCTGCTGATTTGCGGTTCTCAAACCCTAAATTCGCGGATCTGCTTTGTTTTTAACAGATAATTCCAGAATTTTTTGCCGACACTAACTGCATTAAAAATTATTAAAAAATTAATTTAGTTAGACATATAATTTGCAATAAACATGCTTATAATTAATTTTTAAAATATACGAAGACTCTTTTTTGATGTTCTTGTGTGGAAGCTAGTTTTTCTCATATATGCAAATAAGAAGCACATCAGCAAGCTAATTGAAGTATATATAAATTTGCTAATAAATAACGCCTGTAGGAATGAGAATTTGTAGCATGGAAGTAGCCGATAACTAACGGACGAAGAAACAATATCTTGAAGAAGCTTTTTTTGTTTGTTTTTTTTTGTTATTTTGAGTTCCATTTTTTTTTTTTAGATTGTAACGGTGAGCAATTGCCTCTGCGTTTTATTAATGAGAGACAATAGAACACCTGTTTTACATCAAATAAAAAAACAAAACAACAAAAATAAAAAGGAGACATGATACCTATGGGTATCAATGGTTTAGTCTTAGATTATCATACACAAATAAAAGGGCATGATACAAAATAGTATCCAAAAATTCTCCACTAGTAGTTGATTGTCGACGTCCAAAAGCTCGCTCCTTTAAGCTCTGTCCACGGGACTCTGTGTCACCCCGACTGGAGAGTCTTCCTGCAGCTCCTCGTGTGTGTCCTGCTCTTCTGAGAGGCATAACCACTCTCTCTCCGATAATACACCTGTCCAAGAGATCATGTCATAGTATGTGAAGTAAAAACAGATATCAGTTGAATACATGTTATGTCTAAAAATTTTACTGTTTCTCTCTCTCCACATGTTCCAACAGATAGTTGCTAACATAATGCGATTGATATGGGCATCGTATATTGTGAACCTACTAATTCCGACTCTCAGCCATGTCGATTGTTATGTGTAGGCACACTACGCACTTCTCTTAGAGTTTTACAGCATAGGCGCATGATAAGAATAAGTGTGAACTGAACTCTGAACGCAAATACCTGGCCCCTTCCATTCCTTCCTTTGTAGACTGTCCCAGGTTAGGATTGTGCCTTTGGCGATAATCCATAGAAAACCCCTTACTTTGATGGGGCATTTAGTCTGCCATATGTGAGGTGCTTGCGGTAATCTGCATCTGTCATCTATGCAATATTTGTATGCAGACCTAATAGTAAAATTTCAGTGTTTTTTCCATCTCCAAATGACCTCATCACATTCATTAGCACTCGAGGGGAACTGCTGTATAAGGTTTTTAAACTCTATGGCCTGTGAACGAGCTGTGACATTTGTATATACATTAATTCTCAAGTCCCACCTACTTCGGTGCCACAACCGGTTAGTGATGACATTCTTATTGTTTGCTAGCTTGAAAACCTTTGGGAAAAATACTTTCAGCGGTACCTCTTACACCACCGATCATTCTAGTAAGATACTCTTCTTTTCCTATCCGGAATGAACGATAAACTTGATCAGAAAATATCCTTCGTTCTTAGTATCCCTTTCCAGAAGCTCGATATATTAGATGTGTTATGATTTTCTTCCCACCATTTGTCTCTTCTCTGGCCATACTTGAGTTGCAATAGTTTTTATAGTTGCCCTCCCAGTTTTGTTAACATTCCCCACAACCATTTGGTCAAAAGGGCAAGATTGAAGGTTTTTAGATCCATGATTCTTAGACCCCCTTCCTTTTTTTTTGGCTTACATATCTGACCCCAGCCCACTAAGCTGTATTTTGATTGGTTTTTTGAAGTCCCTCTCTAGAAGAATGTTCTTCTAATTTTATCTATCCTCTCTCTAACTCATGTTGGGATGGTGAGGATGGACATGAGGTAGAGCGGAATGGATGATAGGACCGAGTTTATTAGGACGATGCGACCTTCTAGGAAAAGGTATCTGAGCGTTCTATCCATCAAACCTCCTCTCGATCCTATCAATTTGCGTTCCATTTTTTCCGATCTTTTGAGTGAGTCGGAGGTTCAGCTGGTGCCCACAGACACAATACAAGTTGTAGAAAGTGGTCAAGCTTTTGAGGATCTCGGTAAGTCCAAGACACGAAGCTCCCAAAGGCTAAAAGCAGAAACATGGAGAAATTGGGACTTCCATTTCGAATGAGGAAGCCATAGGCTCCAGTTTGGTCATGTTATAAAAAAAAAGGACATAATCTTCCCACGTCTTTATACTTAAGTTATCATCACATACACAGAATATGGACAGTGAACGTGGAGTGAGGAAAAAGACTAGGTTCCTTCTAGACCTCTATCCACTGTGAGGTCTCACTATATCTTGTCTTATAAAATATGTGACGTATGATGCTATATCTAGCTTCATACATAACTAATTATGTGACGTATGTGGCATAAGATAAGGTAGAATAATAATTCATGAGAGAGAGAGAGAGAGAGGTAGCATATAGCTGTAGTCCATTGAGATGTCTGATTCAGGAAAAAAATTAAAATTGGTTTGCTGCGTCGGAAGTAATAATTAAATCATTTGAATCTTCTGAGACTGAAATTCCTCAAGAATGCGCGTCCTTGGGTGTGTGACCACAAGGCTCCATCGAATACACAGCTAATTTAGAGCCCATTTCATTAAAGGCCGACAAGTATGCAAAGTAGCCCATTGTTTTTAGAATGCTGGAACCATGGATTACTTTTATCTTTTGCTAATCAAGCGTCCCCTCTCAACCACCTGCATAATTGCCCATGTTGATTCAATTAATTATTTAAGTAAATTTATTCTTGATTCATTATATTTCTTGAGAATCTAAAAAATCATTTAAGAAAACTAAGAGTCACTAGAATGAATATTCATTGTGAGTCTAAAGGATCAGTTAGGAAGTCTGAGTGTCATTTAAAAGAGATGATGTATTTGTTTTTGTATCACTATATATATATATATATATATCTATATATATATATATATATATAGAGAGAGAGAGAGAGAGAGAGGTTGTTTGTAGTATGTTTGAGTATGCCAAGAAGTTCGATAAAAAGAATATATTTCCTTCTCTTCATATTTTTCCACCTATATAGTCTATCCTTGTCCCATTGTTATCAAATTGGTATCAGAGTTAGAAAAAGATGAATACCAGCAGAACGATCTCCTACATCGCTCCTTGCCTTACCAAAGAAAATTATGAAAATTGGTGTATCCAAATGTTGTTGGGATATTGTAGTGAAAGGTTATGAGAAGCCAGAGAATGAAGAAGTCCTGAAGGCGGCACAAAGAAATTCGCTTAGAGAATCTAGAAAGAAAGATACCCTCTACTTTATCTGTCAAAGAGTCAAAGAATCGACATTTGAGAAGATTTCTGAAGCGACGACTTCAAAGCAGGCATGGGAGATGCTTCAAAACTCCTATAAAGGAGTGGAGAAGATGAAAAAGGTTCGGCTCCGAACACTCCGAAACGAGTTTGAAGATTTAGAGGTGAAGGAAAGTGAATTAGTTTAAGACTACATCAGTCGAGTCTTGGCCATGGTGAATTAACTTAGAAGAAATGGGGAGAAGGTTGAAGATGTTCATATTGTGGAGAAGGTACTTCGATCACTTTCTTTGACGTTTGCTTATATTGTATGCACCATCGAGGAGTCTAAATACTTAGATAATATGACAATTGATGAACTCTCATGGTTATTGATTGCCCACAAGAAAAGATTCAACAAGAGGCATGAATCAGTAAAGATAGTTCTCCAAAGTAAACTTTTTTTAAAGGATGACTAAGAAAACTCAAAAGAAGACCATAATGATCATGGACGTGGAGGAGCTCGTGGACGAGGTCGAGGTAGAGGATGAGGCTTATATGGAAGAGGAGAGCACAGTAATTCTGAAGAGAAAGACAACAAAAATCAAAAGTTCACAAGAGACTGTGGATGAGGAAGATTCAATGGCAATCGATGGAAATCACAAGTTCAATACTTCAACTGTAAGAAGTATGGTCATTTTGCTTCTGATTGTTTTGCAAAAACTTGAAATTAAGTTGAGAAGAGCAAAATTATGCTTAAAAAGGAGATGAAGATAATATTCTCTTATTGGTACACAAAGATGATGATAACGAAGATGATATATGATACCTCGACACCGGCACTAGCAACTATATGTATGGTAAGTGAAGTTTGTTCATAGAAATGGATGAAACTATTAATAGAGAGGTGACATTTGGTGATTTCTACAAGGGGAGAGGTAAAGTTCTCATCCATCTTAAAAGTGGTGAAGATAAATTTATCTCTAATGTTGTATTATGTGCCTAATATGAAAAGGGCCAACTCTTGGAAAAGGGCTATGATATTCATTTGAAAGATCGTAGTGTTTTTCTTAGACATCCAAAAAAATAGACTAATTGCTAAAGTACAAATATCAAAGAACCGGATGTTTAGTTAAATTTTCAAGGTGGAGATATAAAATGCTTAAACGCTCGCATTGATGATCCATCCTAACTGTGGTGGCTAAGGTTTGGGCATCTCAACTTTGAAGGTCTAAAATCATTAGAAAAGGAGAATATGGTGAAAGAATGGCCGCTCATTGATCATCTAAAATAATTATGTGAAGAATGTCTTGTTGGAATGCATCACGGAGCTACGTTTCTCAAAGAAGCTTCATTTCATGCAACACAACCCCTACAACTTGTGCATAGATGTTTGCGGACCGATTACTCCTATTTCACTTGGTGAGAGTAAGTATTTTCTCACTTTTATCGATGATTTCTCTCACAAAATCTGGGTGTATTTTTCGAAGAACAAATCTGAAGTATTTACAGAGTTTAAAAAGTTGAAAGTTAATGCGGAAAAAGAAAGTGGCCATTATCTCAAAGCTATCAGGTCAGATCAAGATGTAGTGTTCACTTTAAAAGAGTTCGAAGCCTACTACGAAGAAAATGGCATTCGACATTTTCTTATAGCCCCTTATTCTTTACAACAAATTGGGGTTACAACAAATTGGGGTTGCCGAGAGAAGGAATTGAACTATTTTGAATATTGTCATAAGCATGTTGAATAGTATGATAGTGCTAAAGACTTTTCGGACTAAAGCAGTTGCTTGTGCCACTTATATTCTTAACCAAAGTCCAACTTAGATCCTCTAGAATATCACTTCTCAAGAAGTTTGGACTGGATACAAGCCTAATGTGAGTCACTTCAAGGTGTTCGGCAGTGTTGCCTATGCTCATGTTCCAGAATAGAAGAGAAGCAAGCTCGATGACAGGAGTACCCTATATGTATTTATTGGCTATGGTTCAAAAACCAAAGATTGCAAACTATGCAATCCATGCAACAAGAAGCTTATTTTGAGCATAGATGTATAATACGACGAGAATAAATCATGGAATTGGGGAGAGAAATTAGCAATAATTCAATCATACTTGTTGATGAAGACATGTAGAACATAGAGGATATTCTAACACATGTTCCATTATCACTGCCCTCATCACCATCATCAACTTCTTCCACATAATTTTCACCATCCTTGTCATCATTAAGTCCAAAAATCAAAAAGTTCAGAACCTTGACTAAACTATATGAGGCAACTTAAAATCAGAATAAGTTAAAACTCTATTTTGCTTATTTGCTGGTTGGTATAAACTTTGAAAAGATTATTCAAGATCAGATATGGAGAGCAGCTATGAATGAAGAGATCAAGGCAATTGAGAAGAATGATACCGGGGAACTTACATCACTTTTACAAGGCAAGAATGCAATTGGAGTAAAGTGGGCCTTTAAAGAAAAGAAGAATGCGAAGGGAGAAGTTAAGAGGTAAAATGACAGATTGGTCGCTAAAAGGTACAATCAAAGGCCGCAATTGATTATGATGATGTATTTTCTCCACTCACCTTGAAACTATTAGATTGATTATATTATTAGCTACACAAAACAAAAGGCCAATTTATCAGCTAGACGTAAAATCGACATTTTTCAATGGAGTTCATGAAGAAGAGGTGTATATAGAGCAACCTCTTGGGTACATCAAGAAAGGAGAAGAATCAAAGGTATGACACTAAAAAAGTACTGCATAGCCTAAAGCAAGCACCAAGGGCTTAGAATAGTATAATTGATAAATACTTCCAGACTAACATTTTCATCTAATGTCCTTATGAACATGCATTATACACTATGACAAATGAAGATAGGGATTTCCTTATTGCATGCTTATATGTGGATGACCTAGTCTTTACAAGTAACAATCCACGCATGTTCTAAGAGTTTAAGAACTCCACGATCCTAGAATTTGAAATGACAGACATTGGGCTAATGTCTTACTAACTTGGTATTTAGGTGAGACAAGGTAAAGATGGTATTTTCACCTCTCAGGAAGGTTATGCCAAAACTATTCTTGAGAAGTTTAATATGAAGGACTGGTGCACACTTATTGATTGAGGAGTAAAATTGGCCAAACATGGTTCTAGAAGTAACATTGATGCAACATATTTCAAAATTTTGGTGAGGAGTCTTTACTACTTAACTTGTATAAGACCAGATATTTTATATGGTGTTGGACTCACTAGCATATTCATGAAAGACCCGAGATATTCACATTTATTAGTAGCAAAGAGGATTTTTTGCTACATCAAAGGTATAACAAAATTTGGTTTATTTTATTCTAGTGCTAATAATTTTAATCTTGTTGCATACATTGATAGTGACTGGGCTGGAGATGTTGATGATCGAAAGAGTGCAACTGGACACACATTTTTTATGGGCAACACTGCGGTCACTTGGTCATCAAAGAAGCAACCTCTTGTTACTCTTTCTACTTTGAAACTGAATATGTAGCCACATCATCTAGAGTTTGTCATGCACTTTGGCTGAGAAATTTGCTCAAAAATCTTCATTTTGTTCAAGACAAGCCCACAGTAATATATGTTGATAACAAGTCGGCAATTGTACTTTCGAAGAATCCAGTATACCATGAACAAAACAAGCACATCGACACTCGCTGTCATTTCATTCAAGAGCATGGAAGAACAAAGAAGTGGAGCTTATACACATGAAGTTGCAAGATCAAGTCGGTAACATATTTACGAAACCACTAAAATTTGAAGTATTCTTTATATTAAGGAGTAGACTTGGAATGAAGAATCAAGATTAAGGGAGGATATTGAAATTAATTATTTAAGTCAATTTATTCTTGATTCATTGTATTTCTTGATAATCTAAAAAGTCATTTAAGAAGACTAAGAGTCATTGTAATGAATGTTAATTGTGAATCTAAATGGTCATTTAGGAAGTCTAAATATCATTAAAAAGAGATGATGTATTTGTATTTAATTAGGAAGATGGAGGATCATTTGTACTACAATATATATAGATTGTTTGTAGTATGTTTGAGTGTGCCAAGAATTTCAATAAAAACAGTATATTTCCTTCTCTACATATTTATCCACCTATACAATCTATTTTTGTTCCATTATTATCAATTTTGAGGGGAACCAAACATAAGACCTCTATAGCTAGCGATGTCCAAATGGCACCCATCACACATTCAATAGATGTAGCTATTGTTATATATGCATATAGTAAAGATTGTGGTCTAATTAATTATCCAAGTTAATTTCTCCTAATTGAAATTTCTGAGAATAAGAACAGAGCCATCCTCTTGGGGGCACATTCTATTACCAGCTGGACTGACCCATTTCACAAATAATTTTATTTATAAAAATAAATATTAACATTGTTTTAATACCACGATGATATATATATATATATATATATATATATATATATATATATATATATATATATATATATATATATATATATATATATATATATATATATACACACACACATATACATATATACATACCATGGATACCAATTGAAATTCCTTAGTTAAAAAAATACAAAGGAAGTTACAACAAATGAGATTACAATTCTTTGAACTCTCCCTCTCACAACTTGCTAGTCTCTTAATAAATAGAAGCAAGGACTCGCAACTAGGGATGGTAATCGATGGGTCAATTTTTGACCCATTCTATATAAGATTTTGAATTAAAAATAAAAATTTTATTTTTCCAATTCAAAATTTTATCTGCTTTCAGTGCTAGGAAGTAGGTCACAGGGTGCCAGAGTGCTTGTGGAACTTGAAGAACTTTATGGTGGGCGGGGGAGGGAGGGAGAGAGCAACTAGACCATCCTTATAGTTGCCACGCCAACATCAAGTAAAGGAGCAACCCAATGTTAACCAAAACAAGGAAGTGCAGTCGGAGGCCCCAGAGGGAACTCGACCATCCCCCTAGAATAAAGTAAAGATTGGGGTAAGTGATAGGGCAGAAGGGAGAAGAACCCAATCAATATACCCAAAAAATCAGGAGGGAGGAGGAAGATATATTTATCCCAATTTAATAGAGTGCGATGGAGGAGAAAGAAAGGCCGACACGTAAGATGGGGGAAACAGAGGTTATGAAGCTGTTAGAGACCTTAAGGGAGATATCGGAGACATTCAGAAAAAGAAAATGGAAACCAATTCCATGCGGCCCATGTGAATTCATCATTGAATTCCCAAATGAAAATGCACTGAATCACTTGCTATCATGATGAGCATGGCTGTGTAGAGGTGGGGGTTCTTATTTTCATGTAAACAATGGACCGGAGTTAAGGGTATCCCCATCCACCGATACTCACTACAGGCATGGATAGAATGAGGGGCTTACCCTTGTTCATGTGGGATAGAGCCAATTTCATTACTCTCACAAAGCACTTTGGCCAGCTTCCGGACATTGACATGAAGACGGTGAATAAAGAAGAAAAACAAGTGGCAAGAATAAAAGTGGGGTGCTGATCTGAGGAGAGCATACCAAAAAAAATTAATGCTGTCGTTGGAGACCAAAGATGTGTAAGTTGGAGACGGAAGATGTGTAATGCTCCTCACCGTGAGATCTAAAATGACATATGATGGTGCATGTTATTATGATGTGGATGCGAGAGAAAGGGAAGAGAAAAGAAGAGAGGAAGACCGTAAAAAGTGGGAAGAGGACAAGAGGGCAGCCAAGAGCAAATCCATTGCCGTAGTGGTCACAATAGTCATAGCGAGAGCCCTAGCTTTGAGAGAGATTGCATTAGAAAAGGAGAAGGAAAAAAAGGAAGCGGCAATATGCATGGCAGAAAAGAGAATCGATAGGACAGGGAACGCCGGTGGGATGGAGATGAGGAGGATCGGGGTAATGACATCATGAATGACATGAGGGAGGTGAGAGAGTTACGCCAGAATGGGGATGAGCGTGATTGAAAAGACGGGCGAAGTGATGAAGAGATCGGATGGGTCAGAGGGACGGCGGGGTATTAATTGAAGAGGGAGAAAGAGAGGGGAGGAGAGTACCAACAACTTTACGTGAAGAGTGATCTTGAGAGGGTAAGGGAAATTTAATGAGAACGGCAAAGGGGGAACAAAAAAAAGAGGGCCATAGAGTGGTATGGTAGATGACAGAGGAATGAGGGCTATAAGAGAGAGGGTGGACCTCGCAGGGCAGGAGAATTATCAGGAGCAATGACAGAAGGGAACGGTGAAGTAGAGAGGGAAGTCCATAGAGGGACATACCTTTTATAGAAGGATCTTTGTGGGTCCCGAGGGTGGGATAACTCAGTTAGGGTGAGTAAAAAGTTTGTTGAGAATGAGTTCGGTAGGAAGGAATTTACTTTGAGTAGAACAGAAAGTCAGGGTCCCAATCAGAAAGGGGGACATGACAAAGGAAACAAGACTCAAAATGACATGGCCTTGGATAGTGCACTGGCACCAGAAACAGTACAGGTAATTCTGGAAAGGGTCATGGAGAGAGTGGTACAGGAGAAAATCGGTCAAATGATGGGTAAAATTAGAATAAAAAAAAAAAATAAATCAAAAGAGGAGTTTAGAGGCTCAGAATTGGAGTCAGGGATAAACTGGACTAAAATCTCGGCATTGGACTTTGACTCTGATAAGGATTTGGTGGATGAAATAGAGGAAGAAGGAGGTGGAGGAGTAGACCATAGCAATGACATGGCCCAGTCGAAGCTTCGCATGGAGGAACCAAATCAAGTAACAGAGGCGGTTCAAATGGAAACTACTGAGATACCCACAAGAAGAAGCAAAAGAATATTATAGCAACAAGGTGGAAAAAAACTGAAAAATGGAGAGAGGGAGCGACACTAGCTAGCATCAGAAAAGAAAAAGAGTCTTTGCCTAGGCCAGGTCAGCAAGTAACTGTTTTTCCAATTTTAAATATTATGTTTGATAAACTCTTGCTAAAATTAGCTTGTAAATGTAAAACAAATATGGGTAGTAATCGAAAATCGAGAGCTCAAAGCCTGGCAGCCTTCAGGGGCATGGAATACCAGGGGATGACACAAGGTATAGCATGAGGATAGGCCTCATACAAGTTTAAAATAACCATGAAATGAATATGAATATTTTGTTCCGGAATGTAAGAGGTCTAGGAGAACATGGTAGGGTCTGAATGGTTGTAAAAGTTTGTAAGAGGTGTAAAGCAGACATTATTTGTTTGGAAGAACCAAAATTAGATAGATCAAAACAGACGATATAATGAAGTCTGTCAAGAAGAGAAGTGAAGGAATAGGTACACAAGGCTTCAATAGGAGCATCAGGAGGAATTATGCTGGGGTTTGACAAAAACTTATTTTCGTTGCGAGAATCAACAGGGGGAATTTTTCACTAACACTTCATCTAGTAAGATATTATGATGGCTTTGAACAAATTGTAACAGGAGTTTATGGCCCTAGTGTAGAAGAATGAGAGAACTATTTTTCGAGGAACATGCAAATATTAGAAATAAATGGTACCTACCGTGAATCTCGGGAGGAGATTTTAATATAGTCAGATTCCAGCATGAGAGGAAAGGTGGGGAGGGAAGCGTTAGGGACAGAGAAAAGTTCAATGAAGTAATTTTGGAGCTGAAATTAATTGATATTCTAGTTAGAAATAGAGCTTTCACGTGATCTAATATAAGAGATAGTTCCAATATGGCAAAAGTAGATAGAATATTGGAATGGGCGCAATATGAACTAACATATCCAATGACAACTGCAAGGGCAGTCAAAAGACCAACATCTGATCATATTCCCCTATGCCTATCCACGACTATGGAGGTCCAAAAAAGAAAGAAAACATTTTGTTTTGAGAAGATGTGGTTGAGAAATGAGGAGGTGACAAATATAATTAAAGATAGTTGACAAATATAGGCATAAGTGATGTTACGGAAAACTTGGTCAGAAAATTGAAACGACTTAGGAAAGTACTGAACAACTGGGAAAAAAGATCATTTGGATATATTATAGCTAGAAAGGAGGAACTACTACAAAGAATTGATTAGTCTGAATGAAAACAAGAAAGTGCTAATTTAACATAGGAGGAACTGATAGTTCTCAAAAATAATAGTGAGGTATTAACATAGATATATCAGAAGGAGAGGATAATGTAGAGACAGGAAATATGGTTGAAAGAGGGGGATTAGAACACCACCTATTTTCACAAGATAGCTAATGGAAGGAGGTTAACTAATCAGATTAATTCAATAAACTTTGACGGCAGGAGAGAGGAGAATAAGGATGAAATCAGAAAATACATTGATGAACAATTGAAAAGCCTCTTAACAGCAAAGCAAAATCACAGAATAAGTTTAAAAAGGGAAATCGATAGGAAAGGGGTCCGAAAGAACGACCTAGAATGTACACTTGAGGACGAAGAGGTGGAAAGAGCAATTAATGAGTTAGGACAGGAGAAGGCACCGGGATCAGACGGATTTCCAATATTTTTCTTTAAGCAATTTTGAGATACGATTAAGGGGGGGATATCATGAGATTAATGATAGAGGTGCATCAAAGTTGTGCGTGACTCAATAGATTAAATTATGCAAAATTGTTCTAATTACAAAAAAAGGAGGGACCCCAAAAGATTAGGGACTATCGACCGATAGCACTGTTTAATAGCACAATCAAGATAGTAGCAAAAGTTCTGGCGAATAGAATAAGTCCAACACTCTGGGAGATAATTGGGGAAAAATAGACAGAATTCATTATAGACAGGAATATCCTCGAAAGAATTGCCTTAGCGCAATAGATAGTCCACCAAACCAAAAAACAGAAATATAGATGAGTTCTTGTTGAAACTTGATTTCGAAAAAGTATGACTCTGTAGGTTGGAAATGCATTATAAAAATATTAGAAATGATCGACTTTGGCAGTAGATGGAGATCTTGGATAAAACTATGGCTTGAATCGAGAAAGATAAATGTAGACATAAATGAAGAGGTAGGCAGGAAAATTACATGCACTAGGGGTTTGAAAGAAGGACATCCCTTGTCACCATTAATATTTACACTTGTTGCCGAAGGTCTGAACATGATTATGTAAAGAGTCAAAAGAGGGGATTGATTTCGGGATGCACTTGCAATATGCAGATGATACTTTTTTATTTGGAAGAACTGATATAGAATGGGCAGTGGTAATGAAATGGGTATTAGCTTTCTTTGAACTATGGTCAGGGTAGAAAATAAACTTTGCTAAAAAGCCGGTTGGTCTTCCTCTGAAAACAAGATTTACGAACACACATAATCGAAAGAATTTTTGGATGCAGGAAGGCATTGTTGCCAATAACATATTTAGGGCTACCACTTAAACGAGGAGCCCTTAAGAGAAATGACTAAGGAAAACTAATCGAATGGATAAGTTGTAAATTGGATGGATGGAAAGGCAAAATTTTATTCCTAGGTGGAAGGGTGACATTGACCAAGGCAACGTCGTCTGCAATTCCCATATATTACATGTCTTATTTCAAAGTTCTTGTCTGGGTTAGACAGAAGTATATAAAATCAGGAGAAAATACCTATGGAGCAAAGCAAAAATAGTAAACAGAAAATACCATTTAATCAAATGGAACCTTGTATGTAAACCAAAAGAAGAAGAAGGTTTGGGATTGCAAAATATTGTTGTAATGAACACGACCTTAGTATATAAATGGAGGTGGAAAATGCTATCCACACTAGAGAAGCTAGTAAATAAAGTATTTAAAATATTTAAAAATAAATATGACCCAAGATCTAGAGCGAGGTTAGGGAAACACCTGAACTCAACAAACATTTCAGAATTCTAGAAGGGGTTTGTTTGCCAAAAAAATTGAAAAATCATTTATTGATAGTTTCTTAATAGAAAGATTACAATTACAAACGGTTGCCCGTTTACAGAAAATGAAGAATGTCTAATTTGCTCTTTGTTTAATGCCAGATTTTGTAGTAACCGTGGAGGACGATCCCGCTTTTCGTTGATGATCTGGATGCAAGTTGTTCAGTTGGCAGCTTTTATAAAGCTTTTGGATGTAGGGGTTTTTTGTTTTAGCACAAGTGCTCAAGTAGAGTATATTCAACTAATGAAGAACCCCTTTCTTAGCCTAGCTTTCGGCTATTTTTATAGAGCTTTGGAGATTTTTGAATTGGTGTAAAGGTCCAAGTAATTGCCTCCTTGATTGAGGATTAAATCTCTGTCTTTTAATCTGTTGGATTTGTGTTAAATCTCAAGGATTTGTAACCGACGTCTTTAATCCTCTAGATTTGTAACTAAAACTTGGATCTCAACCTTTAGATTTGCGTTTTGGCTTCCGGTAGTTCGCATGGCATGCTCAGACCCACGTTTGAGTGTCATTAAAGATGATTTTCGCTCCTCGAAGCTTTAAAGTAAAATCGCGATCCTCTGCATTAGATCCGCATATCGATTGCACTTAGCTCCAATTATGAGCTTAGAAAAGTTAGACACGAATCTCTCTGTAGTAAATAATCTGCGTTTGAGCTCCCACCCATAGGTCTTACTTAATGAGACCCGCATTTGGGTTTAAATGAAGATAGTTTTTATCCTTAAATAGTTTTGGACAGAAACGCAATCCTTTGGAGTTCACGTGAATTATATTTAGCTCTAGTTATGAGCTTAGAAGTTAGCTAGAATAGTGAATCTTTCTTTAATTGATGATCCGCGTTTTAGTTTCTTAGTTGGACTCGTGTTTTTGTTGAAGAGGGGCTATCTTTGGATTTTATGAGCCTTTGTGAGCTCTAATACAATCTTGCATTTAGTCCAATTCTCAGCAAAACGCGACCATGCGGGCCCATCTCTGTCAGCCTAATTCACGGGCCTCTTTGGATAAAAATCTGCATTTTGACTGACTTGAGAAATAAAATGCGACTCTGTGAGGATCGCATTTTAGCCTTTCTTGGTTTCGAAATATGTATCTCTCTATGACAGATGATCCATGTGTTAGCCGATTTTTGGTTATCATTATGAGTTTTTCTTTGCTTTTCTTTTCTTTCTTAAAAATTTTGCCAACAAAATCCCACCTAAGTTTTCAAAATCCCGTAACTTTGAAGGTGTTTTGAATACTTTGGATATTTTGATGATTAAAAATGCGATTTAGTAAGTAAAAGCGAGGGTGTGCGCTTAAGAGGAGAATCACGACCCTGCATCGAGAATGTGGATCTGTGCTTTATGAGGAATAATGTGACCCTATATTAAAAATGCGGGTATGCACTTTAGATGGCATATCTGCAGCATCACCGCTTTCTCTGTCTTTTCTGGCGCAAAAATCGAAGCGTTCATGCACTCATTAATGGAAAAATCATTACGAGATTTAGGCCAAAGATCTCAGTTATCAAATCCTCTTGGCGAAAATCTCGGTTACCAAATTTCTTATATAAAGTACTCTAGTCACTTTTGCAAATATTTCGAACTCTCAAGTTTTCTTTGCCTCCAAACTTCTCCAGGTTCTCTGTCTTCAAGCTTTTTTTCAGGCTCTTTGTCTTCAAGCTTTTTCGAGCTCTTTTTCATTTAGCCTTCGGTTTTTTTTTACCTCAAGTTTTCTTGAAACTTTTACAAAGAAGATGACAAAGAAGTCTTCAAGTTCTAGTCAAACCATTCTCAAGACCCTCAAGCCGCTTCTGACTCTTCTCTAGCAGTGGTTCATGAAGAACCCTTGATTGGTGGTGAGTTTTTTGTTTTGAATTTTATGATTCATGGATTAAAAGAGCTAACTTTTTTGGAAACACGAGTTCATGTCCCGTTATTAATATCTGAAGCTCAGGGATTCAAAAAAATTTCTTTTTCCTTCAAAATGCGAACTTGCAATCTGCAGGTCTCCAAATATCTGTGATCCGCATTTTGGATTCAAGAAATAATTCCTTGTCATAATTTTTTTTAATCTCTTTTTTTTGTAGTGAACTATGCTTTAAGTCCACCCTCCAAGAGTCATTACTTTGGCCATGTTGGTGGATATGATAGCGAAACTCGTTTTAGACTCTGTCGAGACTTGCCAACTTGCATTACATCCAGCAGCAAAGAGAGAAAGAACAAAATTCTAGTTCCTAACCATCTACTTTGAGGGAGATTGACAAATGTGCTTTTCGAAGGAAAGAATAGGAAATTGATGAGCAAGCCCTGTTTCCTATTTGGAGATGAGATTCAAACTCCCCATGATTGCTTAGATGATAGGGGTTATAAGTGGCTCCGTTAAGTCAGAGATCTGAATATGGAAAGATCTTACCCCTTCCTTTATCTTCAATCTGTCTCCATTTCAATAACCATGGATTGGCATTTGACTAAAATACAAGATGGAGTTTTATTAGGTGGATTTAACACACGTAGTGCATTTCCACTTGCTTCTGGAAGGCATGTCTTAGGGATACTTCCAAGATCGTTAAAGAAAGAATATCCTTCAGGCGAGACTCCACTTATTGCTTATACTTTCTTACATCAGTTTGTAGATGCAAAGGGAGAATTCCCATGCCAAGATTTTCGTCCAATAGGATGGTTTCATTCTTCTCCGAAGAGCTGGTGGGCAGTGCTGACCAGTTAATTTTTGAAAACTTTTAAAGAACATTTGAAAAATATATGTTTTTATCACGCAATAAGGGCAGTCCAACACGTAATCTCCACAGTCGCTTTCATTTCTTTTATTTATTTGAATTGTATAACCTTGACATCGACACCTTTTTCACGCCTTGTGGTGAACTAGGGCTCACACTCAATGAAATTTAGGACTGCTCATTGGAGAAATTCCCTATGAGGAATATGTTCCCACTGGGAAAGAACTTTATTTGCTGAAAGCTCAATACCTTTTGATCTACGAGACTTACTGGGAACTAATTTGCCATTATTATATTTGTGCTCATATGTCTGGTGTCCGACACCATGGTGTAAAGCAAAAGGGATGGTTAGACTATCTTTTCTCAAATTTTGAGGTAGATAATTATGATTTTACTCATTTTCTCACAGTTTCTGATAAGGAGGTTGAAGATAGGATCGCCTATTTTGGGACAAATGCTTATATTACTGAATCAGATAAAGACATCTTCAAAGTTGGGATCTCCTTTGAAAGTTTTCACTATTAGGCCCAACATCCTCTATCTAATCCGGCTTTACTAGCAGGTTTCTTGATGTTATGGTTAAAATACTATGTGGTTCCAACAGTGCCATAGGAAGCTTTATCAGTTAGAGTAGCACACCCAGCAGTGCTGCTAGTATACGACCATCCGCTTAGTTTACTGCTAGCGATGGTTTGCAGTGTATAGAGTGGGCTGAGGGTGTTGACCGATAAATTTTGTAAGGTCAGAGAAGTCCTTGATAAGGATGGAACCATAAGGACCAAGACTCCAAATCCATGGGTAGAGCTTCTATATACGTATCTGATGGCTTGGATTGTCTTTATTATCCTTCATTAATGAGTCTGATACATTCTCAAATGGACCTTAGCTCAAAAGTCCAACATTATAAGAGATCATAGTGGAAAGGTGGTTATATGGCCATGGTTCACAGACCGCTTCAACATCATATCAATTATGATTTGTATAAGTGTTTTTTGATTATGGTGAAGAATTCATAAACTCGCTTGGTGTTGATAATTTTAGTACTCCATCTCCTGGGTGTTTTTGGTGGTTGATAAGTATTCGCCATGGGCATTTAGTCCTTCGCATAGGGAATACTTGTTATATTGAACCATATTATCCCAGTCGTTTCTCTCATCAGTTTGGATACGACCAATTGTATGTTGGGAATCCAAATACATCCATCAACTCTATTGGTAATTTATTTGAAGGAGCCAGAGCATGGTACCACTTTGTATCTGGTGGCACCAAGGCTAAATTCAATTTACCTTTGAAGACCCCAAACTTGTATATTTCTTTTAGTTTCTGTAATTGGTATTCAGCTGCCCACTCAGTTCCTCCGAACCTCAATGTGAATAGCACCTGCCTAAGGACTATTAAAGCATAGTTTTCTCGGAAGAAAGAGGTAGGTAGCGCAAGAGTTCTTGCTTTAGATGAGTTTGGATAGGAGTATGGTAGTGAGGAGGATGACTCAAGAGATGACAGAGACACCACAACAACTCTAGTGGATCAATCCATAGCACCAGCTATTTCAGTCTCTGCTTCCCTTGCGGCAGAAGGATCATCTTCGGGGCTAAGATCTCCTTCTCAGAAGATTACCACTAAATGGAAAGGACAAAAACGGTCCTGTGACCTACCAATCATCCCAGAAGCTATTTTAGCTGAGGCTGGTGCGACAATTTTAAGTTTAACTTTTGAATCTGCTAAAGAAGAGCAGAAAGAAGAGGATGAATCGAGGTTGCGTCCTTGTTCATCTAAGAAGCACTGCAATCAAGGTCCTGTTATTAGGATTGAAGAGGGTGCTCAAGAAGTATCAGAGTTTCCAAGTGAATCAATCACAGGAACGCCGTCCACCAGTCCCATGATCGATTCTATTACTGAACCTCCTTCCTTAGGACTACAGATAGGTTCAGAAGATTTAGTTCAAACTGTCATAGCAGATACCTCAACTCTTGCTCCTTCAAGCACCAAAGTTATTGTTGATGATGAAGTGCGAGTCATTAGAGGGGTTCACATATCAGGGTCTTCTTCAATGGCAGTGTCTGAGGATCATCAACCCATAGAGACTAGCCAAACACGTAAGTCTTTGCTTGTTGTAATTGGATTTTTTTCGCCAAATCCACAACTTTAGGATTTAATCTCATTTTTGATTTTTTCCTGAATAATTTGATCATCCAGGTGATGATGATGATGTTGACAGCGAGGGTGTTTGTTCTTCTACTCCTTCATCAGATCATAGCAAGTACACTTTTCTGACGACAGAAGAGAGAGCCAAGATATACGACCCTAGAGAATCAAGCGCTCAACCCCAAGGTTTTTCACCTCATACAATAAAAATTTTAATCATTTTATTTTTCTTTATTTTATTTAACCATTTCCTCTTCTTTTAGAAATGCTATCTCCTACCCCGACCTCGGAATATATGCCTGAAATCGAAACCTCTTCCGCTGAAGTTGCAGTTCTAGCTAAGGTTGTATCTAGGGTTGCTTCAACTACTTCTTCAGTTGAGGTTATTGAAATAATTCCTCATATTGAAACCAACATCAAAGTTACTCTTCCAGTTGAAGCTGCATCAACAAGGATTGGCGCTACTGAAATAGCTTCCGCTGAAGATACAACAAGGATTACTTCACTTTTGAAGGGCCTACTTCCCCATTTGTCCCCAATTATTGGCGCTACTGAAGCTACATCTACCTCTGCTATCACTCCTCCATCATCTACAATTTCTCCATTACCACCAATAGCAGATGCAGAGATTGATACTGTTGATGATGAACTGCTCTAATATGCCATCAAAGATTTTCTCTTTTTCTTAGATCACTGTATCAATATAATTTTGAATGGTAGATCCTTTGCTTTTATTGCAAATCTTTTGAAAAATTACAATGGTGGCATAGAAAGTGTTTGTGGAGAGGAGAAGGCAGCCCCATATAAAGCAATAGTGGCTAAGCTACAAAATTATGCTGAAGTTTTGCTGAAGATTTACAGTGCAGATAATTCAAAAATGATTGAGGCGATGTTTAAGAGGTTACTGGTGGAGCAACTTGAACTTCGCAAAGAAGCTCAGAAAAAATTAGGTGCTCATCAGGATCATCTTAAGCAAGTCCAATTTGCTAGTAACTCTTTAAGTGAGCAAATAGTGACTGTTGTTGCTTTGGCTAAGAACCAGGATCAAGTTATCATAAGGACCCAAGAAAACATTGCCAAAGGTCAGGTCTTAATGGAAAGAACCAGAAAGGCTCATGAAGAGACTATGAGAACCATCACAGATTTATTTAGGCAACATGATGATCTTAACAGAACTCTTATGAGTGCTCAGGTAGAATTTGAAGCCCTTAAATCTGATCCAACGCACAATTTGGCTATTAGCAAAGAAGAACTGTCAAGACAGGCCACTGTTCAGACATATGAGGAGATTCAATTAGCGGTGAGGGAAGTCGAGGAAAAGATTAAAGCTTTTTTAACTCAAATGTTTGTTTGCTTTAATTTTGTAAGGAGATTTTGTAAGGAATTTATAATAATGGATGGAAATGTTTTGGTTTTGTTGGAAATATTTTTATTATCATTCATTTAGAGATAATTATTAACTTGATGAATGAATTTAGTGAGGATGATTAGAGGTAATTGTTAACTTGATGCACCATTAACTCTTTTTGTATATTGTCCAGAGGTAATCATTAACTTGACAATATAGAGTCTGTATTCAAATGTCCAAGTTGATTTTGCAACGAATGAATGACTTTTTTGAACATGTAGAAGTAATCATTAATTTTCCTACACAAATTGTAATTTTAGCTCTTCAGTGACTTATAGTATAACAGCTTTTGAATTTTCAGAGGTAATTTTTAACTTGGCAAATTTTGGTGGAAGGAAATTTTGCTTTTCCAGAGGTAATTTTTAACATCGTAAATTTCGGTGGAAGAAAATTTTGTTTTGTTAGAGGTAATTTTTAATTTAGCAAAATTTTATTGGAAGGAATTGTTTTTTTTGCCAGAGGTAATTTTTAATTTAGAAAATTTTTGGTGGATGAAAATTTCAAATATGTCAGAGATAAGAGTATAACATGATAGGTCTACGGGATTTTTAGCAAACTCCTAGTTATAAAAGGATTTGATTAGGCTTTACCAATCACCGTTTGCATTGGGCTAGCCATACTATTCCCCTCAGTATGATGAGTTGTTGAGGATTTCATTAGTTTTAAATGCCAAGCTTTTCTCTTCTCTAAACCTTAGTAGGTTAGAGTGATTCATGCTTTTTTTTTACCCACAACATAGTGGGCTTGGCAAGAAACTTGTTCTCTTCTCATTGTCTTGATGACATTGGACATTTCATGCTTTTTACCCCCAGCATGGTGGGGTTGTCAAAGACTTTGTTTGAACTTGCATGTCAAACTCTCCTCTATTCTTAATCATAGAGACATAAGATTCATTTTCATTTAGTGCTCCTATTGGTGTGGAGAGCTATATGTTGGCGACAAGCTAGCATATCCTCACTTTGCTGGGGAAGTTGATGAAGTAGCCTATCACAAAACATTGACTGTCCCGTGGTAGAACTTTGTAAACATGGACTCCTTATAGATAAACTCCATTTGATTGGTGAACAAATTGGTCCTATTTTGGAGATAATAGTGTCAAGAATTAGACACATTTATTAATCTCTTTATAGCATATGTATGCTTTGAGTTTGAGTGTACCGATTATCAAGTCATAGTGTTGAATTTTTTCTGAGGAATAATTCAAGTATGTGTATCAAATGATTTTATATTTTTGTATTCTTTTCCAAGATGCCGGTCGAGAATACGCCGAATAGCTCGTACCAAGAAACTGCTTCATTCCTTGTTGCGTTCTTCGGAAGGAATACTACAAGAAGTTTCTGTATGAAATCTTCTTATTACTGTTTCTCTAGGTATTGATTGAGGATTTTCTGATTCGATTGAAGACACAATTAAGGGTTACTGAAGATGATGTATATCTTAAACCACTCAATCTTTAACTTGATTGCTTCTTACATTACATAAGCTATTTATATGAAATCTATTTTCCTTTTGAAGGGTTCGTGTTTTTTTTTGTTACCCATCGAAAACCTCCTTAAACATTCATCGGAGATTGGACGGCTAGCTTGGCCTTCTGTGATGGATTCCTTAAATATTACATTAGGAGTAATATTTCTTTAGAAACTTTCTGTTGATCGGTATTATTATTTTGTCGTTGTTCGGTTTCGCCAATCAGTATGAACCATTTAAATATACCGCGTCATGATGAAATGTCCTTCCTATTTCAGTTGGAACTTTTCTTTAGATTCTTGATTAGTTATGATTGGTCTTCTTACTGAAAGGATCAGATCACCGTTTTTGAAAGTTCTCTACTTAACCTTTTTGTTAAAGATTTTGGAGATTCGTGCTTGATAAAGCTCAATGCTCTGTTGGGCTTCAAGACATTTGTCGTTAAGAGCTTCCAATTCTAGAAGTCTTTGCCGATGCTTTTCTTCAAAGTCATTTTGATTTCTAATGCAACTCGTGATGACGAAATTTGGATTTCCAAAGGAAGTACTGCTTTGAATCCATACACCAAAGAAAAAGGTGTAGCATGGTGTCCTAACAGTATTTCAGTATGCCCAAAGACATTCTCCAAGATTTTTGTCCCAATCACGTTGGTTGGATGAAACAAACTTCTTAAGGAGCTTTACAATAGTTTTGTTGAAAGATTCTACTAAATCATTGGTTCCAGGATAGTATGGAGATGAGGCCATACTTTCAATTCTGTATTTGTTGCAAAATCAGGAGAATGACTGACTCGCGAACTAAGATCCGTTGTCATGAACAATTCTTTTAGATACCCCAAAGCGATATATGACATGATGCTTGATAAATTTGATCACGTATGATGTCTTCACTTCAGTTAAAAGAATGACTTTAGTCCACTTTGAAAAATAATCAGTTATAGCCAATATGAATTGGTGGCCCCTTGTTGACGGTGGTGAAATTGTCCGAATAATGTCCATTTTTCACTATTCATCACTATTCAAATGGTCGTGTGTAGCTATTGGATGAAGATATTTTAGTGCTTGATGTATGAAATCTGCATGTATTTGACAAACTCTGCATTTTCTGGTGAAGCAACTGTGTCTATCATCATCTTGGGCCAGTAATATCTCATTTTTTGGAGTCTATTCTAGAGTTTTGGTCCTTATTGATGTGCTCCACAGATGCCGCTATGAGCTTCTTTAAGTGCTTTCTGGGCTTCTTTGTTACAAAGGTAGCGAAACAAGATCCCATCATAGGATTTCCTATATAATACCCGAACTTAGGCAGTATAGTAGAATCGAATAGTTTTTCTTCGAATTGCTGCCACTTCTTTTGGATATTTTGGCAGTATATCGTAAAGAACATAATCTATATAAGAAAATTGTCAATCTCTTGATTCAAGATCAGTCTCAAGAGAATGCACTTCATGTGTTTCTTGTCCGAAATTAACTCCACTTTGAGTTTAATTTTTGGGCAGAATAATTTCTTACTTCCCACTATTATGCATTTGCTGACATCCTTTGGTAATGCTAAAGTGGCAGCCAACGAGGCTAGTGAGTCTACATAACTATTCTAATAGCACGACACATGACTAATATAGAAGCCATTGAAACTATCAGTTATTTTCATGACTGCTTAGTAATAGGGCAAGATATCTTCATTTTTGACCTCGTATTCTCCTTTGACCTGATTGATGATAAGTTGAAAGTCTCCATATGCTTCTAAGTATTTCACTCCCAATTGTTTGGCTATTTTTAGGCCAACTATTAAGGCATTGTATTTGGCGATATTGTTGGAGCATGACTCTGTTAATGAATATGCTTTTGGGATGATGTGGTAGTGAGGAGAAACAAAGACAACCCTCATTTCTGCTGCCACCTTTTCTTTGGTTCCCATTCTGGAAGTGCCGTTAAAGAAAAGTGGCCAAACTTTTTCTGTAGTTGCATTTGCTTTAGCAATTTCTTGTGGAGTACCATTTTTTGGAACTGTACTTCCTTTAGTTATTTCATCAGGGATATCTTCGTACAACTTTGAAAAAGACGGAATTGGATTCTTAGCTAGAAAATCAGCTATAGTCTGACCCTTGATTGATTTTTGTGGGATAAAATGCATATTATATTGCGATAGTAAAATAACCCAATTAGATAATTTTGAATTTAATTATCCTGGTCTGGTCATTAATATTCTTAATGGATTAACTCTCGATATAACATGAATTGTTTGCCTTACTAAGTACTGTTGCACTTTTTGTATCGCAAATACCAAAACTAGGCATTCTTTTTCTACTGGATTATATCGATTTTCAGCTCCAATCATCATTCTACTCAAATAGTAGATAGCTTGCACTTGTCAAATTTATTCTTTTAAGCTAATAATGCTGCCAAAGAATGGTCCATGCCTCTCACATATAACAGAAAAGGTACTTCTGTTGCTGGAGCTACAAGGATGAGCGGCTTCATGATATACCCCTTAATCTCTTCGAAAGTTTTCTAACAAGCATCGTCCTAGATGAACAATGCTCCTTTCTCCATCAATCGTGTAAAAGATTGACATCTCCCAGACAAGTTTGATATGAACCTGCGAATGTATGCCAACCTTCTATGCAATCCTCTCAATTCTTTGAGATTTCTAGATTGTGACATATCTTGAGTTACTTTGATCTTCTCAAGATCAAGATGAATTCCTTGAGAAGTGACTACGAAGCCAAGGAACTTTCCACTTGAAACTCCTAGAAAAGACTTAGATAGATTCATTTTAAGTTGGTGTTTTTGCATGAGGTCAAACACCACTCTCAAATCATGAAGATGATTGTCCTTCATTTTGCTTTTGATCGCCAAGTCATCTACGTAACATTTCACCATCTTCCGGAGATGCTCTTGGAATATAATATTTATGGCGCGTTGATATGTAGTGCCGACATTCTTCAAACCGAAGGGCATAACTGTATAACAGTGCAGCCCCAGTAGTATTCGGAAAGACGTATGCTTTTCATCATTAGAATACATTTTAATATGATTGTACCCTGAAAATCCATCCATGAACGACATCTGTTCATAGCCGCAAGTGTTGTCGATCATGACATCTGTGATGGGTAATGGAAATTCGTCTTTTGGGCATGCTTCATTCAAGTCTCCAAAATCGATACAGACCTGATTTTTATATTCTTTTTAGTCATAGGGACTATATTCGCGACCCAATCTAGATGTTGTTTTTCGTGGATGAAACTTGATTTAATTAACTTCTTGATTTTAGCTTCAATGGCTTCCATTATTTCGGGACGGAGCCTTTATTGTTGTTGTTTGACAGGTTTCACATCCAGTCGGATGTTTAGCTTGTGCATCACCACTTTTGGGTCTAATCCTGGCATGTCTTCATAATTCCAGGCAAAAATATCAATGCATTCTCGAATGAGAGAAATCATTTCATCTTTTTGTTCGGAAGATAAATTTTCACTTATAAATATGTGTTTAGGATTAGTTTCATCGTCCATATTTATTTGGATCACTTTATCTTTAGTTGGAGGTTCGCATTGTTCGAGCTGAACTTCCCATTTCATATTGAAATGTTTTACCTAGGAATTGCCCTTGGTTGGTGACAATTCTTCATCATCTCCTTCTTCTCGGTTAGCTGAGTCCATGCTGATGGAGACTTCTTAAAAAACAACTCCAATACTTACATTTGAATCCTAACATAATGATTCAGATGAATGGGAATATTGAAGCTCCTTAGAATTTGCTTTTGAGAGATTTTTAGGAGTGATAATATATCCTAACTCCTACCAGTCTTATTATAGTAATTTGAAATTTTTCCTTTTGGAATAAGAGGTTGAAGTATAATTCTTCTTTCTTTTCCAAAATTCAACCATCTACCTTCAGTTAGGTTATATCCCATTTTTTTCAGCATTTTATGGGAATTCTTATCGTAATATAAGAACTCAGAATTTTTCTATTTTTCCTCAGAATCTAATCATTTTTCATTGTTATTATTGTTTGCTTTTCCAAATATTATAGGCCGTTGACCTTTATATTTGAGAGGAACTTCAAATATCGCTTCACTCGCATCTCCATCCTCATCACTTTGTATGTAAAAGGATGAATGGATGGGTGCTTGGAATGATGCTAAGAAATATATTTATCTAGTTGATCGCTAACTGCGTTAGTACTAATACTTGAGAGTTCAGAACCAATACCCGATGAATAAGTAAACTCTATATCTTCATTAATTACCCACTCACTGTTCGTCGCAAAAGTTTCTTCGCTTCCTTCCATCGAATACATCTTAGATTACAATAGAAGTGAACAAGATATAAAAAGAGAACAAACGAGAGGATTTTATACTTCAATCTCTCTCTTTTACAATAGTTTCGTGGGATCTGTGGCGATGGGATCTATAGTAGTTCCTTTGGACGATCGGTACGTTGAAATCTTCTCTTTTAAAGATATCGGCCAAATATAGACGATCTTCTCTGGTTTTGATTTGTTCAAGGCTCTCTCGCGTAACTCGAACTTCTCAAGAACTCCAGAAAGAAGATGGTGACTTTCTCTGATCTTCACGAACTCAAGGCTTTGTGCGTAACTTGAATTCTCCAAGATTTCAGAAAATCACCTCAATTGCCGGACCAGAAGATGATCAGCAAAGCCTTCAAGGCTCTCTCGCGTACTTGAATTGCCAAAGGATCGATAGGAAACTTCCGATGCCAAAAAAGAAGATCCCCTAGGTTTTCACCAGGAAGGTATTTATAGCCCCAGGTTAATGCAAGAGTTTCTATCTAAATAGAACTCGCATTCATCAAGGATTCCAATCAAATATCTTAGTTTTGATGGAATTCTGATTAGACTTGATTCGGGTATTTGGATAAGTCCAGAATCATAATCTCAATCAATTTGAGATTCTGGTTATCTGCTTACGCGGAGCTTTAATCGTATCAAAACGCGACGCTAAATAACCAAAACGCGGAGCTAACGAGGAGCTATTGATCATCTCCGTGTTTTACTCAAACACGAGGCTAATACAAGCCAAACTGCGGAATCAACGTGGAGCTATTAAACATCTCCGCATTTTATTCAAACGCAGGGTTAATATAACCAAACGCAGGGCTATTGAATTAGCTCCGCATTCTGTTGGGGAAAATCCTTTTAACTTAGAAATTTTCACTGCCAACAGAACCCCATCCAAAGTTTTCAAAATGGCTTAGACTTCAGCAGGTTTTGAAATACTTTGGATATCTAAACTGAAACGATGAGTTAGAATACCAAGTCTATCTTGCGTTATCCTCACTTACATGGAGCTAATCAGCTTCACTTCGTCTTCAGTGAAATGAGTAATTACGTCATTAATTACCCCGAGTTTCCACGCCGAATACCAAGCGACGAAAATTCTGTTTAAATAGAGCTCCCGACTCATCTTCTTCTTCATCTCATCCGAAGAATTTCTGAGAACTCGAGTGACTCACGAATGATCTTCAACTGATCTTCGTTCAATTCTCCATAGATTTTCATCATTAGGTTGTCTCTCCAGAGGAGTTTGGCTTTTCGCAAGTTGGCCGGCGTTAATGGCAGCAGCCGTGAAGGTAAACGCAACAACTAACCAGTCTATGCAGCGTCTTCTGAAGGTAAAAATCTCATCTCTTGGTTTTCTAAGAACCATTCTGAGATATTTTGGTTTGGTTTATTCTGGACGATTGCTTATCTTGACGGCGAGATCGCCGTTTTATTGTGTCGTCCCTGCGTTTGAAACGCGGGGCTTTACTAGTAGTCTCAATGAATCCGCGAGGCTATCCTTGATTAGTAGTCGCGATGATTTGCGAGGCTATCTTTGATTAGCAATCGAGCAGAAAGAAATCTTGTCCCCCTTTATGCGAAGTTATCGCATCATCCTCTGCTTTTAAAGCGCGAGGCTATTTCTTCAACTGTGCGCGGAGTTAGCTTAGCTCCGCGTTTTCACTCTTTTGGAAACGATGTTCCTTTTGCAGTAAGTTCAATCCTTTCTGAAGAGAAGTGTATGCGGGTCCATCGATCTTCATCAGCAAAAGTAACTCTAAGGAAGTCAGAAGCATATGCTTTACAACATAGTTGCAGGTTTCAAGCTCTGGCTCCGAGAGATAAACTCCTGAAGGGGCTGTAAATAAGGAGCTGCAGCACTTGCAGTGCAGAATTGCAGCACTTGCAGTTCAGAATTGCAGTACTTGCAGTTCAGCTTGTGCTTCGATGCAGCACTTTCCTTTCCTCTCGTGCTTCATTTCGGATGACAGATCCTAGTTGATATTTGCAGAGGAGATCTTTTGCATGTAAACTAGGGAACTGAGCTTCAACACCTCGCAAAGAAATCTTGAATTCTTTTGCATGTGAACCAGGGAACTGAGCTTCAACACCCCGTAGAGAAATCTTACTGTTTGGTTATTGATGAGTTGATCATGTAAAAGCTTTTGGGAGAGCTATAACTCCCTCTTTGTAATCTTTCCTTCTTTTATAAATAAAGGCAAATTATTTTCCTCTCTATCTATCAGCTTCAATAAACTTGCTTGCTCAACAAATAGATGGTCAATAATTTTGGTAAAATAGTCTAAGGCACTTCTGCGTAACTTAGACTGATAATACCCAAATGATCGGATAATGATCACTTTAACTTAGATGGAAGCGCTCAATTGCACTCGTCAAAAATCCAAGTCTTTCCACGAAAACGTGAAGCTAAGGCATAGGCTATCCTCGCATTTTGTATAGTTGCGCGGAGTTAAACAACTTCGCATTTTCCATCATCGCGCGAGGCTAATAGCTTCGCGTGTTGGAGAGTAACTGACCAGTCACTTTCTCCGGAATTCGCGCCGAATTCCAAGAGGCGGTTCCTTTCATTTAAAAGAAATCTCTATTTCTTATCCTTCTCACTCTATTTGAGAATTTTCCAGAAACTTAGAGATTCAGGCGATCAGAGTTCAGACTACCAGATCTTCTTTCGACCGAGTTTCTCCAGATTTTCAGTCGATTTTTCTCAGCAATGGCACCCAAGACTCGCGCTACTTCTCGAGCAGCTCCATCATCGGCGACTGGCGCAAGCAGTGGTGGCGGCGGCCAAGGCAGCGACGCGCCAGCCCACATTTCGCCTATCGGGGGTAAGAATCTCTCCATCGAAACTCTTTAGAACATTTCTAGAGTGATTTGGCTTAAATTTAACTGATCAATCAACTCTTTTACCGGCGAGATCGCCGTACTCCTGCCGTAAGGCTTGGAGAAGAAGAAAAGTCTCTGACTGCCTTCTTACGCGAAGTTATCGCGTCATCCTCGCGTTTAAAGCGCGAGACTATTTTAAGTAGCAGTCGCGCTGAAACGCGAGGCTATTTTAAGTAGCAGTCGCGCTAAAAACGCGAGGCTATTTTAAGTAGCAGTCGCGCTGAAACGCGAGGCTATTTTAAGTAGCAGTCGCGCTGAAACGCGAGGCTATTTTGAGTAGCAGTCGCGCTGAAATGCGAGACTCTTTTAAGTAGCAGTCGCACTAAAACGCGAGGCTATTTAAGTAGCAGTCGCGCTGAAACGCGAGGCTATTTTGAGTAGCAGTCGCGCTGAAACGCGAGGCTCTTTTAAGTAGCAGTCGCGCTGAAACGCGAGGCTATTTTGATTAGCAGTCGCGCTGAAACGCGAGGCTATTTTGAGTAGCAGTCGCGCTGAAACGCGAGGCTCTTTTAAGTAGCAATCGCGCTGAAACGCGAGGCTCTTTTGACTTCTGTGCGGTCTAATTTTTAGCTTCGCGCGGCGCTATTCTTAGCTTCGCGCGTTCTAATCTTTAGCTTCGCGCGTTTATACTTAGAGAAATTTTCTGCCCTAGAGAAACTTCTCTTACTCTGGTGTTTCTTTGTGCAGTAGGGTATTCGATGGAATCTCTTCCCCACAAGAACTACTTCGGCTTTGCTGGGGGTTCTGATCCTTCAGGCCAATTCCGTTTCACTACCATCCTGCCCTCGTACAAGCCAGACCCAAAGGATCGCAAGGGGAAGTTGATCAAATATCATCCCACCACTGCGCGAGAAATGATAACTGATGCTGCTTTTGAAACTGTGAATAGAGAGGCGATGGAGAAACCCGCCTTCCTCTTTGGAGTCCAGATGGATCAATCAGATGAGATCCTTTCTGAAGAGGAGAGCGTTTGGTTATATAACTCAGGCGAAATGCTGATGTTTCTGCCTAGAATGGATCGTAGCTATCATCTGGTCTATCTTCAGAGGCTGGCAATGCCTCGGGAATTAAAGTGGGGACTGACTCAAGAGAAAGATGGCGTCCCAACAGGAAAATTTGGTGCAAAAGGGGTTTATCAAGATGGTTCCCCCAGATGCATTACTGGCTTGCTTCCAGGCCGATTTGGCAAGGAGCTTCCAGTGGGAGAAGTCCCATCTCGTGCCCAAACTTTCTTAAGCGAGTTCTTGGCGAAGGATGGTCAGTACCCGGCTAGCGACTTCAGGATGCCTGGCTGGGTTCATTCTTCTAACAATATGTGGTGGGCCCGCCTTGTTCAGTACATGTTGGATTCTCACAAGCCCATTTTAAAGGATATTGGCTTGTATAAAGCCATCAGGAATGTCCAATTCGGGTTTCCCCAGAGTGCTTATCACTTTTACTGCCTTTTGGAGATGTATAACCCTGAAACCTATACTTTCTTTACTCCAGTGGGTGAGCTAGGGTTCGCTCTCCGCGAGATGTTTGACGTTTCTGGGCTCTCGATGGGCGAAGTCCCTTACGAGGAGTATATCCCTACCACCGATGAGTTGAACATGCTATTGGCGAGGGATGAGCGCATCTATGTCACGTACTGGGAGATGATGTGCCACTATCATATCTGCGCTGACCAGACAGGTGCACGTAATCACGGTATTGGCCACAAGAAGTAGGCCGAATACCTTTTTGCCAACCTAAATTCTAAGGATAGCTCGGCCACTATCCATGGTCATTCTCCTGTCCCCATTTCAGAGATCGAATAACGTGTAGCCAGGGGCCATTACCGTTTGTTTTATACCACGGAATCCAATGAGAATGGATACGGTCCCGGTACTTCATTCAAGAGCTATCACTATCAAGCCCAGTTTCCGATCTCCAACAGAGGTCTCATTGCCGAGTTTTTGATGCTGTGGCTCAAAAGATGCGTCATGCCGTTATTGCCCAAGGAAGCGATTGCAATGACCGTGGTATATCCAGCGGTTCTTCTTGCATACGGCCGACCCCTTGACTCCTTCCCGCCATGGTATGCAATTTGCCATATGGACTGAGGGTGCTCTGTCGTGATTTCCTCCCTACTATTAAAGTCAAGGGGAAAGAAAAGGGCAAGTTGAAGGAGACTGCCCAGCCGAGAACTCCAAACCCTAGGGTGGAGATGCCCTACACCTATTTGATGGCGTAGCTCGTCTTGCACTGTCCCTCTTTAATGAGTGCACCAGGGTGTCGTTCGGGCGAAAAGTGCTTCCTTGTAGAACTGTATGAACGTTCTTCATGGAGGCAGAATTATATGTCCCAGATTCGGAAGACTCTTCGTAGCTTTGAGAATTACGAGATCTTCCGGTGTTTTCCTGACTTTCCCGGCGGAGGATATGGGACGAGGCTGAAGGATGCCGTGGGAGCAGATAAGTTCACTACTTTATCTGCAGGAGCGTTCTGGTGGCTTCTCAACATCCGTCTCGGACACTTGGTGTATCGTCAAGATCTCAGGTGTCAGATCGAGTCATATACTCCGAGTCGCTTTGCTCGCCAGTTTGGATATTCTCAACTCTATGTGGGCAATCCAAATAAAGATCTCGCTCACGAGGGTAATTTATACGAAGGCGCTCGTGGCTGGTTCCATTTTGCAGCGGGCGGGACCGAGGCTGAATTCTCCTTGCCCCAGAAGGTGCCAGAATTGGCCATGACCCTCAGCTCCTGCAATTGGTTCAATATTGCGAATGCTGACGTGCCCGGCTTCTCTCTCAATCGTAGTTGTTGCAAAGAGATTGAAGCCCTCTATATTAGCCGCCAGGGTGCTTCTAGGGTAAGGATAAAAGGAATGGAAGAATTCCTTGGCGCTGCGGCTGAGCCTTCGGATGTCAGCGAATCAGACGATGATGCCGATGATGATGACGACAATACTGGTGCTGGTGGAGCTCCTCAGCCTGTTGTCAGTCGTTCCCTGAGTCCAACTCTTAAACGCCGCGGCACTTTAAAGAAAAGGCCAGGTAAGAAGCAAAAACTGGCACATGAAACTTTGATAGCCCCCCAAGAAGTGGCTATCAAACTTGCTTCCGACTTGTTGGCTTCAGCTGTACCCCCAGTGTTGGCAAGGGATGATGAGCCTGCTAAAGCTCCAAGCGTTGCTGAGGTTTCGGCTCCTTCCGCCGTAGAGCCTGTGGCAGAACCCGGGGCGCAACTAACGGGTAGCGAGACGGGTACATTGCTGAAAACGACAATGGCTCCCCCTTCAAGTCCGACAACTGGACTTGTATCGCCTGGTATGGCCTTTAGCATTTTATCTTTTGCCCGTTTATTTATTTTAACGTAACACTGCTTTTCTGGTCTTCTGAAATGCAGGTGATCAACTTCTATCGCCAATGCACTCGACTACCCAAGTAGAGTCTGACGATAGAATGGACCATTCCGGCTCCGTTGGTGGTATGGGTAGCTCTGCTGGTGAGTTTGCGGCTGATTATTCTACACCGGCTCCTGCCTCTGTTTCCTCTTCAATTCCCCCAATTGACGAATTGGGAAGTGACGAGAGAACTGAGATTATTATCGCAGCTGCTGTTAATGAGGCTACACCTTCTCCTAGCATGCCATCTCCAACGCCAGTCTGTTCCACTGAGACATTTCCCACAGTCGTTGGCGTACCTTCTCAGTCAGCGATTTTAACGTCATCTGTTGTCGTGGCTGCTGAGATACCTGCAACTCTTCTGACTTCAAGCCTTCCAGCAGGGGAGGAGAATAATTTGAAATTCTCGTTCGAAGATGCTTCTCCCACCGGAGGAGCTTCAGGCGAAGTGATCCCATCTTCTCTTCCTGTTGGTGGGGGTACCCAAGTGATCTGTACTGATGGTACTTCGTCTGGGGTCTCCAGCTCTTCCAGATCTGCACTGGCTCTACTGGTCCCCCATATTATGAATTTAATGCAGGGACGGGCTTCTTCTTCAATTCCAGCAACTACTGCTCCCTTGCTTACGACACCTTTCTTGGCATTACCTACTTTGCCTACCGACAGTGCAAATCCTCTTGAAAAACTTTTCGGCTTCACTGTTGAGGATTTTATGCATTTGTTAAGAAGATGTGTCGAGATGGTTCTTGCTGGCCACGATTTCTTCAACTTCGCATGTCCACTGTTACTCCGCTATTTAGGAAATATTGAAGAATTCGGTGGACAAGATCGAGCAGCTCCATACCGGGCCCGCCTTGCAGCCTTAGAAGAGCAGGTGACCACGCTACACACACTCCGTCAGGCGGATGTGGAGGCGATTACTGAGATAGAGCTGGCGCGGCTTCGGGCAGAATCCTTATCTCGAAGAAATATTTTAAGGCAGCAGGAGGAGAGATGGTCTCAGAAGCTGACAGAGCTCCAGACCAGTCGGGAATCCGTTTTTAGCGACCTGCAGAGGGTAAACTTTGGAATTTTGGAAAGTCAGGCAGCCATCTCTAAAGCCCAGGAGACGATTGCCAGAGCTCGGGCCACCTTGATAGAAAATGAACTCCGATTAGGAGAATCTGTCAAGAAGCGGGAGATGTTGCTTGTCCAGCAGGAGCAGATTCAGCAGGAAGAGATGGCCAGGAATCGTGCCATAGAAGAATCTCGTCAGCAACAACTTACAATAAGTGATGATGAGTTGCGTAGGCAAGCTCAGCAAACCGTGGAGGCTTCTCATCGTAGAAATTTGGAGGAGACAATAAACCAATTGAGACTCCTGGGAGGCCAATAGTTTCATCTCTCTTTACGCTTTTATCTTCCTTGTAATAAGAACTTCGTAAACAGGAGAGAGATAACCTTGAGATGTTTCTTTGAAATTCTTTTTGTATCTTCACCTTTTTAATAAAGATGATTCTTTTGACTCTTTTATTTGCCGGCTTCAAAACAGATTTGCTTGCCCAACAAATAACCTGTCGTCAAAACGATTTATCTCGGTACCGTTTATGTTCAATTTCTCGAGCCGAAGTAAAAATTAAAGTTTAATATGGGATTTTTAGCAAACCCCTAGCTATTAACGGATTTGATTAGCCTTTACCAACTACCGTTTGAGTTGGGCTAGCCATGTTATTCCCCTCAACATGGTGAGTTGTCGAGGATTACGTTTGGGCTAAAATGCCAAACTTTTCCTCTTCCCTTTACTTTATCGGTATTGGGCGATTCATACTTTTTTTTACCCCCAGTATGAAAGGGTTGGCGAGAAATTTAATCTCTTCCCATTGCCTAGTCGGCGCTGGGTAATTCATAGTTTTACCCCAGTATGATGGGTTGGCGAGAAACTTGTTCTCTTCCCATTGCCTAGTTGGCGTTGGGCAATTCATACTTCTACCCCAGTATGATGGGTTGGCGAGAAACTTTGTTCTCTTCCCATTGCCTAGTTGGCGTTGGGCAATTCATACTTTTACTCCAGTATGATGGGTTGACAAGAAACTTGTTCTCTTTCCATTGCCTAGTTGGCGTTGGGCAATTCATACTTTTACCCCAGTATGATGGGTTGGCGAGAAACTCGTTCTCTTCCCATTGCCTAGTTGGCGTTGGGCAATTCATACTTTTACCCCAGCATGATGGGTTAGCGAGAAACTCATTCTCTTCCCATTGCCTAGTCGGCGTTGGGCAATTCATACTTTTACCCCAGTATGATGGGTTGGCGAGAAACTTGTTCTCTTCCCATTACCTAGTTGGCGCTGGGCAATTCATACTTTTACCCCAGTATGATGGTTTGGCGAGAAACTTGTTCTCTTTCCATTGCCTAGTTGGCGTTGGACAATTCATACTTTTACCCCAGTATGATGGGTTGGCGAGAAACTCGTTCTCTTTCCATTGCATAGTCGGCGTTGGGCAATTCATATTTTTACCCCAGCATGATGGAAACTCGTTCTCTTCCCATTGCCTAGTCGGCGTTGGGTAATTCATACTTTTACCCCAGCATGATGGGTTGGCGAGAAACTCGTTCTCTTCCCATTGCCTAGTTGGCGTTGGGCAATTCACACTTTTACCCCAGCATGATGGGTTGGTGAGAAACTCGTTCTCTTCCTATTGCCTAGTCGGCGTTGGGTAATTCATACTTTTACCCCAGCATGATGGGTTTGTGAGAAACTCGTTCTCTTCCCATTGCCTAGTCGGCATTGGGCAATTCATACTTTTACCCCAGCATGATGGGTTGGCGAGAAACTTGTTCTCTTCCCATTGCCTAGTTGGCGTTGGGCAATTTATACTTTTACCCCAGTATGATGGGTTCGCTAGAAACTTGTTCTCTTCCCATTGCCTAGTTGGCGTTGGGCAATTCATACTTTTAGCTCAGTATGATGGGTTGACGAGAAACTCATTCTCTTCCCATTGCCTAGTCGGCATTGGGCAATTCATACTTTTACCCCAGTATGATGGATTGGTGAGAAACTCGTTCTCTTCCCATTGCCTAGTTGGCGTTGGGCAATTCATACTTTTACCCCAGTATGATGGCTTGGCGAGAAACTCGTTCTCTTCCCATTGCCTAGTTGGCATTGGGCAATTCATACTTTTTAGGTCAGAGGCACTTAATTACACATGCCTTAAAGAAGATTGGGGGCTGTTCAAACTTGAGAACTAAGCACACCAGGTTTGGGTCAGAGGCGCTAAACTGCGCATGCCCAAGAAAAGACTGATGGTGGTTCAAACTTGAGAACCAAACTGGAGGCGGTTCAAGGCTCTCTCGCGTAACTTGAACTGGGTACTCCAAACACACCAGGGTTTAGGTCAGAGGCACCAAACTGCGCATGCCTAAGAAAAAGACTGGAGGTGGTTTAAACTTGAGAACCAAACTCACCAGGTTTAGGTCAGAGGCGCCCAATGCGCATGCCCAGAAAAGACTTGAGGTGGTTCAAACTTGAGAACCAAACGCACTAGGTTTAGGTCAGAGGCACACAATGCGCATGCCTAAGAAAAAGAGAAGACGCGTATCTCCAGGGGTACTAAGAATAGTATTTCTTTAGAAATTTGCCATTGATCGGCATCATCATCCTATCGCCGTCTTGATTCATTAAGCGATAGGCTCCACTGGAGTATACTGTCTCCACAATAAACGGTCCTTCCCACTTGGGTTCAAACTTTCCCTTAGTCTTGTGGGTTAGTACCATTGGCCTTTTAACAGCCAGAACCAAGGCTCCTTACTTAAAGGTCCTTGGTTTGACGTTCTTATTGAACGTTTGAGATATTTGGGCTTGATACAACTCAATTTGTTGTTGAGCCCTGAGACGTTTTTCATCTAACGCCTCTAGTTCTTGCAATCTTTGCTGATGGCGCTTTTCTATCGTCATCCTTGTGGCTAAAGCCACTCTTAATGATGGTATCTAGATTTCAAGAGGCAGAACAGCCTCACTTCCATAAACCAAAGAGAACGGGATAGCTTTAGTCGGGGTGCGAACGGTGGTGCGATAAGCCCACAGGCATTCTCCTAGCTTTTCATCCCAATCTCGTTTATTAGAAGAGACGAACTTCCGAAGGAGTTTAATAATCGTCTTGTTGAAAGCTTCAGCTAACCCATTAGCCGCGGGGTTATACGGTGTTGAAGCGATATCTTTGATTCTGAACTTATTGCAGAATCTGGAGAATCCCTGACTAATGAATTGCGGACCATTATCATGAATAATCCGTCGGGGGATGCCAAAGCGGTAAATGACATGATACTTGATGAACTTGATCACATCTGTGGTCTTCACCTCTTTCATGGGCACGGCTTCGGCCCATTTTGAAAAATAATCGGTTATTGCAAGAATAAACCGATGTCCTCTGGATGACGGGGGAGTTATGGGCCCCACAATGTCCATTCCCCAAGCTTCAAATGGCCAGCTTGCGACGGTATTGTGCAAGTATTCTTGGGGTTGATGAATAAAATTGGCATGTATTTGGCATGCATGACATCGTTTAGCGTATGCCATTGCTTCCGTAACCATGCTCGGCCAGTAGTACCCTAGCCTTCTTATACGGTCTCCAAGTTTGGGACCGGGCTGATGAGCTCCACATATTCCATCATGTGTTTCTTTCAGTACTTGTTCTGCTTCTGCTTTCGATATGCAGCGTAGCAATAGACTACCTCTTGACTTTCTATACAAAGTCTGAAGTTTATGGTCATAATAAAATCTTTGGGCCTTTCTCTTTATTGAGGTTGCTTCCTTAGGATCTTCTTGTAATATCCCATGCAAGGCATAATCCACAAACGGAAATCGCCAATCACGGGGTTCTAATTTTAAGCCAATCTGGCATACCTCTTCGGCTTGAGATACCACGTCTGGGTGGAGGAGTTCTCTACTACCAATGGTGATGCTTTTAGCTTCACCTGGCGAGATTGCCAGCGTTGCGGCTAATGCGGCAAGAGCATCTGCATAAACGTTCTCGTTTCGAGATACGTGATATATATAGAATTGTTCAAAATATCCTGCTAGCTCAATAGCTAGCTGATGATAGGGGATGAGGGCTTCATGTCTGACTTCATACTCACCTGTCATCTGATTGATGATGAGTTTAGAGTCTCCATATGCCTCTAGATAGTTCACCCCCAGTTGCAGAGCTATTTTTGAGCCGATAATGAGCGCGTTGTACTCCGTTACATTATTAGTGCACGGTTCTGTTAATGAGTAACCGTTAGGCAATATATGTTTATGTGGGGATATTAGCACAACCCCCACTCCAGCAGCAGATCGTCTGGCAGCGCCATCAAAGAACATTTGGCAAGATTGCTCTTTGCTAACTGTGTTGACCTCTGATGTCTGCTTTAATTTGGACCAATTTGGATGGTCTGCAAGGAAATCGGCGATTGCATGTCCCTTCATAGCCTTTTGGGGGACAAAATGTATATCATAGGGCAATAGTAAGAGCGCCCATTTTGCCAATCGGCCATTTAAGAATCCCGGTTTGGTCATTAGAATCTTCAAGGGGTTAACCCGTGATATAACATGAATTGTTTGCCCTGAAAGGTGTGTCGCATTTTCTGAACAACAAACACTAGGGCTAAACATTCCTTTTCAATTGGGATATATCGCTGTTCGGCCCCAATCATTGTTCTACTTAAATAGTAGAGGGCATGTTCATGGCAGTGCTCATTATATTGAACAAGTAATGCTCCTAAAGCATTATCCATGGCCCTTACATATATAAGGAAGGGCTGCCCAGGGGCTGGTGCCATTAGTACAGGAGGCTTAGTAAGGTACTCCTTGAGGTCATCAAATGCCTGCTGACATGCCTCATCCCGTATGAAAGACACTCCCTTCTTCATAAGTTTGGAGAATGGTTGGCATCGTCCAGATAAGTTGGATATGAAGCGCCGAATATAAGTGAGCTTTCCTTATAATCCTCTTAATTCCTTAAGATTGCGGGGAGGCGGCATTTTGCTAATCGCTTTTACCTTTTCAGGGTCGAGGAAAATTCCTTTTGAAGTTATTACAAACCCTAGAAACTTCCCGCTGGATACCCCCATGAACGACTTGGTAGGATTCATCTTCAAGTGATGTTTCCGCATAAGATCGAAGACCACTCTTAAATCGTGAAGATGATCTTCTTTGTCTTTGCTTGTAACTGCTAAGTCATCCACATAGCACTCTACTGTTCTGCACAGGTGCTTTTTGAATATGGCACTCATTGCGCGTTGGTAGGTGGCACCTGTATTCTTTAATCCGAGTGGCATCACTGTATAACAGTATACCCCCTGTAGCATTCTAAAAGCTGTATGCTTTTCATCATCCGGGTGCATCTTGGTTTGGTTATAACCTGAGAAGCCATCCATAAAGGACATCCTCTCATAACCGCAAGTGTTATCGATCATCACATCGGTGATGGGGAGTGGAAATTCATCCTTGGGACATGCAGCGTTCAGATCTCGAAAGTCAATGCATATCCGGATTTTGCCATTCTTTTTGCGAACTGGCACTATGTTTGCCACCCAATCTGGGTGTTGTTCTTCATGGATGAAACCGGATTGTATAAGCTTATTGACCTCAGCAACTATTGCCTCCATCAATTCCAGTCGAAAACGCCTCTGTTGCTGTTTAACAGGTTTGACATCTTCTTTTATATTTAACCAGTGTGTGGCAATTTGAGGGTCAAGCCCAGGCATATCTTCATAACTCCATGCGAACACATCTATATACTCTTTGATAAGGGATATAAGTTCCTCTTTTTCTAAAGGAGTTAGTGTGTCGCTTATGAAAATGGGTTTCGAATTTTCTTCTGTTCTCATGTTAACCTGTATTAATTTGTCTTCTGTGGGCGGGTCACGCTGTTCAAAGCGGACATCCCAGAGAGTATCCATATGCCTAGCCCAAGCATCATCTTGAACGTCAATTGTTCCTCGTCGCTTTCTGGTTCAGCTGAAACCATATTGGCTGTCAAAGATTGAAACCAAGCACCGGTGCTTATATCCGAATCATGGTCGGGCGAAGATGTTTCTTCTTCATCCGAAGAACGCTCTTCATCCTTGGATGGTGATGAGGGTGGAGTAGATACATAACCCAACCCCCTGCGGGTCTTCTGATAATAATCAGGGCTCTTTCCTCTCAGTCTAAACGAGGGTATGAGATTCCGTCTCCCTTTTCCAAAGTTTAATCCCGGTTTCTGGGTAAAATTATATCGCATTTTCTCCATCATCTGTCGGGACCTTTGCTCATATAAGTAAAATTGAGGTGATGTTTGTTCATCACTTTCACTACTTTGTCTCTGTCGAGGCGACGTGGCCACTTTGCCGAACATGATCGGCCTTTGGGACTTCTGTCGGGGAGGCACTTCAAAGAAGTGCCCTTGATCCTCGGTTATTCTTAATTGAGCGAGGAGGGAAGACCTGAGGGGCAAATGGTATGCCGCCAGAACTTCAAGTTCGGTCAGGCCATCCGCTTCGGTAGAGGTACAAGAGGGCTCAGACTCAGTAGCTACAGCATGCTCGTAGACTAACTTTATATTTTCATTAATAACCCACTCACTTTCTATTACATCCACTATATTATCAAGACCTAAGCTAAGATCTAGGTGAGGGTTGATTTCGTAATCACCCCCATCATCTTCTCCAAGGAGCTCGTACTCAGTGTCGGCTTCATTGCCACTGTCGTCGGGCTTTGGAGACTTGCTAAGACTGTCATTGGAGGCTTCATGTGCTGGCTTGTAGAGCGCAGCATCTGTGAAGTAATTTTCCAACCCTTTGAATGGCTGCTTGTCAGCAATTAGTGTCCGGACCTCTCCTTCCTCATCACAATATTTCATGCACTGGTGAAGAGTCGACGGAACTATCATATGAGAGTGGTCCAAGGTCGCCCCAATAAAATATTGTAGGAGGTATCAGCGTCAATTACATAGCATATAACCTCCGTTTTCAAGTCTCCAATTTGACACCGCAATCGGATCTTACCAAGAGGATGGCTATTATTAGCATTGAATCCATAGATGGTAG
This sequence comes from Dracaena cambodiana, assembly GCA_036321105.1. Lineage (NCBI taxonomy): Eukaryota > Viridiplantae > Streptophyta > Magnoliopsida > Asparagales > Asparagaceae > Dracaena > Dracaena cambodiana. Next base: position 26,592,521 of record JAYEPQ010000016.1, read on the forward strand.
TGTGTGTAGGTGTCAAGCGATGAAGGAAAATTCCCAACAGCTGCATCAATCTACTGGGCACGACGCTGAGTGCAGAACCTGGATCAATCTGAATTCGGTCCACTTTTGTGGACCCGACATATCCAGTGAAATATAAAGGCCTATTATGCTTTATATTCCTCACCTGCATGTCTTCTGGAGAGAAGATGATTTGTGGGACTTGCCTCCTCACTTGATGACAGTGGGGGCAAGAGTCCCGCTCTTCGATGGCCGGCTCGACAATCTGAGCTAGGAACGGCTCAGAGTCTGCCAAGGCCTCTCTTAGAGCTTCACGTGTTGATTTTGATATTCTCAACAATTCGTAAAGCGTTACTCATGCTGGGATGTTAGCCAACTGCGCAATTATGTCAAATTCGAAGGGAGTTTCTTTGGCTCCTTCATCTCTGGCAGGATTCTTTTGGAAACGAAGTCCTTTCTGCTTCGCAGGCTTTGCGAGTTCTGCATAGATGTCTTTTGGATCAACTCTAGTGTAGTCCTTAAGATATGTCTTTCCAGATCGAGTATCGGAAGGGCCTGCCCCATCTTGATGGGTGGCCATAGTTTCAGGTTCTTTTTCAGAATCTGTGAAGGCCCCTGAAGCTATATATTCTTTCTTTATATCTGCGGAAATGACATTAATAGCCCGTTTCTTCTCTTGACCTCTTGAAGTAGTCCATTGTTCATCTTCCAGCAAGTCGGGGTGAACCCACATAACTTCCCCCTTTTGGGTTGTTACTGGGACAAGTCCCTCTTGGGCTTTGTTGTGCGGATCAAGATTCTTCGTGACCATCTTACCCTTAGGGATTGGGGTCACTCCTGCGGGAAACTCGTGGGTTCCGACCATTATGGTTTCCATATTGGCAGTGACTTTCTTCTATTCTTCCTTAAGCGTCAGAACTCCAGCCTCTATTAGTGCTTGGATTCTGTTCTTAAGGGGAAAACAATCCCTGGTAGGGTGTCCAACATTCCGGTGATAAAGACAGTAATTGGGGTCTTTAGTCTTACCCGCATCTTCTGGCTTCTTATTCTCCGGAAGTTTTAGCATTCCTTTCTTCTGGAGCAGGTGAAAGAGGATATGTGTCTGTTCCGTCTTGAAAGTGTAATTCCTTTCTTGTTGCGGTCTGATTTGCCTTGATCCTCACTGACCTTGAGGCTTTGGCGCTGGCGGAGGACCGATTTTCTGAGGAGTAGCTTCTGACGACATGACTGCTTTCCCTTTATTCTTATTGCTGTTGTTTTGGGTATATGGCTTACTACCCCCAGCGTTTCTTGATCCGCGAGATTCCTCAACTCGGCGAATCAAGTCTTCAGCTTGTTCTCCTTGTTTGAGCAGGTCCCTCCACGTCTTAGACTCTACGGCCCCCATTTTGAGGAGCACATTGGTCTTAAGGTTGTGTCGACAGGTCTCGACTAGAGTTTCCTGGATCATTCCGTGTTTACAATGTACGGACTTCTCCCGGAACCTTTCTATGAAATCTTTAACCACTTCTTGTTCTCCTTGCCTAGTTGCAAGGAGGGAATGAACCATAATCTCGGTGTCATCCTCGAAGAAACGTGAGAGAAGTAATTTCTCAACATCTAACCAGGTATTAATAGTACCTGGGGGCAACTGCATGAACCAAGTAAAGGCAGGCCCTCGCAAAGTACTTGCAAATACTTTGGTCATAATGGGATCATTACCCATTAAGTGTCCTGCTTGGGACAAAAAGTAATATATATGCTGACTGGGCGATCCTTTCTCGTCGTATGGCTCTAACTTGAGCGGCTTATACTTTGGTGGGTAAGGTATCATATCCCATTCAGGAGGATACGGTCTAGAGACCCCAGCTTCTTTTAACTCCTTTTTACGCATTAAAACTTCGAGTTGACTCTGCAGCTTTTCTATTTTTTCGCCATGCGGATCATGGAAAGAAAATCTATCTTCTTCCTCATGCATCGAGAGGGCTTTCTCTTCCTGTTCTTCATTCAGAGTTTCTTTACCCTTTTTGGCATTATCTTCAACAAACCTCGATAGCATGACTTTGAGTCCTTCAATCATCTTTTGCTGCTCTCGAATCATCTTTTCTTGAGCTTCAAATCTCTGATTGATATCGTCAGACTTATCTGCCATATGCGATGCTGACTTCTGTAGCCGAGACAATAGAGAGGATGGAGGCGAGGCTATAGCAGAATTATCGCTGTCCTCATCGTAAGAACCCCCTGCGAGCTTCTTATAATTTCGGGGCGGGACGGCTCATGATCTTAGTCGAGTAACACGATGAGGTTCTTCATCGCTCGATTCTGAATCATCATCCGTCTCTGCAATTTTCTTCCCTTTTCCTACCATGTTGGAAGTTACAGCTCTCCATTGTTTCAAGGGAGTGGTTCTTGTCTTCTTAGCAGGATTCTGGTTTGACTCGTTTAATCGGTCGAATACAAATATCCTGTTCTTGCTGCAGCCACAGTTGTCCATCACGGCTGATACTGCTGTCATAAGTTGCTGGCAATGGCAAATATATTCAACTTGAAGTTGGTCTATGACTCTCTTCTTAGAGAGATGTTCCCTGAGGTCAGTGCCTCTAGCCATGGAATCAAGAGGTCCATTCAACTCTTGAGAATGTTTAGGAATCCACTGAAGTTTCTTTGATTGATCAACCCTGACTCTGGGGTCGGACCGATCCTCGCGTGGCTTAGGAATAGCCTCGCGTTTCACATTGCGGGCCTGAAGAATAGCTCCGCGCTTATCCACACTAGCCTCGCGTTTCTCGCTGGCTTGGTGTGTCCTTGGAAGTTTAGCTTCTGGAATAATAGCCCCATGTGAAGGGAAGTTCCTGCACGCTGGCTTATCTTTGCGATTAACGCAGATCATAGCTTCGCGCTTAGCGCGGTTTTTACGACTGACAACTATCTGCCAATCATCTTCCCGTTCCTTGTGGGTGTTAGAAGTCTTGCGTTTATTGCAAGTATCACTGGCTTTGCGTCTCTCGCTGGCACAGTAATAGCCTCGCATGGAGAATCACACGCTGGCTTTGAATAATTTTTATACTCGCGTAACTCGCGAGTGTTGGGTATTATGCGACTAGCGCAACCCTTACTGGCTTCGCGTCTCTCGCTAGGCTCAGTAATAGCCTCGCGTGGAGAATCACATGCTGGCTTTGAATAATTTTTATACTCCCGTAACTCGCGAGTGTCAGGAATCTTGCGTAACTCGCCAGTATTACCAGCCTCGCGTGGAAAATCACACGCTGGCTTTTCCTTGCTTTTAAAGCAAGTTGTATCTTTGCGTTTAACGCGGTAGAGATTGGTCTCGCGGGTAGCGCGAGCCAGTTTGCGAGGGACCATTGCCTCGCGTCCTCTAGAGTTAGCTCCGCATCCAAGGCGGGCTTTGAGGGCTCTACGCCTCGCTCTCCGGTTCCTGTTCCGGAGTTGGGTCCTAGTCAGTCCAGTTCTCGAGTCTTCTTCGGCAATCGGAAGCTCATCCTCGGCTAGGATTTATTGTGTGAACTCCGGCTCTATAGCCGCAGTCTCCAAGGATCCCCACCTCTCGGTGGATACCTTTCTACTCGTCACTCGGGCATTGGAGTACATGCGACGATAGTGCCGTGTCTCATCCAAGTCACCTAATCCGGAGGAGAGGAACTCCTCGTACTTCTGCTGGTCGATTTCAACGACCAGCATGTCTACTTCGGATCCGATCAAGTCAACGTCCGATTGCGCCACAATTTCTTCATCAGTGAAAGAGACGGCTCCCACTGTGGTCGCCAGTTGTTCGTCGCAAAAGTTTCTTCGCTTCCTTCCATCGAATATATCTTAGATTACAATAGAAGTGAACAAGATATAAAAAGAGAACAAACGAGAGGATTTTATACTTCAATCTCTCTCTTTTACAATAGTTTCGTGGGATCTGTGGCGATGGGATCTATAGTAGTTCCTTTGGACGATCGGTACGTTGAAATCTTCTCTTTTAAAGATATCGGCCGAATATAGACGATCTTCTCTGGTTTTGATTTGTTCAAGGCTCTCTCGCGTAACTCGAACTTCTCAAGAACTCCAGAAAGAAGATGGTGACTTTCTCTGATCTTCACGAACTCAAGGCTCTGTGCGTAACTTGAATTCTCCAAGATTTCAGAAAATCACCTCAATTGCCGGACCAGAAGATGATCAGCAAAGGCTTCAAGGCTCTCTCGCGTACTTGAATTGCCAAAGAATCGATAGGAAACTTCCGATGCCAAAAAAGAAGACCCCCTAGGGTTTCACCTGGAAGGTATTTATAGCCCCAGGTTAATGCAAGAGTTTCTATCTAAATAGAACTCGCATTCATCAAGGATTTCAATCAAATATCTTAGTTTTGATGGAATTCTGATTAGACTTGATTCGGGATCATAATCTCAATCAATTTGAGATTCTGGTTATCTGCTTACGCGGAGCTTTAATCGCATCAAAACGCGATGCTAAATAACCAAAACGCGGAGCTAACTCGGAGCTATTGATCATCTCCACGTTTTACTCAAACGCGAGGCTAATACAAGCCAAACTGTGGAATCAATGCGGAGCTATTAAACATCTCTGCATTTTATTCAAACGCAGGGTTAATATAACCAAACATGGGGCTATTGAATTAGCTCCGCGTTCTGTTATGGAAAATCCTTTTAACTTAGAAATTTTCACTGCCAACACTCACCATCGAAATTAAAAGTGTCATTTACATCAAGGCCTTCAAGGCTTATTACAATGGGTTCAACTTCCTAATTTTCATCATCGGATCTCGAATCTTCAGATCCTAATTCAGTGTCGGCCTTATTGCCGCTATTTGATTTCTCTGGTGCAGGTTGTTCAGCTGCTTCAAATGTGTCTTGATATAGCAACGCATATGTAAAGTAGTTTTCAACCCCTTTAAAGGGTTACTTTTTGGTCACCAGGGATTTTTACATTCCCTTCTTTGTGCACATAATTCATATACTGGTGAAGTATAGAAGGGATAATAAGATTGAAGTGAATTCATGGCCTCCCAAGTAAGATAATGTAAGACGTGTCAGTATCTATCACATAGTATGTGAGTTTTATCTTTAGTTCACCAATCTGGTATTTTAGTTTCATCTTGCCCAAGGGTTTACTGCCATTAGTGTTGAACCTAAAAATGGTCGTATTTGTTGATGTCAGTCTGCTGATTGGGACTCCTAAATACCACAACACCTTCCTTAGCATTACGCTTAGAGTGGATCTAGGGTCAACTTGAATTCAGTCAATCTCAGTTGACCCTATGTAGCATTTGTAATACAGAGGCCAGTGGTTCTTGTTATTCTTTACTTGCATATCTTTTGGAGAGAAAGTTATGCAAGGTAGCTTTTTAGAAGTCTGATGGCATGCTGCACACTCTTCTTCTTTTCTATTGTTTCTGAAATTTGGGACAGAAACACTTTAGAATCTTGCAGAGTCTCTCTTAAGGCTTCTCTGGTTTGCTTGGACAGCCTCAGGAGCTCATACATAGTAATTCTTGTAGGAATATTGACCAATTGTGCCAATGCATCGAATTGGAAAGGCTTCTCGGAACTTTCTGTAGGCTCTTTTTCTTTATTTTTAAGAGCTATGTCGAAACTAAGCGCTTTTTGTTTGTTATTCTCTAGAGACTGAAGTTCAACCACATGGTCATAATTCTTCAAGTAGTCTTTCCATGAATGAGTTCTAGAAGGTTTCTATCAGTTTTCATTAACTGCCAAAGATTCTTTGAGTTCTTCTTCTGAATTTGAGAGAGGATGAACAGTTGATTCTATCCAGTTTGGAGCATTTCCAAATTTGAAAGTCACAATATTTATTGTCACCTTCTTTTGATCTTTTCGCAGCTTGATGACATTGGCATCCACTAGAGCCTAGATCTTATCCTTTAGGATATAGCAATTTTTGGTAGGATGGTTAATGATTTTATGATACACATAGTTATTGGGATCATTAACATTTCCTGCTTCTTCAGATCGCTTCGACTCTGGTAACTTCAACATATTCTTTATCATGAGCAGGTAAAAAATGGTAGTGATGTACTAATCTTTGAAAGAATATTATTTTTGAGGAACCTGTGATTGAGGAGGGGTCCTTGGAGGAGGTTTAGTAGGGCTTGGAAAATCTACGGGCATTGTCTCTTTCCCTTTAGGATGAGATGATTGAGGTGTTCCCGAACTGTTTCTTCTTTGTCTTCCTCCTTCTTCATTCTCAAGGTTCTGTATAATTTCTTTGGCTTCTTTGGCTTGCAGTGAAAGATCTTTCCAAATGGAGGACTTTATAGCCCCATTCTAGCGAGAACTTTGGAGGAGAAATTATGGCTGCAGGTCTCAACTAAAGTCCTTTTTGGCATCTCATGCGGACATCTCAGAGAATCCTCTCTAAATCTCTTACTGAAGTTTTGAGCTGACTCTCCTTTCTTTTGCTTTGTGGAGAGGAGTGCTGGCATTGAGATCTCCATGTCATCTTCATAGAACCTCGTTAGGAAAGTGATGAATATCATATATTGTATTTTTTCTCTCATACTTTATCTATTTTTTGTATATAAATAAATGCTACTCGGGTATTTTTAGTGTCTTTTTCAAGTAATCCGATTCGTAAAAAGAGATGGCATGAATTCAAAGTTGGATTAGGAAATCAAAGTCCGAAAAGTTTTCAAAGTGAGCAAAACTACGAGACTACGATGCTACAGAGACCCAAAGTCGAATACAGTCAGGAAAACTAAATAAACAAGACAACAACTTTACGTGCAAAAAGTTCAAGCAATTTTTACAATACTAGGCCACTAATTAGTGGCATTTACCTCTACATAGCAGCCAAAACGTGGGCCCACACGCCGAATTTTCTCCCGTAACTTCGTTATAATCTTGTAGTTTCTCAACTGTATTAGAATTGGGTTTGGATTTTCGAAGCCTATATATTGGCCTATCCTTGTATGCTAAGAGAATTCTAAAGTTTTGTACTCGTTTTTAATTAATAAAATTAAGGTTTTGCTGAAGGGTGGCGGCCACAATACCGTGCTCCAGCTCCAAAATAAGCCATTGCTTTCTAATATTTATTTGCTTTTTAGATGGAGTTAATTGCTTTCAAGTATAGGTTTTGTTGCTTTCTAGATTAGATTTATTTGCTTTCATTAATAAAAATAGATTTAATTGCTTACTAGAAATATGAGTAGTTAATTTTCTTTAGCCCTAGGATGTAGATGAAGTTAGTTTAATAGACCTAATATGGATTTATCTCATCTTCTTCCTAGAAAGAAATAAAGTTATGATTTTTCTATAAATAAATAAAAGATAGAATTTACAAATCATAATTCTTTGATAGATTATGCTTAATTAATATTTTGATAATCTATGCTTAGATGAAGTTTGGAATTCTTACTCTTTGTTTATTTTTAGAATTATCAATAGAGATTTTCTATAAATAAATTGAATTGAGTAAACTTGTAAATCTAAATTCTTTGATAGGTTATATTTAAGTTCGGTCTTTTGATAGCCTATGCTTAGATTAGAGTTTGAAGTTTATTTCTTTTCTTTTATTTATGAGAGTTTCTACTTGATATGATTTGTTTTTAAGAAAAGTGTTATCTTTGATGGTCTATACTTGCACATCACTTGATAGGTCATGCTTAGGGGCACTCAATTCAAATCAAATTAAAAAGATCACCTTTTAATATGTTACTTAACCGTGCAAAATTCAAAAGTTAGGAAGAAAGAGATAATTCATTGTTTGGCTATTATTGTAATGGATTCGAGATCTTAGGCTAACCTCTAGAACTTAACTAATCTTCTCTTGATCTTAAATCTCATAGTTAGACCGTTAGACTAAGGAAAGAGTAAGAAATCGTAAAACACCTTAGATCCCTGTGGGACGACCTGTACAGCGCTACACCGACACTGTGTGCTTGTAGTTAAATTATCACATCAAGTTTTTGGTACCGTTGCCGGGGATCGATGGTGTTTTTCTTGCTTTTTTTGACGTTGTACGGGTTAACAGTGTGTGTTGAGTGTGCAAGGAATATAAAGTGCAGATACAGGGAGACAAAAAGGATCGGAGAAGCCTTAGAACTGCGTCGTAGAAACCAGAGAGCAGTAGGAATCACATTTTTATTTGATCATATCTATTCCACTGTTTTATCTCTCCACCATACCCCACTTCTTGCATTAGTTTAGGAAATTCACGCATATACTCACGGTCGTTGGTTCATGCCACATTGGACCTGTGATCAATTTGGTTGACTTGTGAGATCAGATTTGTTCATGGGAGTCAAGATGGACCAACCGATCCCGATCCTTATGGATCGATGTTACCCGTTGCGCACATCTCTTCCATCATGCATAAAACTCCACACGCTGCGGGTAATCACTATGAGTTGAAACCACAGTACATTAGTATGCTTCCTAAATTCATTGTTCTGATTCAGAAGATGCATATCTCTTTATCAGTGAATTTCAGGAAGTATGCGTAATGATAAAACTGCAGCACTTATCGGAGGACGCAATTAAGCTCCGCTTCATCCCCTTTGCACTTAAGGTTAATGCCAAGAAGTGGTTGTACAGTATGCCTACTGATTCAATCACTACTTGGGACGAATTCGTTACGGTGTTTCTTAAGAAGTATTATCCTACGCATAAGACGGCAAGGATACGAAATCAAATTAATCAATTCCGTCAAGTGCCGGGAGAACCCTTCTTGAAATATTTGGAACGGTTCAAGGACTTATAAGCTAAGTGCCCCCATCATGCGATAGAAAAGTGGCGGTTGTGTCAAATCGGGTATGAAGGACTCGATTACACATCCAAAACTCTTCTAAGTCCATGTGTCAGGGGGAGTTCATGAGAAAGAATGAGGATGAAGCATGGGACTTTCTTGAGGACCTACCATGAAAGACTATGCAGTGGGAGAGTCCCAAGAAGCCCAGTGCATCAACTTCTGTGCATAAGGGTGGGATCCATAGCATCGACGGCTCTATACCTGCCGAAGCTAAGATTGCAGCCCTTATGAGAAGAATTGAGGCATTGGAGACTCCTACTGCTCCACCGGTGGGTCAGATAAATCAAATTCAAGTTCTCACATGCTTTAATTGCGGAACTCCGAATCATGTTATGGAGGAGTGTCCATTATTAATGATTCCATGGGTCCCACACTTGAATAGGCTAACGCCTTGTATCAACAACCCATGAACAATCCTTACGCTCCTATATACAATCCTGGTTGGAGGAACCATCCAAATCTATCATAGGGTCAAGGGCAATATTAGGGGGTCCCCAACCCTAACATGCAACCTCCAGCCAATGGTCAGTTCCTAAGACCAAATGTGGGTACTTATCAACACCCAAATGCTTCAAATTATGGGAACAATCAGAATAGACCACCTGCACAAAACCACTCACATCCACAACAGGGGTCTAATATTGATCAAGAAAAGCGACTCCAGTCACTTGAGAAGAACGTTGAAAATCTTCTCAAGTCTCATTCCAAGTTTGACACGCATATGTCCAATCTTGACACACACATGCAAAATCTTATGAAAGTGTCAGCTGATTTTATTCAAAATACAGGTCAGAACTGCTCGTGAACTCTCAATCTGTTAAGAATGTAGAGCAGCAGGTTGGACAATTAGCGAGTCAAATGAGTGAACGTGGCCAGAGTACCTTTCTAAGACAACACATAACGAATCCCAATGCCAGTTCCTCAAACTCCAATCAGTCGCATGTCCACCAATGCAATACCATCCACACGCTTAGATCTGGCAAGCAAGTGGATAATAATGTAGCCATACCCTCTGATCCTACTCCTACTATCTCGCATGCTACATCACCTCTTCCATCCCTTTCTCCACAACCATCTCCATCACCTCCATCACCGTCACGTACTCATTTGGAAGAACTTGTTCCTGAGCCGAAAGCACCATATCAAAATCGGCTTAGGAAGCCTTCACCGCAAGTAGAAAAGATTCTTGAAATATTTCAGCAGGTGAAGGTTAATATTCCACTCCTTGATATTATACAACATGTTCCTACTTATGCAAAGTTCCTCAAGGATTTGTGCACTAAGAAACGAGCAACAAATATTCCTGAGAAAGTTTTCTTGTAGCAAATATATCACATATCCTCTCTAACTCTTTGCCTGTCAAATACAAAGATTCAGGTTCCCCTACAATCTCATGCACCATTGGAAACACTACATTTGATAGGGCGTTGCTTGATTTAGGGGCAAGTGTCAACTTGCTTCCTTACACTGTTTATCAGCAACTGGGGTTAGAAAAACTTCAACTTACAAAGGTCACATGATAGCTAGTTGATCGTTCGATCAAGAGACCATTTGGTATGGTTGAAGATGTACTCATTAAGATCGTCGAGTTTATCTTTCCTGTAGACTTTATTGTCTTAGAAACTGAGCCAATCTCCAATCCACGGAATCAAATTCTTGTTATCTTAGGTAGACCATTCCTTGCAACATCAAATGCATTAATTGATTGCAGGAGTAGCCTCATGAAGTTATCATTTGGGAATATGACTAAGGCATTGAACATATTTAATATGGATGAGCACGCAACGAGCTCCCTCATTGAGGTCAACATGATTAACTGTTTGCACTCTCGTTCGACTTCTTGCACTTATAATGAACCCTTATTTGAGCAAATATTCAAAGATGAGCTCATACTATTAGAAGAATTGGCACATACTAATTTTATATATGATAATACTTCTGAAAATGTGCCATTAGTTTATGAGCAAATTTTTGAGGATTTATTTGCAGAGGAGCTCGCATTACGTCATGAGTTAGAAGACACACCACCATGTTCACTTGATCATATAGCACTCTTCTCACCTCATGATATTTCTACATATATGCTTGTTACTAACGATGATTGACAGGTTTATAATAAAGAATTCTTTAACCCAATTGTTAATGCTTATATGTGGACAAAGAAAAAGCGAGGACGGCATAAGAAGCAGGCAGGTAATCTCGTGACATGTAGGAGGATGATGAGATATAATAATGCACCCACTTCATGTTTAAAATGCACACACTATGAAAGTGGGAAGCGATCGAGAGGTCGTAACCGCTTTACGTGCGTTAATAGGGTGAGGATATTGAGATCGTAACTTTTTACGACTCTCATTATTTATATTTGTGTAATAGTTTTCTTATTTATTTTACCACCCTTTGTTTGTGCATGATGGCATACACAAGTTTAGGTGTGGGGGAGTGGATTAGGAGATTTTTATTTTTATTTTTTAAGATTTTTAGGATTTTTTATTTTATTTTTGGGTTTCTTTATTTTACACTTTGGGTAGTTTTTAGGGTAACTAACTAAAAAAAAAAACTAAAAAAAAATTAAAAAAAAATTATATATTTTCATCAATAGATCAAACTAATTACAGATAAAGGAACAAATTTAGATTTGAAATTAGATAGGAGAGTAGATTGGACGATACACTGTGAATTTTATGAAAAAGATTAAAATTCGAAAAATAAATACTACTAATAGTAGTTTTGAGGCAAGTATATATCTTTTTTTTCACTTCACAATAGTTTATTAGGTTAAGGATAAAGATGATAACGATTGAGTAAGTCTTCCCTCTCTAAACAAAAAAAAAAGTGAGAATAAAATAATAGGGTGAGCCTAAGGCAATAGCCTCGAGAGTGATAAAATAACGGGGTGCGCCTGGTATTAAGGCAATAGCCTCAAGAGTGAAAAAAAGAGTATGATCTGAGTAATCGGGTACTTTGCGCCTAAGTAAGTGTGAATATTCGCATGAAAGGAGAAATATTCTAAAAAAAAAAAGAAAAGAGTATGAACCGAGTAATCGGGTATGTTGCGCCTAAGCAAGCATGAATATTCGCATGAAAGGTGAAATATTCTTTAAAAAAAAAAGAAAAGAAAATTATTATGAGAGAGAAGATGAATCATGAGTTAGAGTTGGAGTCCAAAACCAAAATAGACTATCACACGTGCACATAGATGTATATGAGCCAATAGATTATCTGTTAGTGGGTATTGAAAGATAGGATTTAAATTTTTGATTAAAATGATAAGTGTATCTGATATGACGCTCAATTTGAAAATTAATAATCTAAATGCGATCTTGAGTTTGTATATTAGTGAGATTAATTGATGAAAATATCATGAAAAAAAGATTTTTTCTTTCCTTTGTATAAAATTTCTATTTTTCTTGATTTTCGGTTATCCTTATTTTTCTTTTCTTTATTTCTTAATCTATTTTCTTCTTGAATTTTATGGGTATATTCATTGCAAACCCTCACGAGACAACACTCGTCCACTAGGGTAACCTAGGGGTTTAAAGGCTTATTGCACGTGCTAAGTGCAATTGCGATTCCTGCGAAAGTGAGTTAGGATTTTTATTTTTCTTTTTAGATTTAGGTTTTGCTCGAGGACTAGCAAAAGATATGTGTGGGGGTGTGATAAATATCATATATTGTATTTTTCCTCTCATGCTTTATCTATTTTTTGTAAATAAATAAATGTTACTCGGGTATTTTTAGTGTCTTTTTCAGGTAATCTGATTCGTAAAAAGAGATGGCATGAATTCAAAGTTGGATTAGGAAATCAAAGTCTGAAAAGTTTCCAAAGTGAGAAAAACTACGAGACTACGATGCTAAAGAGACCCAAAGTCGAATAAAGTCAGGAAAACTAGATAAACAAGACAAGATCTTTACAGAAAAAAAGTTTCAAGCAATTTTTACAATATTAGACCGCTAATTAGCGACATTTATCGCTAAATAGCGGGAAAAACGTGGGCTCACACGCCGAGTTTTCTCAAGTAGTTTCTTTATAATCTTGCAGTTTCTCAACTGTATTAGAATTGGGTTTGGATTTTCGAAGCCTATATATTGGCCTATCCTTGTATTCTAAGAGAATCCTGAAGTTTTGTACTTGTTTTAAATTAATAAAATTAGGGTTTTGCTGAAAGGTGGTGGCCACAATACCGTGCTCCAGAGGTAAGCCATTGCTTTCTAATATTTATTTACTTTTTAGATAGAGTTAATTGCTTTTTAGTATAGATTTTATTACTTTCTAGATTAGATTTATTTGCTTTCAGAAATAAAAATAGATTTAATTGCTTACTAGAAATATGAGTAGTTAATTTTCTTTAGCCCTAGGATGTAGATGAAGTTAGTTTAATAGACCTAACATGGATTTATCTCATCTTCTTCTTGGAAAGAAATAAAGTTATGATTTTTCTATAAATAAATAAAAGATAGAATTTACAAATCATAATTCTTTGATAGATTATGCTTAATTAATATTTTGATAATCTATGCTTAGATGAAGTTTGGAATTCTTACTCTTTGTTTATTTTTAGAATTATCAATAGAGATTTTCTATAAATAAATTGAATTGAGTAAACTTGTAAATATAAATTCTTTGATAGGTTATACTTAAGTTTGGTTTTTTGATAGCCTATGCTTAGATTAGGGTTTGAAGCTTATTTCTTTTCTTTTGTTTATGAGAGTTTCTACTTGATATGATTTGTTTTTAAGAAAAGTGTTATGTTTGATGGTTTATACTTGCACATCACTTGATAGGTCATACTTAGGGGCACTCGATTAAAATCAAATTAAAAAGATCACCTTTTTAATATGTTACTTAACCGTGCATAATTCAAAAGTTAGGAAGAAAGAGATAATTCATTATTAGGCTATTATTCTAATGGATTCGAGATCCTAGGCTAACCTCTAGAACTTAACTAATCTTCTCTTGATCTAAAATCTCGTAGTTAGACCGTTTGCCTAAGGAAAGAGTAAGAAATCGCAAAACACCTTAGATCCCTATGGGATGACCTGTACAGCGCTACATCGACACTGTGCGCTTGCAGTAATTTATCACATCAGAAAGCCTTTGCCATATCGTTCCACTTGTTGATGGTTCCCGATTCCAATCTCCAGAACCATTCAAATGCTAGACTCGTGAGGGTACTAACAAAAACTTGAGTGATGATTGGGACATTTCCAGTTAAATGACATGTCTGTGGTTTGAAGTAGTAATGGTGTTGATTGGGTTAACCTTTACCGTCGAAGGATTTGAGTTTCGAAGGCTTGTAATTTTTTCGGGAATGGTATACTTTCCCATTCCATCTGATGCAACCTTACAAGCCCTAACTCTTGCAAGTTGTTTCTATGCATAAGAGCGTTGAGTCAATTCTGCAAGGTTTCCATCAGCATGGTATTTGGATTACCTTCATGTTCTGAATTCCCAGATTGATGGTGAGAATGTTTAGAATGATTATCTTCTTCATTTTCCTTGTTGTCACCATCATTGTTTTTGGGAGGAGTATGAGGCTTATTTTCTTTTGTCCTCCCTTTGTCTTTCTTTGGGTTGCGGAAACCTTTAGAAGAAGATTCTTCCTTATTCTTCTTCTTTCTCTCGTCAATCAGGAGTTGGAGCATGTCTATGATCTTATTTATGTTACCCTGTTGTTGTTGGATGATATGGGACCCTGTTATTGTTGTATGATCTTATCTTGTTCATTTCTTCCTGTAGTTCAAAGGCAATGTCACTCCTTTCTTGAGTCGGGTGTTTTGGAAAACACCCCGCATTTCACTGAACACACTCTTTAGACCAAAAGAATGTTCAGAGTCTGATGAATAAGTTCGAGGAAGGCTCTTCATTTTCTTCTTCTTTTTCTCCTTGAACTTTAGCATATTGGATGAAATTTCGGGGTACTCTGGTTAAGAGAACTCTTGTTTGACAACGTGTCGTCTTCTCTTTGAAAGTTGGACTGGAGATGGCATGAGTCTGTTAAAGACCGACAATGTTGGAGGATTCGTGACACAGTGGCAATGAGAGTGCACTGCATTAATCAACTATTCGCAACTACAACAAGACTTTTGAGAATTTCTCTTTTTTTTTTTGAGAAATTCCCTAAGATTCCCTGAATTGGAACTCATTGTCTTGTTGGTAGAGGTAATTTCTCCTCCAAATAGTATCTCCGGGACATGTGTTTCTACTCTCTTGAAGATTTCAGGAGCAAACTTTACTTTAGCCATAGTAGCTGAAGGATGAGCTTCTAACAAAGCCCAGACTAAAGGTCCTTGAGCCTTAGAGCCTAATTCTTTTTCAGAAGCACGAGTTAGAAGGCTGCGCTTTTTTATTGGAATGCAAATTTGAGATCCGTGTCTAGTTTCAGGAACACAAATTTTTGGTCTGAATTTAGCTTTTGGAATGTGACCATGAGGTTCACATTTTGTTTCAAGAACACGGGAGTGGGACCCTTGTTTAGTCTATGAAACGTGGATGTAAACTCCACGTTTATGGTTAAAGACGTATCTGGTGGGCGAGCAGTGTTTCTTGTAGGAAACGTGGATGAACTCTTCTGCATCTTGGTCCAGCTTCTTATTGGGGACCACGACTTTGCTCTTTGGTCTTCATATGTGAATTGGAGCTTCGCATGGTGGTTCTATGATAGTTGGTTTTTCTTTTATGACTTTTTGGGTAGCGCAAGCCTTGCTTCTTCTTAGGTTTCTTCTCATGGCGCGAGTGAGAAGAATTTTGTCTTCAAAATCATCTCCTTGATAATCAGAGAATGGTCGTTTTCTCTTGTTCTTGTTGTGATCCTGATCCATCCTCTTAGGATCAATATGGGTCTTGAGTAGGACAGGTCTGGAGCCTTGTGCTGATGAAGGAGACACCTCTCTTTTGAGACTAAACTGGTTTAGGGAGTCCTTTGGTAGGATCATCATCTTGGGAGTCTCATTAGAGGTTATGTTGTTTGAGATCTTGCAGCATTTTCGCAAGGATCTTGGGCTCATGGAGCTAGAAAAGAGGAGTTTGTCGTATTTTTCTTGGTCAACTCCATGACGAGTGACTCGACCATAGTGCCAACCAAAACTTTATCAGATTGGGCTACAAACTTATCATCGAAGATAATAGGTGACCCCAGCGGAGTCGTCAATTTTCTATTTGCCATAAAAATTAAAAAATCTTTTATTGATAGTTTTTCAATAGAAATATTACAATTATAACAGTTGCCCGTTTACAAAAGATGGGGAATGTTTAATTTTCTCTTTGTTTAATATCGTGTTTTGTAGTAGCTGTGGAGAATGATCCTATTCTTTATTGACGATCTGGATGTAAGTTTTTCAGTTGGCAGGCTTTTTAAAACTCTTGGATGTAAGGGCTTTTAATTTTAGTACAAGTGCTCAAGTAGAGTATATTCAACTAATTAAGAACCCCTTTTTTAGCCTAGCTTTCGGATATTTTTAGAGGTTTGGAGATTTTTGAATTGATGTAACAGTCCAATTAATAATTTTCTTGATTGAGAATTAATTCTCTGCCCTTTAATCTGTTGGATTTGTTTTAAATATCTAGGATTTATAACCAACGTCTTTAACTCTTTGGATTTATAACTGAAACGGGATCTCTGCCTTTAGATTCACATTTTGGCTTTTGGTAATTCGCGTAGTATGCTCAGACCTGCGTTTGAGTGTCATTGAAGATGATTTTCACTCCTCGAAGCTCTATAGTAAAATCGCGACCTTCTGGATTAGATCCACGTATCGATTGCACTTAGCTCTAATTATGAGCTTAGAAAAAGTCAGACGTAGATCTCTCTATAGTAAATGATCCATATTTGAGCTTCTAGCCATAAGTCTTACGTGATGAGACCCGCGTTTGGATGTAAATGAGGATATTTTTATCCTTAAATAATTTTGGATAGAAACGCGAACATTTGGAGTTCGTGTGAATTATATTTAGCTCAGTTATGAGCTCAGAAATTAACTAAAATTTTATATCTCTTTTTAATTGATAATTCACATTTTAGTTTCTTAGTTGGGCCCGCATTTTTGTTGAAATGGGGCTATTTTTGGGTTTTATGAACCTTTGTGGGATCTAATACAATCTTGTATTTGAGTCCAATTCTCAGCAAAACGCGATCCTGTGGAGCCTAACTCCATCAGCCTAATTTGCTGGTCTCTCTGGACGAAAATCCATGTTTTGGCTGACTTGAGAAATAAAATGTGACACTGTGAGGGTCGCGTTTTAGTTTTTCTTGGCTTTGAGATGCGGATCTCTCTATAATAGATTATCCACGTGTTAGCCGATTTTCGGTGCTATCATTATGAGTTTTTCTTTTCTTTTATTTCTTTCTCAAAAAATTTTGCCAATAGGGCAGATGTCGTTCAAAGAAATTTTCTGGAATGGATCCAATACGAACTGGGAGATGGAAAGAATATTAATTTTTGGTAAGACGAATGGGCTAATATCACATCTCAAAGATAAACACATAAGGAGCTATACGAAGCTTCTGGCAAATAGAGAATAACAGTTAGGGAAGCTTATGGAAGAGGAAGATTTAGACTACAATTGCACGGAAGGTTGGACTTAAACAACAGAAGCAAAAGGGAGGAACTGTTAGCTAGAATTCAAAATTTAACTCCTATAGAAGAAGTAAGATATCAATCAAGATGGATGTGGAACAAGACAAGTCAATATAAAGTTGCTTCGATGTATAAGATCTTGTCGATATCTGGTAAGAGGAAAAAGTATTAGGAGGCAATTTGAAGAAAGTTTGTCCCATATGAAGTAAGGGTATTCAACTAGTTAATAAACAAAAAAGCTCTATTAACATGGAATAAACTGGAAGATAGGGGTTGGTAAGGGCCAGGAAGATACGTACTATGCTATGAAAATGAAGAAAAATATGAGCCATATCTTTTTTGAATGCCCTTATATGACACAACTATGGCATCACACACATGCATGGATCTCGAGTCTCATAAGACAGAAGAGAATCGAAATACAGAAGGACTCTAGAGGGTGGCAAAATGGGGTATGGGAAACATTAATAAAATAGAAATATTTAATATTAGAAGTATGCCAATAGTTGTGGTTTGGAACATTTGGTTGGAAAGAAAAAGAATAATCTTTAATAATGGCCAATTGAATACTACTGCTCTATTTGTTCAGATTGAAGATAATATTGTTTTATGGATAGGTAGTATGAGGGAAGAGGCAGTCATCAGATCATCCACCAGACCTACACTAAGGGAAACAAAAAGAAGACTTGACTTAAGGCCATATTTGGAAAATTGACAAGAGGATAAACAGGAGGAGGCAGCAGTAGGTGCAGAGGCAGAACAGAGTTGAAAAAAAACATTAAGTCAGGGGAGTGATAATTGTAATACAACTCTATTCTATATGACTTTGATTTTGTGATCCTCAGCTTGGGGAGTTTATTTTGTACTAAGGTTTCATTAATTCCTAATTAATTGAATGTAGAGGCCTTTAGTTTACTGTTTATGTTTAAAAAAAATGTATAGGATTGGCCAAAATTTAGCCCGTTCATTACCATCCCAACTCGCAGCAAATCATCATCAAGGTTCTTGTGGGACAAATTAAACAAGGTGTACCCACATTTAAGTTTGATTGTTCATGCATGCATATAGGTCGGATGGAAAAAGATTAGCACATCCATGCTGCATTATATACACAAAAGAGTCAACTTCACTGTGCGAAACTAACATCTGTATTCGTGTCCATGTTCACCAAACATAATGCACACGGGTGTGAAAATATCTCATTTTTATTCACTCTGGATGGGTAGGTCAATACTATCTTCAAACGTACAGGAACTTTTGATCGGCTGTCCCTTCCATGAGTCACATATTCTTGCAACGTTAAAGAAAAAGAGAGGAAGAAAAAGAAGTTTCTTGAAGCCAGAGTCCTTCATGTTCGTTACAGTAGAAGATCTCTCCGATATAGTAATGCTTACGTCTGGATGGAGACCTAACTTTCCATATGACCGATCACTTGGAGTCCACAATGTCGAATTTCCATGGTGTGAAGTTACCTATTGTCTCCATCCCAAAATTGCAAAGAACAAACAAAAGAACATTGGAAGAAAAGACAATTTTTTTTTTTTGGAGCAAAAACGGCGGGTGGAAGCTCTCCGCGTTCCATTAGCAAACAGATAACAGAACTACAATAAAGTTTAAACAAAATATATAAAACAAAATATCAAACCAGCTAGAAAAAGCATACATATAAGTTTTCCAATGACAACTATTAGAACTTAAAAGTTTATCAGAAGTATCATCAGAACACCCAAAGGTCCACCATAAGCATCAGAAGGCCACCAAAAGGACTCTAAAAAGCACGACGATCACATCTGGGGCGGAGATGGTAGAGTGTCGCTGTCTTCTTCACCAGATGTCCCACCTAAGATCTGAACCCGCTCCTCGTCCGAGGGTATATCTGTCTTCTACGAAGTCTTGGAGGTCCATTACTCTGCTCCCCTCGCATAACATTTTTCAGTAATTTGGCTATAGTATCATGAGCAAAATCTTTATCGAAATTCCTCAGATTAGAGTATAACCCCATGAGGTCCAACTGATTTTTCTCTGGGCAGTCTTCTCTTTGAGATTTGGGCCGGGTTAGATGTGGGTTTGTTTGGACTTCATCCACTAGACCCGGATCCGGATCCGCAACTCCCCCAACAACTAAACCCTCCCTTACCTTATCCAAAACGAGCCCACTTTCCTCTCTCGGTGGCTGAATTGATCCGAGTGCTTCACACGAGGAAAAGGTATTGGGTGTAGAGCTCATTAAAATACTCTTACCCTTTCTCCTGTCTTCCTTTACCTAGGTCGCTTCACCTCCTTCTACCCTGATGCTCTCCCTTCCTCTTTCGTCTCCATGTGGGTCGTCCTCTCTGTCCCATTGCGAAAGGTCGAGGAGCAGTTGTCCTTTTTCATCTCGGCGAATGAAACCTAGGATGGATCCCTGCTGGTCAATAGGGTAGGTGAGGGTCTCCGATGGGTTTTCTTGTCCAAAAGGTGAGTCTTTTCTCACTTTTCCGACCAGTTTTGGTGAGGCTATAGTCAACGGAGGGAAAGAGGTTAGTTCTTCTTCTCTTTTTGGATCGGTCAGATCCACTTTCCCTAGAGGGTAGTTTGATTTGGTCTTCCCCACAATTGTGTTTGATTTCTTTCCTCTTTCTTCATTGATCTCTAGATCTGTCGTTCCTGGCCGCCCTCCCGTACTGATAGTGATAGGTGATCGTTTTTGACCGCTGGTTCCTTGCTGGTCAATGCACTGTCTCCAAGTGTAGCTCCTCCTGTGACCGGCGGGGAAAAGAACGGAACCGTGATTTGGCAGGTCGGAAAACCCGATCCTGGCTGAACCGGAAATCGTTCCCTCTCCCACCGAAACCATAGTCGGAGTTGTGGCAGTAGGATGCCTGATCTCCGATGATAGAGATGGCACCGTCGGAGATTCGGATTTGCATGTGATTTCTACCCTGATGTGGCATACTTGATCTCCGAAAACGGCCTGAAACTGTCGGGGGAGCACCGATAAGTTCTCTCAACCCACAAAAGCCCTGGCATAATCCATGCTTAATCTCTTGCTAGTTTGTTCACTAATATCAATTAAGTGTACAAATTTTGCTAGTAATTTACCAATATCAGTGCGATTCCAATGATGGAGGGGAACTCCGTGAATGGCGATCCAGGCAGTCGTCGGAAAGGGGTAAGTCTGCGATTCTTCATCTCCTCTCCAAACACCAATTCGGAATCCTAATTTGGATTCACGACAAACATATGGGGAGCATTTTGTAGCTAAGGTAAGTGATTCTTTAGAGGGGAATAGAGTAATGAATTTGTCCCCATTTCTGTCCAGTCTCCTGTTATGATTTGTAGTACTCGGGTTGAGAGTCTTCAAGATAGATATTATCTCCTCCGGTGATGGGTTGCCTCGAGTAGGATAAACTACTCCTATGATGTTGGTTAGGCGTTGCTGCTCAAATAAGGCCGCCTCTGAGGATGAGATGAAGACTGCTGGTTTCTTGGTAATGAACTTGGCCGGACCGGATGAGGAATCCATATTATGGGAGAGTAGTCCCTCTGTTTGTTTATGGAGTTGGATAGGGGAGATTCTTTTTGCAATGGTCTCTTTTCTAGCCGGAGCTACCGGACACTCTCTAATGCGATGCCCAACCACCTTACAATACCTGCATCTGATGAAGGGGCATTCATCCTTGTAATGGCCTGTCTTTTCACAAATCCAGCATGTTTCAGGGCTCTCTGGCGCCGGTCGCCTAATCGAAGAAATTTTCTCATTAAACCCCCACGGACAGGTGCTGCCTTAGTGGCCCGTTCCTTCTTCACTGTGGATTTTGACCTGACAGGTTTCCACGCATCCTCCTTACCTTTTCCCGGTGCAATATAATCACCACGTCTTGCCGCAGTCAGGAGGGCAAGGACTTCTTCGCCAGAGTAAGATGATTTGGTAGGAGGGAACACCGAGGATGAGGGAGGGTTAACCTCCCTGACCGGCGATTCCCTCACCACTTCAGACCAACTTTTCCTTCGATACTTTGGATTTCTATCTTCATCACTGATATTCTCCTCCCTATTTTTGCCTTTACCCAACCAGCTCCAAGCTAACTCCATCGAAGAGGACATTGCTGAGGGGCTCGGCAGCGCTCCTGCAGCACTGGCCGGGCTCTTCTCAGGCCGTAAGGTTGGGAAACAGGTCGTACATGTTTTCACAAAGAAAAGACAATTAAGAACTTGAATTCCTTGAATTACTCGAATTCAATTACAGAGAGAACTTGAAAATCTAATAGAATGACAAGTTTTTTGAGGATTGAGGAATTATATTGATGGGTCCCATCACTGTAATCTCTATTGTCGGTTCTATAGGCTTTAACAGTGGAGATTTGAGGAAGGAGGGCTACATTTGCTTGTTGTCAACTTCTTCTCCCCCTCTGGTGCACTCTTTTCCTATATTTTGAATTTTCCTTTTTCCCTGGCCTTCTTTTATAGCCTAAGGGGTGTAACATCCCACTAGAAGTGAAGGACATGGTACAACCACTCCCATGACCTGGGGAAAGTGGGATTTGAAGATGCTAGTCCGGTGCAATTATGAGTTAGCAGAGCTAATGCCAGGTGTAACTACTTAATTGCGTCTGGCGAAATTATCTAGTGGAGCTAGTTTCTCTATCGTGGCTAAGCTTATTTCACAAAAAAAAATATCAAACTGATAAAAATAGAGAAAATACAGTGATTTTATAATATTAAAGATGTTACGAAAAAGATCGAATACTAAGCTTGTCTCAAACAAGTGAATACATAGTTCATAATACAATCTCTCAGCAAATATCACTCCTTTCCTTTTAATCAAGAAACATGTGATAATGAGTGTTTAGCTACAGTGACTTTTTGGCCATTTGACAATCCAACACCAATTTTACATGGAGATTCAACAAGGAAATCACAAAGAGAGGAGAAAAGGATTAGCGACCATGATGGCAATGCAAGCCTCTTCTTGATGACGATGACAAATTTTTACAGAGAAAGTCTTTCGTTCTCCCTTGACCACAAAAACAAAGATGATGGAGGTTGATTGAAGATTGTTCTATCTCATAATCCTTTTTGAAAATCTCGCTTTTGAATCTTAGCTTTCACAGAGTCAAGAACCCTCCTGGATGAGCTTGACACAAAGCTATCTTTTCTGTATGTAGAGATGGAGGTTTGGTGGAGGCGAAGAAGGATCTTGATATAGAGATCTTACCCTTCCTTGGTTTAATATGAAAGTCCTTTTCTTGATAGTATACTTTGAAGCAAGAAGAATCACTCTTGGATGCGGAAGGGTTGGAGTATTTTGATGAAAAGAAGATGCTGATCTTGATAATTCTCTTCTTCTTTTTGATATCGATGGCCTTCTTCTTTTAAATTGGAGAAGACTAAGTATTTATAGAGTTCATTCAATTAAATCATACCCCTTAGATCATAGGAAGGGTAGGAATTCATGGTTGAAAATGAGTATAGAGACTACTCAAATTCATTCCAAAATCTTCAAAATGTCAGATTTACAACCTGAGCCACTGGTAAATCCAATGATGGGTCCACCATTGGCTCTACTAGTGGCTAGGCTCAATTTGGGCTCATTACAGTTTATCAACCGATAGTGCTAACTATGAGTAAAAAGTGTAGTTATTTTAGTTTATTTTATGTACTCATAATCCAATTTGGTGATTAATACAAGAAATTAATAAAAAAAAATTATTAATCAAATTCTTCATATGATATTTTTCTAGTATTTTATAGACTTTTTGCAGAATTCTATTTACAAGAAAATTGAAGAATCGAAGCGTATCTTGAATATTAGCTCAGAACTACGAATTTACAGTTCTAGCTATCGACAACTATTTGTAGGTCGACAGCTAGTGACTGTGAAGTATTTCGAGAGCAGCTGTGAAGCAGCTTTGGAAGGTCACGGGTTTGAGGCCTTTTTGAGAGAAAAGAGAATTTATTTATAAATAAAATTCTTGTTAGGGTTTTGTGAAGGTTATAAAATATACTATATAACTCAGAATTATGTATAAAATTTTAGAAGATATACGAGATATTAGAGATTTTAGTTTTTGTACTCTTTCATAGAAATCAATACAAAAATTTCTTTTCCTTTATTTATGACTATAATGAGTATGAGTGACTAAATTCTTACGTTGGATTAGATGAGGTAATAAATCCCAGATAATTTACTGGAATGTGATTTATTTGCTTATTATACTTAATTAAATTATTATACTTAATTGATTTATATAAAGTTGATATTTTTAATTTCCTATTATCTTGTTTGGTTTTAGATATGATTTTGAGTTTTTTATAATTTATTGTTTGAAGATATAATCGTTATTTAGTTTTTGATATAAGTGGACTCTTTAGGCACATACATACTTAGCTTTTGAACATTTATTTTTGTTATTTATTTCATATTTAGATAAACTCAAAATTCATATATGTTTAATTGGGAGAAGTTTTAAAAAATATCAAATTTACAACTTTTTTATTTAAACTTTAAAGATATATTTTTTGGTTGTAGGAAGTCCGCGTGATCTATGTAACTGATATAAATAAGTATAAATAAATCTAGTAAATTATTCTAAGGGGGAGTTAGCCCATCTGAGCAACAATTTTATTTTAAGTAATTTAAAATCTTCAATTTTTGGTTTTAGTTAATAAAAATCCAATATTGTTTTTAGTTCCGTAATTTATTTTTTAGTGTCTAGCACAATAATTAAAATGATCCTCGGAAGAACGATTTTGAGTTACCATCCTTCTATTACTTGATAATCTCTTATACTTGAGAGTGTACGATTAAGTTTTTTATGCCATTACCGGGATCAATATTATTGTGTTAAACTTTAGTATATATTATAATTCCTAGGTAATTAGTTTGTGCAATTTTGAATTTGCATGATCCGTTGGAGGACAAATTCTAATGGTAGACTCATTGTTTTGCACTCAAATCCACAAACACTTCAAATCCACCAATCACTTCATGACATGAGCACTAATAATAACAATATGAATAACGGTAATAACAATGTATTGGGAGAAAACAACACAAACAATAATAATAGCTATCATGGAGGCAATAGAAGGTCTTTATACAATTATTTACAACCTGATAGGACAATACAACCTTCATAATAGCTTTTCCTTTGAATATGGGATACTACGAGATTTAATCTGGAGTAGTTTAATTTTTGTCTAAATTTTATAGGATAGATTTGCCCATATTTGCACATTTGATAATTAAAAGAGGTTTTCTCTATTATTAATCTTCAAAACATTACTGTAGAGAAAGTAAACCTTAAGCTCTTTTCATTCTCGCTTAAGAATAAAACAATAACATGGTTATATTCATTACATTCCAATTCAATAGAAAGATGTGATGAGATGCAAAAAAAGAATTTTTAAAGAAATTCTTTCTTTCACATTAAACAAATTATATGCGAAAGCAAATTCTCAATTTTTGTTAGAAAGAGGATGAACCATTGTTCGAGTGTTAGGATAGATTTAAAGATTTGTTGCTCTTATGCCCACATCATGGCTTCGAAATATGTAGGACTGTTAGTACCTTCTATTAAGGGCTAAACACTACAACCAGGCAATTTGTAGAAACCATATTAATAGTTAATTTTTGAGTAAGAATGCTGAGGAAGCATGGGATTAGTCATAACAAATGATCAATAGTCATAATGTGTCAGCCTTCAAAAATATTCGATCACAGATAAACCATCTCAGTTTTACATTGCAAACAAGGCAAAAAGGTAAGTTACCATCACAACCAACGGCTAACACTTCAAATAAAATCAAAGATATAAACACTATTACTTCTTCAATTGATAACGATATACCTAAGATACCTGCTACAATTAATTTGTGAAGTGGAAAAGTAATTGATGAGCCCATTTCAAAAGAATATACTGATGAGGAGTATGGTGATGATTCAGAACAACAATCTAAGGATGACAGTTCAAAAGAATACACTCTCGCTACTTACAAATCACCTATATCATTTCCTTAGCGATTGAAATCTTAAAATATTAGTTCATCTTATACTAATCCTTAGAAATTTTCTCTACTAGAAGCAATCAAACAAGTCCCTTCATATGCAAAATTCTTGAAGGACTTGTGTACAATAAAAAAACATCAAGAAAATATTTCTCACAGAACAGGTAAGTGCATTATTCTGTTATAAAATGCCTCTTAAATATAAGGATCCTGAATGTCCAACTATTTCTTATTTGGTAGGCCAACATAACATTGAAAAAGCTTTACTAGATTTGGGAGCTAGTATAAATATTTTACCATATTCGGTTTAAAAGCAACTAGGTCTAGTAGAATTTAAATTGACACCTGCCATACTATAATTGGCTGATAGGTCAAAAAAGGTATTCTAAAGGCGTTGTGGAAGATGTTCTAATGCAGATCGAAAATTTCTATTTTCTAGTAGATTTTATAGTTATTGATACTGCACATATAAAAAATTTACATCATGACATTCATGTTATCCTTTGATATCCATTTTTAGCCACGGCTAATGTGGTTATTAATTGTACAAGTGGTGTGGTGAAGCTGTCATTTAGAAATATGACCCTTGAGCTCAATGATTTTAATGTTTGCAAACAACCGAATATCGATAATGATGAATTACAGGATACTGATTACATTGAAGAAATTCGTGAAGAACTTGTATCATTGTGTATCTTCGATCTTTTGGAGCTTGCATTGACAAAGAACGATGGTTTTATTGATTGGCTTAAATCCGAATATACCATTAACATTATAAAACACTTAACTGATACTCAATGTTTAAATGTTACATGATAGATTCCAAAATTGGAAGTGTATGATGAGTTACCTCAAATCACAAAGAAATTCATACCATCTATTATCCAACCATCTATACTTGATCGAAAACCGCTGCCCAAGGATCTCAAGTATGTATTTTTGGGAACTAAGAAAACTCTTCCGGTGGTCATCTCAGCGCATCTTAATGAGAATTAGGAAGAGCGACTACTATCGATACTGCAAAAGTATAACGGAGCTCTTGAATGGAATATAACGGGCATTAAAGGTATTGACCCCCTTATCTATATATATTGCATCACTTTGGAAGATGGAGCAAGCCAATAAGGAAAATGTAACAAAGGCTTAACCCTACCATGAAGAAAAAAGTTAAAGCCGAAGTGTTGAAACTTCTTGAATTTGACATCGTCTATCAAATTGTTGATAGTAAGTGGGTAAGTCCAACCTAACTTGTTCTAAAAAAAGTGTGGTAATAGTTATTAAAAAATATGATGGAGAGATGATATCCACTCGTACAATTACAAGTTAGCGTATGCACATTGATTATAGAAAATTAAATCAAGTAACATGAAAAGATTACTTTCCATTACTATTTTTTTACCAAGTACTTGAAAGGGTTGCTGGGCATGAATTTTATTGTTTTTTGATAGTTATTCTAACTATTATCAAATTGAAATTGCTTTAGAGGGTTTGAAAAAGATAACTTTTACTTGCTCCTTTGGCACATTTGCATTTAGAAGGATGCTATTTGGATTATTCAATGCACCCACAACATATCAAAGGTATATGATAAGTATCTATAATGACATGATTGAAGACTATTTAGAGGTATTTATGGATGATTTCTCCATATTCAGAAATAATTTTGAATTATGTTCATCTAATCTAGGAGCAGTGCTTGAAAGATGCCAATAAAAGAATTTGCTCCTAAATTGGGAGAATGCCATTTTATAGTTACTTAAGTTATTATATTTGGCCATACACTTTCATCTAAAGGAATGGAAGTAGATAAGACTAACGTTGAATCTATTTTCAAAATAGGAATACCTAAAACCATAAAAAATATACGTTCATTCTTAGGATATGCAGGTCTTTATAGAAGGTTTTTAAAGGATTTTATTACTATTGTTAGACCTCTTTCTCACCTTCCTACACAGGATATGTAGTATGAATGAATGCAGGCATGCCAAACAACTTTCAATATAATCAAGAAGATGTGCATCACAACACCAATAATGCAACCTCCGGATTGGTCACTTCCATTTGAAATCATGTGTGATTAGGCGACTATGCAATTGGAGCAGTATGGCGGCAACAAAGAGACAAGAAGCTCTATGTGGTCTACTACGCTGTAGTCTTTACTCTTGATAAATTTTGTTCATATATTTTGTGCTCACATGTGGTTGTTTTTACAGATCATCGGTGCTCAAATATCTTTTATCAAAAAATATGAAAAGCCATGATTAATTCAATGGATACTACTTTTACAAGAATTTGATATTGAAATTAAAGATAAAAAGAGAGTTGAAAATATGGTTGCAGACCACCTCTCTCATTTTATATCTGATAGTGATAAACTACCAATTAGGGAATCATTCCTAGATAAGTAGCTATTTTTAATCAAAACAACTCCCTAGTATACTGATATTATTAATTTTCTTATTAAAGGTGAAATGCCGAACCACTGGAGTGTACAAGATAAATGACGATTCCTATATGAGAAACACCATTTATTTTATGATGACCCTTACTTATTTAAATATTGTTCGAACCAAATCATCAGACGATGTGTGCCCGATGATGAGATTTAGAGCATAATTACCTTCTGTCATACATAAGCATGTCAGGGCCACTTTTCGTCTAAAAAGACGGTAGTTAAAATACTTTAATGTGGACTCCATTGGCCCACTATGTTTATAGATACATATGAATATTGTAAAGATTGCAAGTAATTTCATAAATGAGGAGCGCTAACTAAGAAGAATGATATATTTCTAACACCCATTCTTACAACTGAGATATTTAATTATTGCGATATTAACTTATGGGATCGTTTCCTATTTCTAACCTATATGTTTATATCCTTGTAGTGGCCGATGTTGTCTCTAACTGGATGGAAGTTGTGGCATGCAGAAACAATGATTAATAAACTATTATTAAATTTTTAAATGAACATATATTATTTAGATTTGGAGTTTCTAAAGCCATAATAGGTGACAGGGGTTCTCATTTTTGCAACAAAGGCTTTGAAAATTTGATGAAGAAATACCATATTACACATAAAAGTTCTACTCCTTATCACTCACAGTCAAATGGACAAGTCAAACTAGCCAATAGTGAAATTAAGTAAATTTTAGAAAAAATGGTTAATCTGTCTCACAAAGGTTGGTCGTTTAGACTAATTGATGTTTTATGGACTTATCGTACTACATTTAAAACACCTTTAGGCATGTTCCCATCTATGGAAAAGCTTGTCATTTGCCTGTTGAGATTGAGCACAAGAATTATTGGGCAATTAAGTTGGTTAATTTATATATCAATTCAGCTGGCCCATTACGAAAATTATAAATTAATGAATTGGAAGAGTTAAGACGTGATGCATATGACAATTTAAGCATTTCAAAGGAAAAAATAAAAATATGGCATGATCACCATATCACACACATGTTTTTCATCCATCCGACAAAATGCTTCTTTATGATTCACACCTTCATATATTTCCAGGGAAATTGCGCTCACAGTGGACCGAATCTTTTACATTTAAAACTGTGTGTTCGAACGGCATAATTGATATTGAAAACCCTAAAAACAATCATAAATTTAAAGTGAACGGAAAACATTTAAAATATTACTTGGAATTTCCACAACATATAAAGGAATTTTACAATTTAGTGGATCCTTCAGCATCTTTGTGATACGAGCTTAATGAAAACACATTGCATATTATTATATATTATGTACTAACAATTTTTGTTTTGTACATGATTCACCATGAGCAGCGAAACGAGGTAA
The DNA here is from genome assembly GCA_036321105.1 of Dracaena cambodiana. Classification (NCBI taxonomy): domain Eukaryota; kingdom Viridiplantae; phylum Streptophyta; class Magnoliopsida; order Asparagales; family Asparagaceae; genus Dracaena; species Dracaena cambodiana. The sequence continues at coordinate 26,621,660 of JAYEPQ010000016.1, forward strand.
TATCTAAGCACTTTTATTAATTATTACTTGTTCTTGATAGATTTAATAGAAATATCAATTCATTGAGGACAATATGCGTTTTAAGTCGGGGGGATTGCTTATGAAATTAACCTTAGTTTTTATACGCACAATTTTTTTTTAACAATTTTGTTTTCAAAAGTTTTCAAAATTTTCAGAAAAAATCATTTTTAGTTTTTCTTTTAAAAGTTTTTTATAAAAAAATATTTTCTAACCATAATTTAGCTATTAATTTTAGAATTTGGAACTAACAATTAGTTTTTAGAAATAATATTAGTTTAGAAACTAACACTTAAAAATAATTTGGCTTGATGTAGTTCTCAACAGAGAGTGATTGTCGAAACCACTGTAGAAGGGCAGTCGACAGCCGGGCACTACACGGCAAAAATAGCTCTGCCGAAGAGTGACTGTTGAAGTTGCTATTGAAGCACATGTTGACAGTCGTCGACAGCAAGCCCATTTTATAAATATTTCTGTGATTTCTTTTTCTCCACAACCAAGCCCTAGCCTCTTTCCACAACACCCAAGACAAAAATTGTCCCCTTCCGAAAGCTAAAACCAAATCCTGCGGAATTTCTTTTAAATTTTCAAAGATCTCTAAGCAAGTAAGTTTTCTTCTCTTCAACTTGTCATGGGTTTTTCAATAGTAAAAAGTAATTTTTTATTTCAAAATCTAAATTTACAATTTATATGAATAAATTAGAGTAGATTCATGATAGATTCAAACTTCTTAGTAGATTTGTAGTGCTTTAGCTAATTTTTATAGATTTCTGATTGTTTTTTCTAAATAATTGAAAATTTATGCTACTTCAAAGGTAAAATCAAATAATAATATCAATTTTTAGCATAATAATTTATGAGTTGCTTGAATATTTAATATATATCACATTCATGCATTAAAAGTAAAATTAGAATAATGTTTGATATATTTGGGAAAAAATAAGGAATTATAAAGAAAAAGGGCGAGAAAGAACAAACATAAAAAATAAAATAATTAAGAAAATAAAAAATAAAAAAATGTATGTGAAACACAATCATAAATAATTTTGAGATATAAGTCATATTTTGTTAAGATATATATATCTTGTGATTACTTTTTCTGATGGGACCAAGAAAGTAAATTGTCTCGAATAGGCCAAGAGCAGGCTCTTCAAGACCATCTCCTCCATAGAGATATAGAGCTATGAAGACAAACAAAAAACTCTTGGAGTGATATGAGGAACTCAAGCTCTGGCCGAATGTGCGGTTGATTATTCAGATATAGACAAGAATCTTACCTTCATAGCACAATGCAGGTTGCAGGATTGGAAAAGTACACAATGCATAGGCACACGCTACCATGCAATGAGGTGGTACATGAGTTTTATGGCAACTTGCAACCAGTAATGAGAGACCAGCCCACGTACTTCATAGTGCAAGGCAGCGAAGTACCGTTTACTAGAAAATAAATCCTATAGGCTATTCCTATCCCCGACATGCTTGAGAAGAACAGTCTTTCAACGATAGAGTCAATGACAAGCAGTTCCCAAGCATTCAAAGAGCTCTGAACAAATATATGTGATTATACTTTCAGTGAAAGTTTCTTGAAAGTTACTTGAGGCAGGAGTATTTTTTGGTAAGGTTATTTATCAAATATGACATCATATCGTTCTCTACCACAATAGAACTATATTCAAAGACTTGGTGTTATTAAACATAATTTTGGAATGGCGTCATTCGATATTGCCTCCATCATGCACTCCGCGGTAATTTAATGCATCGGCGAGTCCACAAATTTATTCTACACCTAAGAGCGGCAAAGCCAGTCTAGTCCTGCCATATCTGATAAAGAAAATCTGAATTACCATTGGGATCAATTTGTCATCAACTGACACGTTCACCCAACCAGTGCAGCTATTCTTGGATACAACCGTTCGGAGGAGCATGAGTGCTCGACACACCCAAAAGGAGCAACAGGTACAACAAAAGCAACTAGAATGTGCTGCCTCACTGGCTGGACATGGAGAGTAACAACAAGAACAAGGAGGTACAACAACTTAGGGGCTCAAATAGTAGAGATCACACTCTAAATATTGAATGAGTTAATAACACAGATGACTGCCACATTCAATGAAAGGCTACAAGTCATTGAGACATGGTAAACCCTAGCTAAGCATCGTCAACAATATCAATATCAAATCCTTACCAAGATATACCGGCAAATGGCTGGTGAGGATGCCACCTTTCTCCCGATGAAGATGAAGAGACGAGCTAGGGAATCACATGGTCCCGTCGGTGTCAAAAGATGCAAGTGACAAAAAGGTAATTATCAGCAACATCATTGATATCAACTATTTGAGAGAATAGATTTTCTGGAGAACTAACAAAGCCAGGTATTTTTGATCCTTAACCTTTTATATTGTTTCTTAGTGTATTATTTGCATAATTATATTCTTAATGCACTAAGGACACTACATAATTTAAGTTGGAAGGATTTATAGATATACTTTACTATATCATATGTATCTGGTTAACTTATAAATCATATAATAATTAAAAAAAAATCAAGATTTTTCATTAATTTAAAGTAAAAGGTAAGATTAAAAGTACTCTACATGGTATTTTCATGAGATTTTGACATCTTAATATTGATACTTATATGATAATAGTTCTTATATAATCTTGATTGTGAATTTAAATCCGATAATAATATAGATGGATATTAAGATTTAAGTCAAATACTAACTCAAAGCACTTACACAATGAATCATAATAAGTTGATGACAAAGAGAAAATTTAAAATGAAAGCCTATCTTATACAAATACACACACATATGAGTAAACGGGAAATTCACTAGTGGTGAAGGGAGTTGCTTCATTGCAGCTTAGGTGGCCCAATAAAATTATTACACGTGACACTACTCAAAGGGTGATTAACAGAGTTCTTTTATTTGTTATCTTGAGTGGCACCACATGTAATAATTTTATTGGGCCACCTAAGCAGCGGTGAAGGAACTCCCTTCACCGCCGTTGAATTTCCCATTCTCTCTCTCTCTCTCTCTATATATATATATATGTATATATATATATATATATATATATATATATATATATATATATATATATATATATATATATATATATATAACAATGAAAATAAAAGAAGTGAGCCTGGTATTAAGTCAATATATTTTGGAAAAAATATAATATATAATAATAATAATAATAATAAGTAAGTGTTAAGTAGTTGGGTTTATATGCGTCGGTAAGTATGCATATTCATGCACGAATGATACTAATAGACTTTTATTATAAACATGAGCTAAGTAACGAGGTATTTGTGCCACAGTAAGAATAGGTGTTCACATGAATGGCAAGCATTTATTAAAAAAATAATTATAGTGTGTGTGTCTCTCTCTCTCTCTCTCTCTATATATATATATATGTATATGTATATGTATATGCATATGTATATGTATATGTATATGTATATGTATGTATGTATGCATGTATATATATATGTATTAAAAGGGGGTTCCTATAAGTTTGATTGGAATTTGAGATTGACAAGACTCATAAACATGATCATAAGAGTGCATAGGCGAGGACAATTGAAAGTAAACTTCATAAGAGTGCATAGGCGAGGACAATTGAAAGTAAACTTATATCTACGATAAATGATATTGATAGATTCATAAAGATATTAGATTATAAGTGATTTATTAAGGTTGATATTCTTATAAATATCCCTGCGCATATGTCTAATTGAGCTTGATATAGAAAAGAAATGAAAGCAAAAATATATAGTTAATAATAGGATGCTTACATTTTTTCTTTATTTTTCACTTATCATTATTTTTCATTTAATTTATTTTCTTGAAATAAATATTTCTTGATATTTGTAGGTAACATCACTGGAAATCTCATGAGACAACACTCGTCCATTACGGTAATTTTGGAATTTAATGGCTTGTTATACGTACTAAGTGCAATCGTGAGTCTTACAAAAATGAGTTAGAATTTTTTTTTATTTTTTTAATTTTTTTCTTAATTTGATAATTTTGTTAGGGACCGGCAAAACTCAAGTTGAGGGTGTGATTACGAGTAAGAAATATAGTTATTTTTGTTTATTTTATGTGCTAGTAATCTAATTTGTTAACTAATATGGAAAATTAATGAAAAATATTTTTATTAATCAAATTCACTATTGCGATGTTTTTCTAGTATTTTATAGTTTTTTGTAGGGTTCTATGTGTAACGAAATCAAAAAATCAAAGCATATCTTGAATATCAACTCAGACCTGCAAATTTATAGGTTTGGCTGTCGACAGCTACCTATTAGCTGTCGACAGCCAGCAAACTCAGAAGTATTCTGAGAGCAACAGTCGATGTGGCTTTAGCCATGGTTGTAGAGTTGATTTTGAGGCCTTTTTGAGCGAAAAGTGTTAACAAAAAAATCATGCATGAACACCAAATAAAGTGAGAGTCATATCCCACTTTCATTAAATTAATGAGTGATTTAAATCCTCATTTAATTGAGAATTAAAGTTAGGATTATCCTCATTATTAGCTGTCGACAGCCAGGAAACTCAGAAGTATTCTGAGAGCAACAGTCGATGTGGCTTTAGCCATGGTTGTAGAGTTGATTTTTGAGGCCTTTTTGAGCGAAAAGTGTTAACAAAAAAATCATGCATTAACACCAAATAAAGTGAGAGTCATATCCCACTTTCATTAAATTAATGAGTGATTTAAATCCTCATTTAATTGAGAATTAAAGTTAGGATTATACCCCCACTCTCTCTAAATTAATGAGAGATTTGAATTCTCATTCAAATTGATAATTAAAATGGGAGTTACACCCCATTATCTCCAAATGAATGAGGGTTTAAAAACCCATTAAAAGGAAAATTTTAATATGGTCAATTAAACCAAAGGTAAATCTCTAAACTCTTATTAAAAGCCAAAAAGGGTAAAGGAGATAGGGGAGCTCTATGAGATGATCCACCTCTAGTGTAAGAAGAACAGAGATTTTTTTTTTATCTCTTAAAGAGTTTTACTCTTTCATACTTATCATTCAGAGATTTCTATCTCTTAAATAGTTTCAACTCTTTCTTAATCTAAAGATTTTTATCTCTTAAAGAGTTTTACTCTATTATTTCTAAAACCATGCAAGGCTACTTTAGATCCAAAAGAAGATCTCAGCTCCAAAGTTCAGTGTTAAAATTATCAATAGAAAATATTATCATCTCCCACTGGTACATTGGATAATCTTAAACTAAAATGGCTAATATATGAATCATCAACTAAAGAGAGATCCATATATATTTCAAGTCTAAAATAACTAACACATAGATCATCAACTAAAGGGAGATCTGCATTTCAAGTCTAAATGACTAACACATGGATCATCAAAGAGAGATATGTATTTCAAGCCTAAAATGGCTAACACGCAGATCAACAACTAAAGAATGATTCACATTTCAAGAAAAAAAATGGCTAACATGTAGATCATCGACTAGAGAGAGATATACATTTTGAGTCAAAAAAAGACTAAAATGCGACCCTCATAGGATTGCGTCGAGATGAAGGATCTCTCCAAAATAAACAAACGTGAATCACTGAAGCCATGAAAATGGTTAAGGAGCCAAAACACGGATCGTCATCCAGAGAGATCCGTGTTTTAAGCTAAGTGAAGTGAAGGTTGATGAAAGCTCAAAATCAAAAGATTAAACATGAGCCCCTCTAGATCGCATTTTGCTTTCAAAACCTTAGAAAGTTAAGGTTACTTCTATTTATCTCCTAACGCAGGTCTAAACAAGTACTATTAATTAACAAGAGACAAAACGGGGATCCTCAGCTGGCGAGATCCGCATTTCACTAAAGTACTTTTGAAATTGCGATTTGACTTTTCATAAAGGATAAAAAGCATCCTTAATTAAATACGGATCTAACCCACATTTTAAATGTTTCAAATGCAGAGTCACATTTTGATCACAAAATTTTGTATGATTAAAGTCAACCCCATTTCAATATAAAAGCGGGTCTAATCAAGTAAGACATGTTGCTGGGAAGTAAAATGTGAATCATCAATTATAGAAAGAGTCATATTTTTACTCCACATTTGAAGCAAAGTATGTCTAAAATGTGAACCTTGTTGGGTCGTATTTTCATTCCAAAACTTCAAGAGATAAAAATTATACTTATTTGAACCCAAATGCGCATCTGAGCATGGCACATGAGCTGCAAAAATCCAAAATATGGATCTAAAAGCTGAGATCTACATTTCAATTACAAATCCTGAAGATTTAATACAAATCTAATGGATTAAAACCAAAAAATCAATCCTCAATCAATGAGGCTATTAATTGAACAGTTGCACTAATTTAAAAGTCTTCAGACCTCTATAAATAGCCAAATGCTGGGCTAAAAAAATGGTTGGATTGTCTCTACTTTGAGCTTGTGCTAGAAAACCAGAGGTCTTGCCATCCAGGGGCTTTGCAAAGGCTACCAACTCAAAAGTTTGTGTTTGGATCATTAATGGAGAAAAATATCATCCTCCAAGACTACAACAGAACCCAACTTTAAACAAAAAGTAATCACTTTCCTTATTTTCTGTAAACGGAAAATCATTCATATTGTAATCTCTCTTTGAGTTTTCAATAAAATTCCAATTTCCATGGCAAACAGAAGATTGGCGATTCCACTTGGGAGCCCATTCATCTCTGATGATATGGCTATAGCCCAATCTGACAAGGGCCCTATTGGCACTGTGGTTGACTCACTCATCATCGAGTTCGACCAAGAGAAATGTGAAGAGTTTCTCTATTCTGGCTTCACGAGCCCAAGATCATTGCAGAAATACTGCAGGTCTCTACAAACTCAGTCTCTAATGAAGTTATAAAAACTACAGTTCAACATGACCTACCTGAGGACTCTCTAGACCTTCCTAGTCTCAAAGGAGAAGCTTTCTCTTCTAAATCACAAGTCTCTGGGTCTGTTTTCCTAAAGACTCGTGTTGATCTCAGGGAGATGGATCAGATTCCCAACAACATTAAAGGAAAATAACCATTCTCTAATCTCCAAGGAGATGATCTTGATGAGAAGGTTCCTCTCACCTGCACCATAAAGAGGAACATTAGAAAAGCAAGGCTTGCACTTTTTGCAGTGTCATGAAAGAAAAATTTGTCATTGAATAACCACGCATAACTCCAATTCATATATGGTGACCGAAGAGTGAAGTTACAGTCCCCAACAAGATGCTGGACCAAAATGTAGATGGATTCATTTGCATTTCTTACAAGAAATGCTCGCTCACAAGTCAAGTATATTTTTTACTCTAAACACGGAGTTTACATCCGCGTTTCACAAGCCAATCACAGACCTTAGGGTCATGTTTTTGAAACCAAATGCAGGCCCTAGACGTGCATTTCAGAAGCGATGGGCAGACCTCAGAATCACATTTTTGAAGCCAAATGTGGGCCTCAGACCTACATTCTTGAAACTAGATGTGGATCTCAAGTTTGTGTACTTTATGAAAAACACGGTCTTCAGACCCGTATTTCTAAAGAAAATTTAGCCTCTAAGGCTCATGGACCTTCGGCCCCAATCATTCCAGCTTCATCAGAAGCTCATTCTCCAGCTATAATGATTACGATTAAGTTTGCTCCAGGGATTTTCAAGGGGATAGATTCTCCTATCTCGAAAAAACTATTTAGAGGGGATGTTTGCGCCGCCAACAATTCCATGAGTTTCAATATAGGGGATCTTAGGAAATTTTTCAACCAGAAAAGAGAAAAATCCTAAGTGTCTCACTATCATTGCGAATAGTTGATTAACGCGGTGCTCTCTCACTGCCGTTGTATTTCAACTATAGCAAGGCTATCTATCTTTAATAGACTTGCATCGTTTCCAGCCCAGCCTTCAAAGAGAAGATGATGCAACATCAGACAAGAACTTTCTGAATCAGAGTACTCCGAAGTATCGTCCAACACGATAGTTTTGGGAAAGAAAAAGAAAATACGAGGAAAGTTCCTCTGTTAGATTCATCGGATTCTGATTACTCTTCGATCTGAAGAGTATTCAGCGATATTTGTCTTGTTTTTCAAAACACCCGCTTTTAGAAGGGGGTGACAGTGCCATTAGATTATCAGAAGATAGCTGAAATCTCCTCTGATGAAGAGGAATGAATAAACTCCGTAATAGCAGAATCCAAAACTTTTGACTCATTCTTAAAAAGCTCTGCCTCTGCACACATGGCATAGGGAAATTCTGAGGAGTTTATGAAGATGATGGATGAGCATAGAAAAATCATCCATAAACAACGGGAATCCATAAGTGAGATCAGGAAAATGCTCCAATTCTTTATCAAAGAGAAAACGAAAAATAAAGGAGAATCTTCTTCCAAAAGTTTCTGCATTCCTAGGAAGGACAAAGGAAAAAAGAAAAGAGAATGAACCACATACTCCTACTGGGAGCACCAGTGCGAGGAACATGAAGAAGAGGGAAATCGTTTTAAACACTCACGTCATCAATCCGAGAATTCAGAACATGAAGTTAATCCACATGCTATCCTAATTGAAAGCTTCCAGAGCCAGCTCAATGCTCTAGCTCATAAAAGTGATTTGTAAGAGCTTGGAGTTGTGATGCCATATCCGATGGAGTGGGAAAACATACATTTTTTAGAAAATTACAAATCTCTGAAGCTCAAGTCTTTCAATGGTAAGCTCAAGTCTTTAGATGGTAAAAGATCGTCGAACAACCCCTTTACTATTTCAAATCATAAACAGGGCATCTGGCCGAAAATGACCCTATCATCACACAAGTTTTTGTTAGTACCCTCATGGATCTAACATTTGAATGGTTCCAAAAATTAGAATTAGAAACTATTAACTTGTGGAATGACATGGAAAAGGCCTTCTTAATTAGATTCTATGAGGATGACATGGAGATCTCAACACCAGCACTCCTTACTACAAAGAAAAAGAAGGGTGAGTGATGTGATAATTTAATTTCAAGTACACAGTATCGGTGTAGCACTTCACAGGTCGTTTCGCAGAGATCTCAGGTGTTTTGAAATTCTTACTACTTTCGTAGTTCTATCAGATTAATTACGAGTTTCTAAATCGAGAGAAGATTAGTTTTAAGTTCTAGAGATTAGCCTAGAATTTCGAATCTATTAGAATAATAGCCTAACAATGAATTATCTCTTTTTTCCTAACTTCTTAATTATGCACGATCAAGTAACACAATAAAAAGGTTATCTTTTTAATTTGATTTTAATTAAATCCCTCTAAGTATGACCTATCAAGTGACGTGCAAGTATAGATCATCAAAAATAATATCTTTCTTAAAAACAAATTACATCTAATAAATAATCTTATAAATAAAAGTAAAGAAATAAACTTCGAACTCTAATTAAGCATAGGCTATCAAAATACCAAACTTAAGTATAACCTATCAAAGAAATTAGATTTGCATATTTATTCTCTTCAATTTATTTATAGAAAAATCTTATTAATAATTCTATAAATAAAGAATATAAATTCCAAATCTCATCTAAGTATAGATTATCAAAATATGAATTAAGCATAATCTATTAAAGAATTATGATTTACGAAATCTATTTTTATTTATTTATAGAAAAATCATAACTTTATTTCTTTTTAGGAAGAAGATGAGATAAATCTATGTTCGATCTATTAAACTAATTCCATCTACATCCTAGGGTTAAAGAAAATTAGTTACACATAATTCTAGTAAGCAAAATCCTATTTTTATTCATGAAAGCGAAGAAATCTAATCTAAAAAGCAATTAAAAGAGAATTAACTAAGAAAAATTGAAAAAAAATAAAGAATACCTATAGAGCTCGGTATAGCAGCTGTCACCCTTTCGGTAAAATCCTAATTTTATTAATTAAAAATTCAAGTATAAAACTATATCCTATTTTCTCTATTATTCTACATGAAAACCTAGATTACAAGGATACGGCCAATATATAGGTTTCGGAAAATCAAACCATAATTTTTATACAAGTGAAAAACTATAAAATTATGTCGAAGCCCCAACAGAAAAATCACCAAGTGGAGCCCACTTTTTGCTGCCAATTGGCGGTTAATGCAGCTAAATAGCAGTATTAATATGAGAAAATGGCTTGAATTTTCTTCCGCATAAAGTCTGGTCCTTTTCATTTAATATGAATAACTATATTGGACTTTAATCTCTGCGGTATCGTTGTCTTATAGTTTTGCTCACTTTTAACCTTTTTCTGGGCTTGATTTCTTAATCTGGCTCTGATTTTATATCATTTTCTTGTAGAAGTCGGATACCTGAAAAATAAACTAAAAATACCTGAGTAGTATTATTTATATACAAAAATAGATAATATGGAGACCATAAATATGCAATATATGGTACTCATCACACCCCCACACCTATCTTTTTCTAGTCCTTGAGTAAAACCTAAAACTAACCTAAAAAGAAAAAGAAAAATCCTAATTCACCTTTGTAGGAATCGCAATTGCACTTAGCACATGCAATAAGTCTTTAAATCCTTAGGTTACCATAGTGGACGAGTTGTGTCTCGTGAGGGTTTGCAGTGAATATACCCACAAAATTCATGAAGAAAATAGATTAAGGAATAAAGAAAAGAAAATAAGTATATCAAAAAATTAAGAAAAATAAAAAATTTATATGAAAAATCATTTTCTTTTTAATATATTTTCTTCAATTAATCTCACTAATATACAAGCTCAAGAACGCATTTAGATTATCAATTTTTAAATCGAGCGTCATATCAAATACACTTATCATTTTAATCAAAAATTAAAATCCTATTTTTCAATGCCCACTAACAGTTAATTCATTGGCTCCTATACATCTACGTGCACGTGTGATAGTCTATTTCTCCTCTCTCATAACAATTTTTTTCTTTTTTTTTAAAGACTATTTTACCATTTATGTGAATATTCACACTTATTTAGGCGCAAAGTACCTGATTACTCGGATCATACTCTTTTTTCACTCTTGAGGCTATTGCCTTAATACTATGCGCACCCCATTTTTTTTATCACTCTCGAGATTATTGCATTAATATCAGGTGCACCCTATTTTTTATTCTCACCTTTTTTATTTTTTTATTTTTTTTGTTTAGAGAGAGAAGATTTACTCAATCGTTATCATCTTTATCCTTAACCTAATAGACTATTGTGAAGTGAAAAATAGATGTATACTTGCCTCAAAACTACTATTAGCGGTATTTATTTTTTAGATTTTAATCTTTTTCATAAAATTCTGAGTGTATCATCCAATCTACTCTCCTATCAAATTTTAAATCTAAATTTATTCCTTTATTTTATTTAGGTTGATTTATTGAAGAAAATATATAAATTTTTGTTTTTTTTAGTTAGTTACCCTAAAAACTACCCTAAGTGTAAAATAAAGAAACTCTAAAAAAATCTAAAAATAAAAATAAAAATCCTAGAAAAAATATGAAGAAAACACTTCCCCATACTTAAACTCGTGTATGCCCTCATACACAAATCAAGAGTAGTAAAATAAATATGAAAACTATTGTACAAATACTATACATAATAATGAGAGTCGTAAAAAGTTACGATCTCAATATCGTCACTCTATTAACGCATGAAAAGTGGTTATGACCTTTCGATCGCTTCCCACTTTTATAGGTGTACGTTTTAAATGTGAAGTAGGTGCATTATTGTATCTCATCATCCTCCTACAAATCACGAAATTACCTGTGTGCTTCTTATGCCGTCCTCGCTTTTTCTTTATCCACATGTAAGCATTAATAATTGGGTTAAATAATTCTTCATTATAAACTTGCAAATCATCATTAGTAACAAGCATACATGTAGAAATATCGTAAGATGAGAAGAGTGCTATATCATCAAGTGAATGTGGTGGTGCCCTTCTAACTTACGAAGTAATGCGAGCTCCTCCGCAAATCCTCAAAAATTTGCTCATAAATCAATGACACACTTGTGCAAGTGTTATCATACATAAAATTAGTATGTGCCAATTCATCTAATAATATGAGCTCATCTTCAAAATTTTGCTCAAATGAGGGTTCATCATCAGTGCAAGAGGTAGAATGAGAGTGCAAACTGTAAATCATGTTTACCTCAATGAGGGAGCTCGTTGTGTACTCATCCATATTGAATATGTTAAATGTCACGGTCATGTTCCCAAATGAAAGCTTTAAAAGACCACTCTTGAAATCAATTAATACATTTGATGTTACAATGAATGGTCTGCCTAAGATATTGGGAATTTGATTCCATAGATTGGAAATCGGCTCAGTTTCTAAGATAATGAAGTTTACAGGAAAGATGAACTCGCTGACCTTAATGAGCACATTTTTAACCATACCAAGTTGTCTCTTGATCAAACGATCAGCTAGCTGTAATGTGATATTGGTAGATTGAAGTTTTTCTAACCCCAGTTGGTGATAAATAGTGTAAGGAAGCAAGATAACATTTACCCCTAGATCAAGCAATGCCCTATCAAATGTAGTGTTTTCAATGGTGCATGAGAGTGTGGGAAAACCTGGATCTTTGTACTTGACATGCAAGGAGTTAGATATGATTTGCGATACATTTGCAATAAGAAAATTTTTTTCAGGAATGTTTCTTACTCATTTCTTAGTACACAAATCTTTGAGAAACTTGGCATAAGTAGGAACCTATTGTATAATATAAAAGAGTAGAATATTAACCTTCACCTACTGAAATATTTCAAGAATCTTCTCTAGTTGTGGTGAAGGCTTCCTAAGCTGATTGGGATATGGTGCTTTCAGCTTAGGAACAGGGTCTTCTGAATGAGTATGTGATGGTTATGGAGGCAATGGTGATAGTGGTGGAGAAAGAGGTGGAAAAAATGGTGTAGCCTGCAAAATAATAGGAGTGGGATCAGGCGGCATATATACATTATTGTCCACTTGCTTGCCAGATCTGAGTGTGTGAATGGCATTGTATTATTGGACATCCAACTAATTAGAGTTTAAAAAACTGGCATTAGGGTTTGTTAAGGGTTCACTTGGAAAGTACCCTTGCTACGTTCACTCATTTGACTCGCTAATTATCCAACATACTGCTCTAAATTCTTAATAGATTGAGAGTTCACGAGCAGGTACTGATATGTTCTTTGAATAAAATCAGTTGACACTTTCATAAGATTTTGCATGTGCATGTCAAGATTGAACATATGCGTGTCAAATTTGGAATGAGACTTGAGAAGATTTTTCAACGTTCATCTCAAGTGACTGGAGTCGCTTTTCTTGATCATTATTAGACCCATGTTGTGGATGTGAGTGGTTTTGTGCAGATGGTCTATTTTGATTGTTCCGAAGATTTGAAGCATTTGGGTGTTGATAAACACCCGTATTTGGTCTTGAAAACTGACCATTGGTTGGAGGTTGCATGTTAGGGTTAGGGCCCCCCAAATTTTTCCTGATCTCATGAGAGATTTGGATGGTTTCTCCATCCAGGATTGTATATAGGGGTGTAAGTATTATTCATGGGTTGTTGATATAAGGCGTTAGCCTACTCAAATGTGAGACCCATGGAATTCACTAATAGTAGACACTCCTCCATAATGTGATTTAGAGTTCCACAACTAAAGTATGTGGGACTTTGGATTTGGTTCACTTGACTCACTAGTAGAGCACTAGGAGTCTCCAAGGCCTCAATTCTACCCATAAGGGCTGCAATCTTAGCTTCGGCAGCTATAGAGCTGTTGACGCTATGAATCCCACCCTTATGCACAGAAGTTGATGTATTAGGTTTCTCAGCGGGACTCTCCCACTGCATAGTCTTCTACGATAGGTCCTCAAGAAAGACTCATGCTTCATCATCGTTATTTCTTATGAACTCCCCCTAACACATAGACTCAAGAAGAGTTTTGGATATGTAATCGAGTCCCTCGTACATGATTTCACACAATCTCCACTTTTCTATCGCATGGTGGGGGCACTGAGCTAATAGATCCTTGAACCATTCTAAGTATTTCCAGAAAAGTTCTCCAAGCACTTGACGGAATTTGTTGATTTGATTTCAAATTCTTGCCGTCTTATGCATGGGATAATACTTATTTAGAAACGCTGCAACAAATTCATCCCACGTAGTGATTGAATCAATAGGCATACTGTACAACCACTTCTTAGCATTTTCCTAGAATGCAAAGGGGATGAAGCGGAGTTTAATTATGTCCTTCGATAAGCGCTGCAGTTTAATCATCACACATACTTCTTGAAATTCACTAATAAAAATATATGCATCCTCTGAATCAGAACTAATGAAAGCATGCTAATGTACTACGGCTTAATTCATAGTGATTACCCGCTGCGTGTAGAAGTTTGATGCATGATGGTAATGATGTGCACAACGGGTAACATTGATTCTAAAGGATCGGGATCAATTGGTCGATCTTGTCACCCATGAACGAATCTGATCTCACTAGTCAACCAAATTGATCACAGGTCCAATATGGCATGAACCAGCGACCGTGAATGAATGCATGAATTTACTAGACTAATGCAAGAAATGGGGTGTGGTGGAGATAAAATGGTGGAAGAGATATGATCAAATAAAAGATGTGATTCCTACTATTCCTATATATTTTTTAATTTTTTTACAAAACCAGAGAACCAAAATACAGAGAGTTTGACTTTCTGATTTCTGCTATGCAGTTCTGAGCCTCTTCTTATCCCTTTTATTTACCTGTATCTACACTTTCTAGTTCCTGCACACTCAACACACACTATTAATGCGTAAAACATTAGAAAAAGTAAGAAAAATACCGTCGATCTCCGACAACGATACCAAAAACTTGATATGATAATTTAAAAACTTGATATGATAATTTAACTGCAAGTGCACAGTATCGATGTAGCACTTTACAGGTCGTCCTACTGAGATATCAAGTGTTTTGCAATTCTTACTACTTCCTTAGTTCTGTCAGATTAACTATGAGTTTCTAAATCGAGAGAAGATTAGTTTTAAGTTCTAGAGATTAGCCTAGGATTTTGAATCCATTAGAATAATAGTCTAATAATAAATTATCTCTTTTTTCCTAACATTTTAATTATGCACGATCAAGTAACACAATAAAAAGTCTTATAAACAAAAGCAAAGAAATAAACTTCAAACCCTAATTAAGTATAGACTATCAAAAGACCAAACTTAAGTATAATCTATCAAAGAAATTAGATTTACAAGTTTATTCTCTTCAATTTATTTATAGAAAAATCTTGTTAATAATTCTATAAACAAAGAATATGAATTCCAAATCTCATCTAAGTATAGATTATCAAAATATGAATTAAACATAATCTATCAAAAAATTATGATTTATGAAATCTATCTTTTATTTATTTATAGAAAAATCATAATTTTATTTCTTTTTAGGAAGAAAATGAGATAAATCCTTGTTAGATCTATTAAACTAATTTCATCTACATCCTAGGGCTAAAGAAAATTAGTTACACATAATTCTAGTAAGCAAAATCCTATTTTTATTCATGAAAGGGAAGAAATCTAATCTAGAAAGTAATTAAAAGAGAATTAACTAAGAAAAATTGAAGAACAGTAAGGAATACCTATGGAGTTCGGTATGGTGGCCGTCATCCCTTTGGCAAAATCCTAATTTTATTAATTAAAAATTCGAGTACAAAACTATATCCTATTTTCTCTATTATTCTACATGAAAACTTAGATTATAAGGATACGGCCAATATATAAGTTTCAAAAAATCAAACCCTAATTTTTATACAAGTGAAATACTATAAAATTATGTTGAAACCCCCACAGAAAAATCACCCACTGGAGCCCACTTTTTGCCGCTAATTGGTGTCTAATGCCGCTACATAGCGGCATTAATATGAGATAATGGCTTGAATTTTCTTCTGCATAAAGTTATGCTACTTTTCATTTAATATGAATGACTGTATTGGATTTTGACTTTCTACAGCATCGCTGTGTTGTAGTTTTGCTCACTTTAATCCTTTTCTAAACTTGATTTCCTAATTCTGCTCTGATTTTATGTTATCTACTTATATAAATTGGATTACCTGAATAACAAACTAAAAACACCCGAGTAGAATTATTTATATGTAAAATAGATAATATGAAGGCTATAAATATGCAATATATGGCACTTATCAGCGAGTCGGCTCAAGATCCCATCAAAAGATTTTGAAATGACTCTTTAAGACATCTGTATGGGATGCCACAAAAGACAAAAGACCTTAGTGAAAATCTGCGGACATAATCTTTTTAACAAAATTCTTTTCAGGATGGGGCCTATGAAGTCCACTACTTGGGAAGAAATATCAATGTAAGTCGAAGAAGTTGAGGAAATCACATAATGGATTGAGGCTAAAAAAGGAGGAAGACCAAGAAGAAATAATTTTAGACTATCTTAATCGTCTCGACCTAAATGGAAAGAGACAATGACTATAGATTCTCCAAGTCCAGCTAAAACTCCACCCACGAGGACTCCTCCTCTATCAAGGGTTCCTCAGAAATAGTATTTCAAGGATGAGCATACCATTATTATTTTTAATTTGCTCATGAAGAGAAATATATTGAAATTGCCGGAGAGAAGTAGGAAAGATTGATTATCCCAATTATTCCTTATATCACATGATCATTAACCATCCTAACAAAAACTGACACATTTTAAAGGACAAGATACAAGCCCTGATTGACACCAAAGTTATAAAGCTGCAACTAGAGCAGAATAAAGTGATAACAAACATGGTTTCTATCAAATTTGGAAAAGTTCTAGATTGGATAATGATGTAATAAAATTACTGCAAGCGTCAATTGTATCACTTTACAGGTCATTTCCATAGAGATTTAGAATGTTTTTGTGTTCTTGCTAATTCTTTTTCCTAACTAGCTAAGGGTTTTAACTTGAATTCAAATTATTGTAATTAGCCTAGAATATAGAATTCACTAGTTCACAACTAAATATTACTTTTATTATTTTCTTCCTATCATAAAAGTTGATCTCTAAGATTCAATTTTTTAATTGAAGTGGTCTAAGCATGAGCTATCAAGTGGCGTATAAGTATAATTCATCAAAGATACTTCTTTTCATAAAAGTAAACTAAATCATCAGATAATTCTATAAAAAAGACGAAAATCAACAACTCCAAACTATAACTAAGTATAGGCTATCAAGAAACTTAACTCAAGTATAACCTATCAAAGTATTAATCTACGAGTTGTTGTATTTTAATCTTTTAATTGAAAAATCATATCTTTATTATTTTATTTTAGGAAGAAAAAAATAAAAAAATAATTACATGTTTGATTCCTAATTTCTTCTACCACCTAAAACTAAACTAAATTAGCTACTCATGGTTCTAATTAAAAATCCTATTTTTTCTATGAAAGCGATTAAAGATTTGAACTAGAAAGCAATTAAATCTATCTAAAAAGCAATTAAATATTTCTACTCACTAGAAAATTCTTGAAAATAATGGAATCACCTCTGGAGCGTAGTATGGCCGTCGTCACCCCTTTGGCAAAATCCTAATCTTTTATTAATTGCCAAGAGTACAAAATTACATAATAATTCTAGATTACAGGAATACATCTAATATATAGACCTCAGAGAACCAAATCCTACTGTGAGTACAAATGAAAAACTACAAAATTACATCAAAGACCCCATAAAAATTTCATCCAATGTGGGCCCAATACTACTGCTAAATAGAGGCAATTGCCACTAAATGGTGACAAAAAAGTGGGTTCTGGGCTTCAACTCCCTTCTGTATGAAGCTCTAGCCCTATTCTTTTAATTTGAATGACTGTATTTGGATTTGGCTTTGTATTCTTATAGGTTTATCCTTTTTTAGCTCTTTTTTGAATTTAGTTTCTAATCCATCTCTGAGTTCAAGCCATTTTCTTGTAAGAATAAGTCTAACCTAAAAAAAAAACACTAAAAATACTATAGTAACATTATTTATATACAAAAATAGATAATATGAAGGCTATAAATATATAATATATAATACTCATCACACTCCCACACCTATCTTTTGCTAGTCCTTGAGCAAAAACTAGACCTAAAAGAAAAAGAAGAGTCCTAACTCACTTTCGCACGAATCGTGACTACACTTAGCACGTGCAACAAGCATTAAAACCCTAAGTTATCATAGTAGATGAGTTGTTTCTCGTGAGAGTTTGCAGTGAATATACCAACAAAATTCGTGAAGAATGTAGATTAAGGAAAAAGAAAAGAAAAATAAAAATAATCAAAAAACAAGAAAAACAAAAAATTTTATACAAAAGAAAGAAAAATATTTTTTATTCTTTTTACAATTAATCTCACTAATATACAAACTCAAAAATATATTTAGATTATCAGTTTTCAAGTCAAGTATCATATCAAATATACCTATCATTTTAATTAAAAATTCAAATCTTATCTCTCAATACCCACTAATAGATAATTCATTAACTCATATACATTTACGTGCATGTGTGATAGTCTACTTTGGTTTTAGACTCAAAATCTAACTCATTATTCATCTCTTCTCTCTAAACAATTTTTTCTTTTTTCCTTTTTATACTTCTTTCTTTTTTTCTTCTTTTTTGGTGAATATTTTACCTTTTTATGTGAATATTTATGCTTGCTTAGACTCAAATACCCGATTACTTAGATCATACTCTGATTTTTTTTTCATTTCTAAAAGATTATTGTCTTAAATAGCAGGCTCACCTTTTTTTTAAGGATCATTGTCTTAAATACCATGTTCATCTTTTTTTTATTTTTTTAAAGGATCATTGCCTTAAATACTAGACTCACCTTTTTTATTTTTTTTCTTGTTTAGAGAGAAAAGAGTACTCAATTATTATCATCTTTGTCTTTAATCTAATAAACTATTGTAAAGTAAGAAATAGATGTAAATTTATCTCAAAATTACTATTAGCAGTATTTATTTTTCAAATTTTAATATTTTTCATAAAATTCTAAGTGTATTATCCAATCCACTCCCCTATCAAAATTCAAATCTCAATGTATTCTTTTATTTGCAATTAGTTTGATTTATTGAAGAAAATATTTTTTTACTTTTTATTATTTTTATATTTTCAGTTTTTTTTCTTTTTTTATTTTAAGGTTTTTCCTTTTTTATGCCCTAAAATCTACTCAAAGTGTAAAATAAAGAAACCCAAAAATCTAAAAATAAAATAAAAATCCTACAATAAAAACTAAAGGCCCTAGAAAAACACAAAAAACTACTAACCCACTCCTCCACACCTAAAATTGTGTATGCCCTCACACACGAATCTAGAGTGATAAAATAAATATGAAAACTATTGTACAAATATTATACAAATAATGAGAGTCGTGAAAAATTACGATCTCAATATTGTCACCTCATTAACGCATGGAAAGCAGTTATGATTTCTCGATTGCTTCCCACTTTCATAGTGTGCATTTTAAACGCGAAGTGAGTGTATTGTTGTATCTCATCATTCTCATACAAGTTGCGAAATTACCTTTTTTTTCTTCTTATTTCTTTTTTGCTTTTTCTTTATCCACATGTAAGCATTAAGAATTGGATTAAAGAATTCTTCATTATAAACCTGCCAATCATCGTTAGTAACAAGTACACATGCAGGAATATCATGAGATGTGAAGAGTGCAATATGATTAAGTGAACCAACTGTGAATTGTGGTGGCTATTCTAACTCACAAAGTAATGAAAGCTTCTCTGCAAACAAATCCTCAAAGATTTGCTCATAAATGAATGGCACATTTGCACAAGTATCATGATACGTAGAGTTAGTATATGCCAATTCGTCGAATAGCATGAGTTCATCTTCGAAAATTTGCTCAAATGATGGTTTATCATTAGCGCAAGAGGTAGAATGAGAGTAAAAACTATGAACCATATTTACCTCAATGAGGGAGCTCGTTGTGTGCTCATCCATATTGATTATGTTCTATCCTATAGTCATATTCCCAAATGATAGGTTCATAAGACCATTTCTGTAATCAATTAATGCATTTAAAGTTGAAAGGATTGGTCTGTCCAAAATAACGGGAATTTGATTCCGTAGATTGGAAATCAGCTCAATTTCTAAGATAACGAAGTCTACTTGAAAGATGAACTCGCCGACCTTCATAAACACATCTTCAACCATACCAAGTGGTCTCTCGATCAAACGATCAGCTAGCTATAATATTATCTTGGTAGGTTGAAGTTTTCCTAACCCCAGTTGTTGATAAACAGTATAAGGAAGTAAGTTGACACTTGCCCTAGATCAAGCAATGCCCTATCAAATATAGTGTTACCCACTGCATGTGGAAGTTTGATGCATGATGCTAGTGATGTGCACAACGGGTAATATCGATCCTAAAGGATCGGGATTGGTTAGTCCATCTTATCATCCATGAACAAATTTAATCTTACAAGTCGACCAAACTGATCACATGTCCAATATGGCATGAACCAACAACAATGATTGGATGCGTTAGTTTTCTAGACTAATGAAAGAACAGGGGTTTGGTGAGATGAAATAGTGGAAGAAATATAATCAAAGAAAGAAACGTGATACTATTGTTTCTACTTTTTTTATTTTTTTTATATTTTTTTACAGAACCATAGATCCAAAGCACAAAACTGAAGAAAAATAGGGGGAGAGTGTAATCACAGTTGCCACCAAGTCGCGGCAATTACTGCTATTTGGTTGCAAAATCAGGGAGTTTTCCTCCCTACTTTTTGTAGTGTACTCCTTAGCCTTCTTTCATCCATTTTTGCTTCTTGTATCTGAACTTTTAGGTCCCTGTACACTCAACACACATTGTTAACCTACAAAACAGTAGAAAAAGTAAGAAAATATCATTGATTCCCCAGCAGCGGTACCAAAAACTTGATGTGATAAATTTACTGCAAATATACAATATCAGTTGTAATACTTTACAGGTCGTTCTCACAGGGATCTAGAATTTTTTTGCATTCTTACTAATTCTTTAGACTTAATGAGCTAACTAAGGGTTCTAACTTGAATTCGAGTTATTCTAATTAGTCTAAGATATATAATCCACTAATTCACACCAAAGTATTACTTTTATTATTTTCTTCCTATCATAAAAATTGATCTCTTAGTTTTAATCTTTTAATTAAAGAGTTCTAAGAATGAGCTATCAAGTGGCGTGTAAGAATAACTCATCAAAAATATTTCTTTATATAAAAGTAAACTAAATCATCAGATAATTTTATGAAGAAGACGAAAATCAGTAACTCCAAACCTTAACTAAGTATAAGCTATCAAGAAACTTAACTCAAGTATAACCTCTCAAAGTACTAATCTACGAGATATTGTATTTTAATCTTTTCATTTAAAAATCATATCTTTATTATTTTATTTTAGAAATAAAATAACAATAGCTACAACAACTAAACCTTTTATCCCAAGTATTTGGGGTAGGCTACATGAACCAAAAAAAGTATCACGCCGGATCGATCACTTTGATATTCCTTCTCCATTCATTTCTATCAAGTAATAACTCCTTATTTAAACCTCTAGACTCTATATCTTTGCGTATCACCTCCATCCATATTTTCTTCGATCTTCCCTTCGTTTTTTTAACTTGTACTACATTGATAAACTCATCCTTTCGAACTGGTGCACTTGTAGGCCTACGTTGCACATGACCAAACCATCGTAAGCAATTTTCTTGCATCTTCTTATCGATGGGAGCTACACCTACGTTAGCACGAATATCTTCATTTCTCACTTTATCTCTCCTAGTGTTGCAGCACATCCAACGGAGCATGTGCATCTCTGCTACACTTATCTTCTGTGAATGACGTTTCTTTATTCTACACTTATTATTTTCTTTATTTTATAAAGAAAATAAAAAAAATAATTACATGGTTGATTCCTGGTTTCTTATACCTCCTACAACTATACTAAATTAGCTACTCATGGTTCTAATTAAAAGACCATTTTTTATTCTATGAAAGCGATTAAAGATTTGAACTAGAAAGCGATTAAATCTATCGAAAAATCAACTAAATATTTCTACTCACTAGAAAATCCTTGAAAAGAATAGAGTCACCTCTGGAGCATAGTATGGTGGCCGTCACCCTTTCGGCAAAATCCTAATATTTTATTAATTACCAAGAGTACAAAATTACATAATAATCTTAGGTTACAAGGACACGGCCAATATATAGGCCTCAAAAAACCTAACCCTACTTTGAGTACAAGTGAATAACTGCATAATTACATTGAAGATCCCAAAAAAATTTCATCTAATGTGGGCCCCATACTGCTACTAAATAGCGGCAATTGCTGCTAAATTGCAGCAAAAAAGTGGGTTTTGGGCTTCAATTCTCTTCTATATGAAATTCTATCCTTATTCTTTTAATTTGAATGACTGTATTTGGCTTTGGCTCCATTTGGCATCGTATTCTTGTAGTTTTATCCTCTTTTAACTCTTTTCTGAACTTGGTTTCCTAATCCTTCTCTGAGTTCAAACCATCTCCTTATAGAAATAGGTCTAACCTGAAAAACACAATAAAAATACCCAAGTAACATTGTTTATATACAAAAATAGACAATATGAAGGCTATAAATATGCAATATATGACACTCATCAGATAGAATCAACTATTCAAAATGGTGTTACACTGATTTCTAAAGATGCTATGGTGATTGTAAATTATGATCCTCATCAATAGCAAAAGGAAGGATTATCTTCCTTCGAGATATCTAAAGGGGCGACAATGTGTGTACATCCAGGCCTTCTTAAAGATGAATAATGGATTGCAAGTTTGTCTGAAAAGAGGTCTAAGGGAAAAGCATGCACCTCCAATGCTGTCACTATAGTTCATGAAGATGAAACAACAGTTCGCCCTCTTAAAGATTTGGAGGAGCTCCAAGAATCAATGACAGTCAATGACGACCAATAATAGCTACCTTCCAGAACTCGTTCAGGTAGAAGCTACTTGAAAAATTATGATCAGGTGGTTGAACCTTAACTTCTGGAGAAGAGCAAATATAAAGAGCTTAAGTTTGATAAAACTCTTAAAAATAAAGAAAAAGAGGTAACGGAAAGCTCCAAAAGCCTTTCCGATTTGATGTGTTGGCACAATTGGCCAACATCCCTACAAAAATCACTTTGTACAATCTCTTGAGACTATCCAAATAGACTAGGGAAACCTTAAGGGAAGCTCTATAGGATTCTGAAGTGTTTCTGGCCTAGATCCTAGAAACAATAGACGAAAAAGTTTGTCCAGCATGTCATCAAGTTTCTAAGAAAATACCTTGCATAGGCTTCTCTCCAGAGGATATGCAAGTGAGGAATAACAAGTATCATTGGTCTTTATACTATAAAAGCTGCATAGGATCAATAGAGATTAACCGAATTCAAGTGGTCCCTAGATTCGCTTTGAGTATAATGCCAAGGAGAGTACTATGGTATCTTGGGTCCCCATGAAGAGATTGGCATCGAAAAATACAACTATTTTTGGGTTTAATGCTAATGGTTGTAAACCCTTGGCAAGGTGAAATTGAAATGCCAGCTCGGTGATCTATCACGAAAGTCACATGCTACATAATAGATAATGACACGTCTTACAACCTGCTGTTTGGAAGACAATGGATCCATCTCAATCTCATTGTCCCTTCTACACTTCAGCAATATATGAAATATGGGGACATAGAGAAGAATGTGAAAACTTTGGTGGCAGAAAACCAACTCTTCAAAGGGGTTAAAAATTATTATAAAGATGCGTTGTTATATCAAGATACTTTTAAAGCAGCTGAGCAGCCTACCCTAGAAGAATCCAACGTCAGCAATGAGGCCAACACTGAATCAGGATCCGAAGATTTGAAATTCGAAGATGACGAGGATTGGGATGTAGAACCAATTGCAATAAGTCTTAAAGGCCTCAATGTAAATGACACCACTAATCTTGATGGCGAGTAGATAATTAATAATAATGTAGAGGTTGCTTATTCATCGGATGTTGATTTTGAACCCTCGAGTACCAGTACTGATACATTTAGCGATCAACTAGATAAAATACACTCTTTAGCATCATTCCAAGCACCTATTCGCTCATCCTTTAATATACAAAGTGATGACGATAGAAATGCGAGTGAAGCGATCTCTAAAGTTCCTCCAAAATGTAAAGGTCAAAGACCTATCTTATTTGGAAAAGCAAATAATAATAATAAGGAAAATTATTTAGATTCAGAAGAAGAATAGGAAAATTCTGTGTTCTTCCATTATAATAAAAATATCCATAAAATAATGAAAAAGATGTGATATAACCTAGCCAAAGGCAGGGGCCTAAAATTTGGAAAAGGAAAAACTATACTTCAACCTTTTGTTCCAATAGGAAAAATGCTAGATTATTATGATAATACTGGCAGGGGATTGGAATATGTTACTACTCGGGAAATTCTTTCAGAAACAAATTCTGAAGAAATCCAACATGATCATTCATCTGAATCATTATGCTAGGAATCAGATGTAAGCGTTGGAGCAATTTTCCAAAAATTAACATGGTCTCCATATATCAGAAAGAAGAGGATGAAGAGTTGTCACTAACCAATGATGATTCCTAGGCAAAACATCCAAATATAAAATGAAAGATTCAATTTGAACAATGTGAATCCCCGACAAACGATAAAGTTATTCAAATAAATATAGATGAAGAAACTAATCGTAAACCCATATTTTTTAGTGAAATTTATCTTATGAAGAAAAAGAAGAATTAATTACTCTTATCTGAGAATACATTGATGCTTTTGCCTGAAATTATGAAGACATGTCATGATTAGATCTAAAAGTGGCAATGCATAAGTTGAATATTAGACTAGGTGCGAAACCTATTAAACAACAACAATGAAGGTTTCGTCCTGAAATAGTGGAAGCCATTGAAGCTAGGATTAAAAAGTTAATTGAATCAGGCTTCATTCGCGAAGAGCAATACCCTGATTTGTTTGCTAATATAGTCCTTGTGACTAAGAAGAATAGAAAAATCAGAATCTGCATCGATTTCAGAGAGCTAACCAAAGCATGTCCAAAAGACGAATTTCTATTGCCAATCACAGATGTCATGATTGACAATATCTACAACTATGAAAGGATGTCGTTCATGGATGAGTTTTCAGGATATAATCAAATCAAAATGTATACTAATAACGAGAAGCATATGTCCTTTTGAACACCATTGGGGTGTACTGCTATACAGTTATGCCCTTCAGCCTAAAGAATGCTAGCGCCACATATCAATGTGCCATGAATACCATAGTTCAAGAGCTTCTTCAGAAGACCATACAATGCTATGTGAATAATTTAGCTTTAAAAAGCAAGAGCAAAGATAATAGTCGTCAAAATTTGAGAGTGGTGATTGATCCTATGGGAAATGCCTGTTTAAGATGAATCCAACTAAGTTTTTTCAGGGGGTTTCCAGTAGAACATTTCTTAAATTTGTAGTCACTTCTCAAGGAATTCATTTTGATCCAGACAAGATTAAAGTAATTCAAGAAATACATCTACCTAGAAATCTCAAAGAATTGAGAGGACTATAGGAAAGGCTGACATACATACATAAGTTTATATCAAACGTGTTTGCGAGATGTCAACCATTTACGCGATTGATGAATAAAGGAGTATCATTTGTTTGGATGATGTTTGTCAATTGGTTTTTGAAGAGATTAAGGAATATCTCATAAAACCACCAGTCCTTATAGCTCTAATTTCGGGAATACCCTTCATAAGTGAGAGTCATGAACCATTCTTTGGGAGCCTTATAGCTTAAAAGAATGAATTCGGAAATGAACAAACCATCTTTATTTGAGCAGAATGATGGTATGAGCTGAACATTAATATAATCAATTTGAGAAGAAAGGCATAGCTTTGATATTTGCAACACATAAAATATAACACTGTATGGTAGGACAAATCATCCATGTTATATCGAGAGATAATCCACTAAGAATATTAATGACCAAAACAGAATTATTAAATTCAAGAATATCTAATTGAGCATCCTGCTATCGTAATAAGATATGCACTTCATCCCACAAAAGTCAATTAAGCGTCAAGTTATAGCTGATTTCTTAACTAAGCACCTAATTCCAGCGTCTTCAAAACTGTACGAAGATATTACTGACAAAATAGCTGAAGGAAGTGTAGCTCTAGAAGATGGCACTCCACAGGAGATCGCTGAAGCAAATGCTATCACAGAAGAGGTCTGGCAACTTTTTTTTGATGATGCATCTAGAATGGGATCCAAAGAAAAAATGGTAGCAAAAGTGGGGTTGTCTTTGTCTCTCAAGCATATTCATTAATACAATCATGCTCTAACTGTGTTGCTGAATACAACGCCTTAATGATTGACTTAAAGATTGCCAAATAGCTGGGAGTAAAATATTTAGAGGTATACGGAGATTCTCAACTTATTATCAACCAACTCAAGGGAGAATATGAAGTTAAAAATGAAAATATCTTGCCCTATTACTAAGAAATCACAAAAATGGCTGACAAGTTTAGCAGCTTCTACATTGGTCACGCGCTGTGCCTTAAAAATAGCTATGCAGACTCATTAGCTTCTTTGGAGTCCACTTTAGCATTGCCCAAGAGTTCTAGCAAACGTATAACAGTAGGTAGTAAAGAATTATTATGCCCAAAAAATAAACTGGAAGTGGAGTCAAATTTAGGCAATGAGCAAGAAGCACATGAGATATACGCTATTGAATCTGACCTTAAACCAAGAGATTGGCGATTTCCTTATATCAATTACATTCTTTATGGAATATTTCCAGAAGATCCTAAAGAAGCAGTAATGATTCGAAGAAAAACTATTCGGTTCTATAATGATGCCAAAATTAGGACATTATACATAAAATCTTATGATGGAATCCTGCTTCGTTGCCATTCTAAGAAAGAAACCCAAGAAGCACTTCAAGAAAGTTATAGTGGCATCTATGGAGCACATAAATCAGGACCAAAACATTGGGATGGACTCCAAAGAATGGGATATTATTAGCCCAAAATGATGATAGATGCGGTTGCTTACGCAAGATATGCAGAGTCTGTCAAATACACACCGACTTCATACGTTAGCCACTGGAATATCTCCACCTAACAGCTACATCATGGTCCTTTTAATTGTGGAGAATGAATATTATTGAGTCAATTTCGCTACAGTCAACAAGAGATCACAGTTTTATATTGGTCATAACAAATTACTTCTTAAAATGGACTGAAGTTATTCCCTAACTGAAGTAAAGACATCATATATGATCAAATTCATTAAACATCATGTCATATACCATTTTGGGGTACTTAGAAGAATTGTTCATGATAACGGACCTTAATTTGTGAGTCAGTCATTCTCTAGGTTTTGAAATAAATATCGGATTGAAAGTATAGCTTCCTATTATCCTACAGCTAATGGTTTAGTAGAAACTTTTAGCAAGACCATTGTGACGTGATGTGAAATATCGACTACAAGTGCATAGTATCGGTGTAGCGCTATACAGGTCGTTCCCACAGGGATCTAAGGTATTTTGTTATTCTCACTAATTCTTTAGTCCTAACTGATTAACTACGGTTTCTAAGTTGGATTTGAGTTATACTAATTAGCCTAGGATATATAATCAACTAGTTTCAAACCATGAATTACTTCTATTATCTTCTTCCTATCATTAAAATTGATCTTTTAGTTTTAATTTTTATTTAAAGTATCCTAAGCATGAGCTATCAAGTGGTGTGCAAGTATAACTCATCAAAGATAATAATTTGCATAAAAACAAACTAATTATTAGATAACTCTATGAAAAAGATGAAAATCAACAATCTCAAATCCTAACAAGCATAGGCTATCAAGAAATCTAATTCAAGTATAACCTATCAAAGTATTAATCTATGAGTTGTATATTTTAATCTTTTTATTGAAAAATCTTATCTTTATTATTCTATTTAGGAAGAAAACACTAGAGAGCAACTACATGGTGGATTCCTAGTTTTATCTACATCCTAGAGTTAGACTAAATTAGCTACTTATAGTTCTAATTAGTAAGATCATATTTTTATTCATGTAAGTAAGAAAATCTAATCTAGAAAGCAAGATTAATCTAAACTAGAAATCAATTAGAAGAAAATTACCTAAGAAAAATTGATGAACAACAAAGGATACCTCTGGAGTTATGTATGGCAGCCGTCAGTCTTTCGGCAAAATCCTAATTTATTTATAATTATGATTAAAAAATTATATCTAATGAAACCAAGATTACATGGATACGGCCAATATATATGCTTCGAAGAATCAAATCTTAATTTGAGTATAAGTGAAAAACTATAAAATTACATTAAAACTCTCGTAGAAAAATCACCCAGAGTGGGCCTTGGGGAGCCACCAATTGGCGGCTAATGCAACCAAATAGCGGCAGAATCTTGGATATTTCATATGGTTTTTCTTCTGCATAAATCTCTTATTCTTATCCTTAGATTTTTATGACTGTATCAGTATCATAGTCTTGTAGTTTTTCTCACTTTTAACTCCTCTCTGGGCTTTGTTTCATAATCCGACTCTAAGTTTATGTCATCTCCTTGTAGGAATAGGTTTACCTAAAAAGCACACTAAAAATACCCGAGTAGTATTATTTAAATATAAATATAGATAATATGGAGCTTATAAATATGCAACATATGGCACTCATCACGAAGCTCCTTAAAAACTTTTTCATCCAACCAATATAATTGGGATAAAAAGCTTGGGAAATGTCTCTGGGCATATCGAACAACTGTCAGGATGCCTACGAATGCTACACCTTTCTCTTTGGTGTATGGATATAAAGCAATACTTCCCTTGGAGATCCAAATTTCATCGCTGTGAGTTGCATTAGCAACTAAAATGACATAGAGATAGAAACATCAGCAAAGTCTTTAGAGTTAGAAGCTCTCGATAACAAATGTCTTGAAGCACAAAAAAGCATTGAACTTTATCAAGCTCAAATTTCTAGAACTTTTAATAAAAAATTCAAGCAGAGAACTTTTAAGAAAGATGATTTGGTCTTTTTAATAAGAACATCAATCATAACCAATCAAAAGTTCAAAGAAAAGTTCTAGCCAAAATGGGAGGGACAATTTGTCATTGAAGCAATCTATTCGAATGATGCATATCGATTGGTAAAACCGAATGGTGATAAAATTATAATACCGAAAAATTTCTGAAGAAATATTACTCTTAATGTAATATTTAAGAACTCCATAATAGAAGTACCCATCATCTTGCTCTTCTTGTATTTTGCCTTGAAGCACATCTACTTGAATGCGGGAAGAACCCCGCAACATATCAAATTCTCTTTTCAGTATAGAACATATCAGCAGTAATATTGAAAAATCCAACTACCAATCCCTCCAATGGGAAAATCTACTTAACTCAAAATGATCATGGCCAAGCAATTTCTGATAACTGTCAAAAGACGCTTTGATAAGTATCAGAAGAATCCTGAACTGCTCAATACAAATCGAATTATATATAAACAGCTTATGTAATAGCAATAAGTAATCAAGCTAATTATTGAGCAGTTTGAGATACATATCTTTTTCAATAATCCTTTGTCGCGTCTTTGACTGAATTGATGAATCCCTAACTACTATTCGGAAATGTGGTAATTAGAAGATTTCATAGAAAAATTTCTTGTAGTACTCGAAAAACGCAACAAAGAATGATGCATTTTCTTGAGTGATTTACAAGATTACCCAGTGAAACCTTAACCGCTGCCCAAAAATATGGTAATAAGGAGATTTCATAGAGAAACTTATTGTAGTACTCTTTCCGAAGAAGGCGACAAAGAACGATGCATTTTCCTGAGTTATCTATAAGTTATTCAGTGTACCCCTGACCAGTGTCTCGGAGAAGTGATAACAAGATTACTAAATTATTTGATACACATACTTGTATTTTTCCCTCAACAAAAGAAAAAATCAACACTATGTCTTGATCATTAGTCTGCCTAAATGCCGGAGCGTATAAAGACCTCGATACATGTTCATGCTTCAAAGTTTACAATATCAATGGATATCCAACCAATGATGAGGATAAAACATAAACAATAAATACAATGATTCTTATGTTACTCCTAAATTGACTAATAAATATGTCTAATTCTTTACACTATTATCTCCAAAACAGGATCAATTTGTCTATCAGAACCTTATAAAACAGGGTTCTTTTCTGAAGATTTCACTATAAAGCAAACTCCACACTTATAATCTTTCTGATTTTGACTAGCAGTGCAATCAATATATATCGTCACTTGTTGTTTTATAACAATAATTTTCTCAGCGGAGCAAAACTTACCACCAAATTTGTCAAGTAAAAAAATTATCTTTGACATAACTAAAATCAATTCTCTACCAAATTTATCAAGTTAAAAATTACCTCTGACAAAATTAAATTTCATTCTACCAAAATTGTTAAGTTAATAATTATCTCTGATAAAACCAAATTATATTTTCACTAAATTTGTCAAGTTAAAAGTTATCTCTGACAAAATAAACTTCATTTCTCTAAATTTGTTAAGTTAAAATTACCTCTGACAAAATAAAAATCCATTTCTTCCAAATTTGTCAATTTAATAATTACCTCTGACAAAATTAAAATTCATTTCTTCCAAATTTGTCAAGTTAATGATTATCTCTGACAAAACCAAAATCTATTTCTTCCAAATTTATCAAGTTAATGATTATCTCTGACAAAACTAAAATCTATTTCCTCCAAATTTGTTAAATTAAAAACTACCTTTGATAAAATCACAACTCATTCCTCCAAAAACTGCTAAGTTAAAAATCACCTCTTCCAATTCAAAAGCTGTTACACTATAAGTCACTGAAAAGTTAAAATCAACCATGTCTAGGAAAGTTAACAGTTACTTCTATCCTGCACAAGAAAGCTATTCATTTATTGCAAACATACTTGGACCTTTGATAAAATCACAACTAATTCCTCCAAAAACTGCTAAGTTAAAAATCACCTCTTCCAATTCAAAAGCTGTTACACTATAAGTCACTGAACAGTTAAAATCCACCATATCTAGGAAAGTTAACAGTTACTTCTATCCTGCACAAGAAAACTATTCATTTATTGCAAATATACTTCGACGTTTGAATACAGACTCTATATTATCAAGTTAACAATCACCTCTGAAATATAAAAATTAGTCACCGATTCTTCAAGTTAACAATTATCTCTTATAATCAAAATCAGTACATTCATCAAGTTAACAATTACCTCTGAATAAATGACAAGTTTTATCAGACCATAAAGAAATTCAAAGTATTCCAAAATATCTTCAAAAAGTCAGAGAAATTTTGGAAACATTGGAGAGGGTTCTGTTGATGAAAAAATTATGCATGAACACCAATTAAAGTGACAGTTACATCCCTCTTTCATTAAATTAACAAATGATTTAAATACTCATTCAATTGAAAATTAAAGTGGGGTTATACCCCCACTCTCTCTAAATTAATGAGAGATTTGAATTCTCTTTCAAATTGATAATTAAAATGGGAGTTACACCCCCATTATCTTCAAACGAATGAGGGTTTAAAACCCATTAAAAGGGGGATTTTAATATGGTCAATTAAACCAATAGTAAATCTCTAAACTCTTATAAAAAGCCAAGAAGGCTAAAGGAGAGAGGGGACCTCCATGAGATGATCCATCTATAGTGTAAGAAGAATAGAGTTTTTTTATCTCTTAAAGAGTTTTACTCTTTCATACTTATCATTCAGAGATTTCTATCTCTTAAAGAGTTTCAACTTTTTCTTAATCTAGATATCTTTATCTTTCAAAGAGTTTTACTCTTTTATTTCTAGATTCATGCAAGGCTACTTCATATCCAAGAGAAAATCTCAGCTTTAAAGTTTGGTGTTAAAATCATCAATGGAAAATATGATCATCTTCTACCACTACATTAGAGAAGCTTAGCCTAAAATGATTAACACATGGATCATCAACTAAATAGAGATCGACATTTCAAGCCTAAAATGGCTAATATATGGATCATCAACTAAAGAGATATTCACATTTCAAGTCAAAAATAGCTAACACGTGAACCATCAACCAGAAAGAGATCCACATTCTAAGCTAAATGAAGTAAAAGCTGATGAAAACTTATATTTTGATCTAAGTAAAGGATTAAATACGAGCCCTTATGGATTTCATTTTGCTTTCAAAACCTTAGAAAGTTAAGATTATTTCTATTCATCCCCAAACGCAGATCTAAACAAGTAACATTAATTGCCAAGAAATAAAATATGGATCCTTAGCTAGAGAGATTTGCGATTCATAGAATAATTAAATGCGAGCCCCTTTAATGTTGCATTTTGACTTTACATAAAGGATAAAAACTATCCTTAACTTCATTTCAAAAGTTTTAAATGCCTGGCCGCATTTTGATCCCAAAATCTTGTAAGATTAAAATCAATCCCATTGTAATACAAACACGGGTCTGATCAAACAAGATATGTTGTTGGGAGCTAAAACATGAATCATCAATTGCAGAGAGATTTACGTTTTGAGTCTACATTTAGAGCTAAGTATAGCTAAAATATAAACATTGTTAGGTCGCGTTTTCATTCCAGATCTTTAAGAGATAAAAATTATACTTATTTGAACCCATACGCGGTTTGAGCATGGCACATGAGCTGCAAAAAGCCAAAATGTGGATCTAAAAACTGAGATTTGCATTTTAGTTACAAATCCTGAAGATTTAATATAAATCCAATGGATTAAAAGCCAGAAATCAATCCTCAATCAAAGAAGCAATTAATTAGACAGTTATATCAATTCAAAAGTCTTTAGATCACTATAAATTGTCAAAGGCTAGGCTAAGAAAGGGATTGAATTATCTTCACTTTGAGCTTGTGCTAGAAAACTAGAGTTCTACCTATCCAAGAGCTTTGTAAAGGCTGTCAGCTCAAGAGTTTGCGTTTGGATCATCAATGGAGAGCAGGATCATCCTCCAATGCTACAATAGAATCCAGTTTTAAATAAAGAGTAATCACTTTTCTCATATTCTGTAAATGGAAAACCATTCATATTGTAATCTCTCTTTGAGTTTTCAATAAAATTCCAATTTCCATGGCAAACAAAAAGAGCGTTTTCTTATAAATATAATTTTTGTTAGGAGTTTGTAAGGCTATAAATATATGATGTAACTCAGAATATGTATGAATTTTTAGGAGATATACGAGATATGAGAGATTTTAGTTTTTGTACTCTTTTATAGAAAACAATAAAATATTTTCTTTTCCTTTTATTCATGGCTATGATGAGTATGATTGGCTAAATTCTTGCAT
This sequence comes from Dracaena cambodiana, assembly GCA_036321105.1. Taxonomy (NCBI): domain Eukaryota; kingdom Viridiplantae; phylum Streptophyta; class Magnoliopsida; order Asparagales; family Asparagaceae; genus Dracaena; species Dracaena cambodiana. Next base: position 26,655,027 of record JAYEPQ010000016.1, read on the forward strand.
TAGATCAAATGAGAAAATAAATTCTAGATACTTTATTGAATGTGATTTATTTGCTTATTATGCTTAATTGATTTATGTAAATTTGATATTTTCGATTTCCTATTGTTTTGTTAGGTTTTAGATATGATTTTGAGTGTTTGATGATTTATTATTTGATAATATATTTGTTACTTAGTTTTTAATATATCGTAGACTCTTTTGGTGCGATGTATATTTAGATTTTGAATATTTATTTTGTTATTCATATTTCATGCTTAGATAAACTCAAAATTTGAATAAATTTAATTGGGAGAGGTTATTCAAAATATTAAATTTATAAATATTTTTACGTATGCTTTAAAGATATATTTTTTTGATTATAGGAAGACCACATGATCTATGCAACTGAGATAAACAAGCGTAAATATATCCAGTGTATTATTCTAGGGGAGTTAACCCATCTGACCAATAATTTTATTTTAGGTAATTTAAAACCTTCAATCTTTAGTTTTAGTTAATAAAAATCCAATCTTTCTTTTAGTTCCGTAATTTATTTTTTTTAGTATTTATCACAATAATTAAAACGATTATCAAGAGAATAATATTGGGTTACCATCCTTATACTACTTGCCGATCTCTTACACTTGGAAGTGTTCGATTTAAATTGCAGTCAAGTTCCAATGGTGGTACCAAACGTTGCTCTAGGGAAACAACATCAGATGTTCTTGCTGCATTGTGATTCACTAAAGTGGTCATAACTTTTGAAATAGAATACGTATTGATGCAATTCGAGTGCCATTGGAAATATGATTCGGAGCTCTAGCTTTTTTCCTTAAAACTTTCTAGTTTAACTTTCATTAACCTCAAAACTAACATTTAAATGGATGTTGATATACAGGCTTCAACAAACTTGATTCTATTCAATTATGATTTCCATTTTGACTAGTCCTTCAATCACATAGTCTATTCGTAATCTCTTATCAACAATTTTAGTGTCTACAAGATCCTATTTAAAGTTTTGAAGTGATTTGCTATGAGTATTGAATACTTTTAACTCCTTGCATGGTGTTGGATCCACTAGGACTATTGTGATCTTGTCATTGCTCTTCTCAAGTGAGATGTGTATGCACCATGATAGCCTCAATGGCACAAACTGAATATGCACCATGTTGTCCATGGTTGCACCAGAATGATGTGCACCAAGCTGGTATCATATGATTTGATATACACTAAGCTGAACCTGATAGCATGAGAAGCGACTGTTAGAGCTAGGATCATAATGGTATCTGGCATCAAATATTAGTATAAACCCAATATAGATAGATGTGTTGAACTAGTTGAAGAGGTTGAAATGACTTGATAGAGATTTACATAGAACATATAAAATAATAGGGGATTCCATAGAGGTTTACACAGAAAGCATCAAAAGATATGCTAGAAATAGCAAGGGAAAGGGATAGATCGATAGAGGTGTAGTGTTAAACATATCGAATATCAATGGAACTTATTAGAGATTTATGAAGAATATGATAAGAAAGGCTTGGCTCATAGAGGTTTACACGGAATGTATCAAACATTTGCAAAATGTATAGTATTAACATTATACAGAAGGAAACTAAAAGAATCTTGGTAGAGATTAGTGTTAAATGTCTCAAGAAAATAGCAAGAGATTATAGGGACATTGCAAAGAATGATTGATCCAAAATAGAATTACACAAATCATGTTGAGAATACCGCAAGAGGTTTACACAAAATATGCAAAAGACTAGAAGAAGGCTTACTAGAGGTAGCAAGATAGAACATGATAAGCAATTTGCTAGAGGTGTAACTTAACATAATAAAGAAAAGATTTGACGGAGGTATAGTGTTAACTTATCGAGGTAAAAGAGTGTTTTTATCAGAAATTGTAACATGACAAAACAAATGAGGCTGGAAACTTATTAGAAGTGTAATATTAACATGGTAAGTGATCTCGCTGGGAGAAGAAGTATATGACCCTATGGGAAAAAGTTTGAGATAATAGGAGTCTCGTTATCAAATGTAATAGGTTAATATGATAAATGGAAGAATATCACTTATCTGATAGGAAAGAATGATTCCAGAGGATGTGCCTTCATGTGGAGTTTAGACGTATCATATAGTAAACACCTTGCTGAAGAAGGTAGGAGAGAATAGAACTTCGTCGGGGAAAGAAGGAAAATTCCACTAAGAAATTCTATGATAAAGTAATAGTAGTAGTTGAGAAGTAATAATAGTAGAGACACTACACCATAAAGTCACAATGGTAGTAGTTGAGGCATATTATATCATGAAGTTGTATTGGTAGCAGCTAAGGTACACTGCACAATGAAGTCACCATTTGAAGGCGTAAAGTTGTCCATTGATTGCCATAGGTGTTATGTTACATGACTAGGTGAAGGATATGCTAGAAAGGATTGGTAAGCTATTCAATGACTGACAGTATAACACTAACCGAAATAGAATGCTATCAGACATACTCATTAACAAGGTAGGTATGGATTATTAGTGGTAATTATTAACATAGCAATTGGGGGTAATTTGAACATGCTACGAGGTAATCATTAACATGACAAGTATCAAAATATTCAATACCATCTCCTAACAAATACTGAAATTTCTTTTGGTGAGGGGATCACCCTACTCCAGGCCTTTGTAGGATTTGTCTTTTAGAGGATGTGTAACATCACATTCCACTTATGAATAGCCTTCTCCTCCATCATTCGTAGATGTATTTGCATTACTATGTAGATCAAGGATTTCATACCTTGTAAACAATCTCTCAACGATATCACTGGTCCAATGAAATCTTTCTTTGAATGAGCTCAGATAGTACCCTAATAGATCTTGATCTCAGTTAAGAAATTATTCCGACATATTTGTATAAGATCGAATATGGCATATCATCTGGACATCGAATGGTGAGATGTCAAAATCTCTCAATGAAATTGCACATAGGCTCTCCATCTCTTTGTTTCTCAGTAATGAGTTGGGGAAGCGTCACCTTGGTATTATCCTGATATGAATGAGAAAGGAATCAAGTCTCCAAGACAACCATGTACTTGATAGAGCCAGATTGAAGGTTCTGAAACCAATTAAATGCCACCCCTGCAAAGTGCTGACGAATAGCCTTATCAAGATAAGGTTATTATCGATCACATTTCCATTGAGTGAATGGAAGAGTATATATATCAGTTAGCGGACCACCTGCCATCAAAATGTTGCAGCTTTGGTGGCTTAAATTTAGGAGGGTAAGGTATCGAATCTCACTTAGGAGAATATGGACGAACCAACCCCAGTCACTATGGCTCATCTTTACTCATTATAGCATTGGCCTAACCTGAATATCTTCTAAGATTTTGCCACAAATCTTGGAGTTGTTGGAGCTAGCTTCTTTGCCTAGCTTCCATATTAGAAGTTGGGTCAATAACATTCATGATCATGTCATTGATAGTGCAATTGGTACCCCTAGCTACACTCAATTGATTGTTCAGGAGATGAGCTATTTGAGCTTATATCTTGTCGAGAATGTCCTCATGGCCATTGCTAGATGTATATATAGTAAGCTACCATAGGTGGAAGGAATCCACTGTCTCTGTTGATGCATAAACAGAAATTTTCATGTCATTTGATAGCAGCTCATCATGATAATCAAATGATGTACCTTTATTGAGTAGCAGGCCTGTGTGCTAGGACTAATCACTTAGGTAGTAGCTAAAGACAACATAAACTCATTAGAGAGCCTTCACATTTGATACGGAGATCGATAACTATCAATCTCATAATTGGATGCACACCAGATAGCCTACTGAAGACTGATGGACGTTCTGATAGCGATGGTGCATGTTTCATGCGACGTGAATGTTCTAAATGATATCTCATGTCAGAGTCATGAGATGCATCACCTGAGGATATTTCCATGGTCGTTTTAGTATAATAGTGATCCGTGGCAATTCCATTGCATCCCTTATATATGGTTCACATCTTGGACTAGCTGAAAATGGAGATCATATCACCGATGATATCATATGCTTCACCAATACCCTTCCTCTAATGCACTTCTCCATGCTGGATTTGAAGAATGCCATCTTTCAATCTATTAGTGTGTGGGCACTATTGAGGAGATGCCTCAATATATATGGTGCTCTCCATAATCTCCTACAAAGGTTAAAGGTGTTGTACCTGGAGTCGCTGGGGTGGGAGTTCGCCATAAAAATTGCAAGCTCTTTATATCGAAGTCTTTTCAATAAAGGATTACAATCTAATGGTTTTCCGTTTACAAAAGATGAGGAAGATAGATTTTCTCGTTGTTTAAGGCTGGGTTCCTATGCAGCTATGGAGGACAATCCTGCTCCCCGTTGACACTCCGTACAATCTCTCTCAGTTGGCTAAAGGAAAAAGGAAAGGCTCTCAACTCTTGATCACAAGGGGTAACTCTTAGGAGAAGCTATCCGTCTTCGTCTCTCTTTCGCTCCCCCGCCTTTTATAGGGGTTTAAGAGTAACTTCCCACCATATTTGCTCGACCATTAGCTCCCACTACTTGAGAAGTGCCGTCATATTCGTTAGGCGGTTGCTCCCATGATCGAAATAATGCCGCTGCATTCGTTTGGCAGTTAGCCCCACGATCTGAGGTGGCAATTCTTCTGTTCGGGTTGGGTGACTTTGTATTAAACCCCTACCCGAAAGCTATGGGTTGTGTCGCGAATCTCAATTTTAGATTCGCGAACCTGTTCTGTCGTCACTGGGTCGCGAACCTCAATCTTCAGGTATGCGGATCTGTTGAGTTGCGACTTCTAAATTTGAATCCGCAGATCTGCTTTCCTTTCCAGAATTTTTTGCCAACAAAACCCCCTCCAAAGTTTTCAAAACTTTCATGATTCCTTAAGGAGTTTTGGAATACTTTGGATACAATATTCTGTATTGGAATCTCCATTGCATTTGCAGAAATCTGTGACTCTGCATTAGCGCCACTGCTGCTTCTGAAGGAAAATGTGAGTCTGTGTTAGTGCCTTATTTTGCAATTCTTGGAACATACGACTCTGTGTTAGGGTCGCAGATTTGTATTGCGAAGAAAAAGACGACTCTGTGTTAGGGTCGGAAACTTTTGCTTTGGTAGGGACACGTCTCTGTATTAGGGGCGCGAGCCTTCATTTTAGAGTAGAAAACGACTCTGTGTTAGGGTCGCAGAATTGTATTGCGAAGAAGAAGACGACTCTGTGTTAGGGTCACAAACTTTTGCTTCGGAAGGGACACGTCTCTGTATTAGGGGTGCGAGCCTTCGTTCTAGAGAAGACAACGACTCTATGTTATGGTCGCGAACTATCGCTTTGGAAGGGACACGTCTCTGTATTAGGGGCGCGAGCCTTTATTTTGGAGAAGAAAACGACTCTATGTTAGGGTCGCCAACTTTCATTTTGGAGATGAAAACGACTTTGTGCTAGGGTCGCAAAGTTTCGCTTCGGAAGGGACACCCTTCATTTTGGAGTAGAAAACAACTCTGTGTTAGGGTCGCGAACTTTCACCTTTTTTTTAATAGAAGAGAACGACTCTGTGTTAGGGTCGCAAACTTTAATTATTGAGGGATCGCGACTCTATATTAGGGATCGCGAACTTTCACTTTTGTGGTTGCGGAAAAGCCGGAAGACGGTTGCTTTCTACGGTGTAAGAATTGAGACGTTCTCTAAGCCGCATTAAATGAAAAGGTACCCATGAGATTCGGGCCAGATATCACGTCTTTCCAGAGATCTCGGCCGTCAAATCATCTGCTATATAACCTCCACTTTATGAGAGGGGCTACTCTTATCTCAAAAAATTTGAAATCCGAGTTCTTCGTTAGAGCTCCTCAGACTTCTCGTCTTCAATCTCCGATAGCTTTCGATTCTCTGTGCGAAGGATTTTCTCAATATGCAAAGGATGCTGAAGAAAGCTTCTTCCTCCGATGCTGCTGTCGGTGGTCATCAAGATCCTCAAGCAACTTCTAGTTCAATAGTGGTTCGGCAAGAACCCTTGATTGGAGGTAATAAAAAAACTTTCGAAAGGCAATCCCTTTCTCATCATTTTTTCCTTATCTTGAATCTGAATGTCTCTTGTAGTTGATTATGCCTTGAATCCTTAGCCTAAGGATCATTATTTCGGCTACTCGGATGGTTATGATGGGAAGAAGGAGTTCAGATTTGGTCATGTCTTTCCACATTGTACAACATCAGATAGCCAAGAGAGAGAAGGCAAAATTCTCCATCCTTCTCGCTCAATGTTACGAGAACTGATAACTAATGCACCTTTCGAAGGAGATGATCGGTCTCCGCTACGCAAACCCGCCTTTTTGTTTGGGGACCATGTTTCAGTGCCCGATAGAGGTTTGGAAGATGCAGATTACAAGTGGCTTCGTCAAGTTGAAAGTCGCTACTTGTTTCTCCCCAATATGGAGAGGTCTTATCCATTCTTATTCTTTCAATCCCTTTCCGTGCCCAGACGAATGGACTAACACATAAACAGGCCGTAAGACGGCATCTTATTGGAGGATTTCAATGCTCAAGGTGCTTTTCCTCGTAGTACTAGAAAACACTTTTGTGGATTGCTTTCGGGACTGCTTAAACATGACCTACCCAGGGGCGAGGTCCCCATAATCGCACAGACTTTCCTGCACCGATTCACCAATGCACAAAGGGAGTTTCCTGTTCAAGATTTTCGTCTCCTGGATGGATTCACTACTCTTCAAAAGGAGAGTGGGCACTCTTAACTGATTTCTTCTTGAGAACCTTCAGGGATCAGCTTCATTATGCGCGGCTATATCGTGCTATCAGGGCTGTTCAAAACGGTATTCCTGCTAGTAGATTTCATTTTTTTGCTTTACTGGAATTGTACAATCCTGATATTTATACAGTCTTTAGCCCTCGTGGCGAGTTGGGTTTTGCCCTTCATGAAATGTATGAAATTTCGGGTTTACCCATAGGAGACATCCCGTATGAAGAGTACGTCCCTACTGGGGAAGAATTCCATCTGCTGAAGACTCAGGACCCTTTTGACTACAATACTTACTGGAAATTGCTCTACCACTACCATATTTGCACCCACACATCTGGCACCCGCAGTTTGAAGCCAAAGAAGTGGCTGCAATATCTTCTGCCCAGTTTTTCTAAGGGTAATCTTAATTTTACTCGCCTTCCTCCAGTTTCTAAAAAGGAAGTTGAGAGAAGAATTGCCAGTTTCGAGACAGATGCTTATGTCGCTGAATCTGACGAGGACGTCTTCAAGGCTGGAATGTCCTTTGAAAGTTTTCACTATCAGGCCCTCCAGCCTTTGTCGGATCCTGCCTTCTTGGCAGGCTATTTGATGGTATGGCTGAAGAAGTGTGTTATTCCTTTGCAGGAAAACATACCCATTAGGGCCGTATACCCAGCCGTCCTACTAGCATTTGGTAGGCGGCTCAGTTTGTTACCCGCGATGGTTTGCAGCATCCAAAGCGGACTGAAGAGATTATCTGATAAATTTTGCAATGTGAAGAAGGAGCAAAGGAAGAAAGAAGATCCGGTCATTAAGACTCCTAATTCGTGTGTAGAACTCCCTTATACTTATATGATAGCTTGGCTGGTTCTACATTGCCCCCACTTTGATGAGTCCTGCAGACTCGCAGATTGAATTAAGTTCTCCCAAAGTGCAGCACTACGAGATGTCGCAATGGAGAGGGGGCTACATGGCCGCGATTCGCAAGACCCTTCGTTATTTATCGACTTTTGAGTTCTTCAGATATTTTCCGTACTTCCCAAATGCCGGGTATGGGGAGGAATTTGCGGATACTGCCGGTGCCGATAAATTTACTGTTCTGTCCTCGGGGTGCTTCTGGTGGTTGATAAACATCCGCCCTGGACATCTGGTTCTTCGTTTGGGGAACCATTGCTACATAGAGCCATACTACCCGAGTTATTTCGCTCGACAGTTCGGGTATGATCAGGTTTATGTTGGTAATCCCAATAGAAAAGTAAGTTTTGTTGGGAATGCTCTTGAGCGAGCTCGAGCTTGGTTTCACTTCGTCGCAGGTCGAACTCAGGACAGATTTGATCTTCCGCTCAAGACCCCAAATTCGAGTATGAGCTTCAGTTTCTGTAAGTGGTTCGTAGATGCTAATTCTTCTCCCCAGAATTTCAACATAAATCATACCGGTCTGCGGGAGATCAGAGCTTGGTATGCTCAGAAAAGGAAGGCCGGCAACACGAAAGTGGCGGGGATGGAGGATTTCAGGGGGGACAGTGCATCTAATGAATCGGAACCGGTGACCCTACAAAGGGAAGAGGACAATGACGCACCAGTTCAAGCTGCCTCTCTTGATGCTTCTCCTCTCCCGACATCGAAGAAGACTTCTCCTCAACCGCAGTCTCCTCCCAAGAAATCTTCTCATAAGTGGAAGAGACTAAGGTGCCTCAGCGACTTGCCTACCATTGACAGGGGATTGATTCGCAGAGCACCCCATCTGAGACTGGAACTGCAACACTCACTCTAGTTTCTGAGTCCCTCGTTGAGGAACCCGAGGAGGATGAAGATGACTCATCTTTAACTGTCCGTTCCCTTAAGAAGCGTCAAAGTCAAGGACCGTTCTCTACAGTGGTCATACTCCCGTTACTCAAGAGGGTTCGACCCCCCTTATTTGTCAGGCCACTGTTGAAGTCAGTGTTTCTCTGTTCATACCAGAGAATTCTGTAGCTCCTATTGCTCAAGACACTGTTGATGAAGTGCAAATCATTGGGGAGATTCGCACATCAGGTCCCTCAAAAGTAGGACTTCCTTCGGAAGATGAAGATGAATGGGGCGACGACGATGATGTCAGTAGCGGCAATCTTCGCTCTTCTACCCCTCCCTCAGACCACGGTAAGTACTATTACCTGAGCGAAGATGTTCGGGCCGAAGTATACGGGTCTGAAGTGTTTGGTCCTGAGGTGTATGGAATCGGACAATCTAGTGTCCAACCTTTAGGTCTGCGTCTTCCTTCTTTAGTAATTATGTTATCACCAAATGACACTGTATCATTTAAATATTAACTTTCTCCTTTTGCTAATTTCAGTTTCAACTCCAGATGCAAAGGTAACTTTGCCAGATGACACCATCGCGGGAGCTGACACTGATGAGGCGACCGAAGTTACTACTTCCGCCATTGTTACTATAGAAGCAGTGATCTCCGAAACTACTATGTCTACGGTTTTGGCCACAGCTGTTCCGACCGATGTTATGGTTAAGGAGACTGAATTGGTAGCTCTGCTGAAGTCTCCAGAAGTTCCATTCCTCCTGGTACTAGCTTGGTTGCCCCCATACAACAGGACACGGATCAAACCGCCTCAGCCTCAGCCAGTGTCAATCCTTCTCAAGCAGAGATTGACATGCTTGAGATTGATTTATTGAAGGACACAGTGGAGACTTTCCTTCATTTCCTGGACCGCTGTATTGATAAAATACTGAAGGGGGCTTCCTTTGCTTCACTTGCCAAAGTTCTTAATATTTACTTAACTGGTATTATCAGCATTGGTGGAGAGGATAAAGCTGCTCCCTTTAGGCTTATGATAATTCAGCTTCAAAAGCATGCTGAATTCCTATAAAAAACAAGAAGCGTTGATAAATCCGAGACAGTGAAAATTATTTTTCAGAAGCTGAAAGAGGAACAGCTTAAGTTCCAGAATGAGACTCAGGAGAAGGCAAATGCTTGCAAAGCCTCCTTAGAAAAGGGTCGATCTGACCGCGAGTCTTGAGTTCTTCAAGTGGAAGCCGCTGCTTCAATTGTCAAGGACCATGACCAAGCTATTATTAGGACTCAAGAGACTATTGCCAAGGCTCAAGCTTTCTTGGCCAAAATCATCAAGGAGCGCAATGAATCAATGAGGAACCTCGCCAACTTATCGCGCCAGCGGGACAATACAACCAGAAATCTCCAGGCGATACAAGTTGAATTGGATATACTGGAGGCTACTGCAGCGCAGATTGTTATTGCCAGTGACAAGGAATTGCGTCGTCAAGCTACTGTTCAAGTTTATGAGACCCTTCAACAAGACATTGATGATGCAGAGGAGAAAATAAAAGCCCTCTTGAATCATTGAATTGTAAAAGTTTGTAACTCTCTGCTCTTTTTTTTGTAATAATTCCCTTGTCGTTTATAGAGAACCTGATTTTGGCCTTCCAAGGTACAGTTTTGCGTTGTTCTTCAAAGATTTGTAATGAACCTGCCATCTTTTGTCTGAAGTTTGCGAACCACCATAAAATTCTGGTATCTGTATATCTGTTACACGACTTTCTTAAGTCACGTGAAGTCTAGGGGTTTGCGGATTAATACAATCCATATTTAACCCACGACCCTGGTTTCGGAATTTTAGTTCGCGATGCTTCGTCTGAAAGTTTGCAGAATAGACCGTAGAATCTTTCAAAAATTGTAGAGACTTCTGCGAGCCATGGGATGAAGTCATCGGGCATGGAAATCCAAGCATTGCATGTCTCTATTAATGACGAGATCTCCGGGCTGCGATATCTAAACGTCCCATGCAACAGTAATATCTTCTGTTGAGATCTGAATTGAAAATCTTGATCGAAGATTTTGGTTTTATCTCTTCTAAACTGAAGATCACGGCCACCTGACCGTCTATATAAGCCACATGATCTTTTCAATGGAAGATCATTCAGCCGTGAGAAAATTTCTTCCTGACTCTCTTCCCTTCCTTTCTTTTGGTGCCGATCTAGTGCAGCCATATTTTCTTCTTCTCCAACCGAAGTGATGGATAAGAGTTGGCATGTTACAAGACCTCCAGACTGCAACAATCCTGCGGGGTGCTCTACCGAAAAGGTTCTTCTGACCGTAGTCATTTTCCTTAATTAAGATAAACCTCTTCTTCTGATTCATATCCTTCTCTTCCTTCTTTTTCTTTCCCTTTTTTAACAGGGATTTAACTCGGCTACAGGGGATAACCGTAGTCATTCTCCTTAACAATGACCCAGACCCGATGGGCTCGTAATTGCTTCCAATACCTCGAGGGCCTTGGAAGGTCTCATGAATTTTTCATGAGAGAAAAGATTTCGGGTCTGTGGCATTGTTTTTCTTCTTTCCTAGTACTCCACAAGGCTGGGGTACTAATGACCAAGACCTTGAATTTGTGCAATCCGTTATGTTGTACATTTGGGGTGTGCACTTGGTATACTAGTTTTGAACTAATCAAGTCACTGGTATCATCACTGGGGGAACCAACCAGGAGGTCTCTGATTGTGGTCGGAAAGAAGAAACAAGATTATGCCTTTAAACCGTCCTTAAAAAGAGGCTACAAGAGCAAATTGGAAGTGGAGGCCATGGAGCAAACTTTTTTATCCAAGCCATGCCCAAAGAGAAAGCTACAGAAGCAAGCCTGTTATTCCAGAAGAAGAGCCTGCTAGAGCAAACTTTTTGATCTGAACCATGCTGAAAGAGACGGCTACAGAAGCAAGTTTCCTCTCTTTTTTTTTACATCAGTGATTTGTATCCACTCTTGTTGACTGTACAACACTAGAGAATTCTCTGTAATTTTGTTCTGATGATGAATAAAGAAGTTCTTTTCTTTTTACGTAACTAAGAGTATCTGAAGGATGATTCTGATATTGATTACCAAAGGTAACTGTTAACTTGATAATCTCAAAATGAATCAAAATTTTCTAAATACCCGAAATTACTGTGAATGAAAGAATTTCTTGTTGACAAATTTGATTCACCAGAGGCGTTATTGAGCCGGCAAATTTGATAGAAAGAAAATTTGGTTCGCCAGAGATATTATTTAACTTGGCAAATTTGATAAAAAGAAAATCTAGTTCGCCAGAGGTATTCTTTAACTTAGAAATTTAGAAAGAGGGGAAAATGTGATTCGCCAGAGGTATTTTTAACTTGACGATTTTCGAAGAAAGAAATTTGATTCACCAGAAGTATTTTTAACTTGGCAATTTAGAAAGAGGGGAAAATGTGATTCGCGACTTAAAGATTTTTAGTCCGGAATCATGAATCTCCATTAATGAACTTCTGATTATAGAGAAACTTTTTGTTTATAATTTGCATAGAACTACCCAGGCCGTATTATAACTGGTGTTCTGCAATTTCACTAAGAGTAATACTTCTTCAAGAATTTACCGTTAATCGGCATCATAATCTTATCACCATTCGGCTTCGCCAACCAATATGCGCCGTTGGAATAGACAGTATCAATGACAAAAGGTTCCTCCCACTTCGGCTGGAACTTTCCTCTAAGCTTCTGCCTAGTTATAATCGGCCTTCTGACTGACAGGACTAGATCACCTTTTTTGAAAGTTCTTCGCTTAGCTTTTTTGTTAAAAGTTCTGGAGATCTGCGCCTGGTATAGTTCAATACTCTGTTGAGCTTCTAAGCGTTTATCATCGAAAACCTCTAATTCTTGGAGTCTTTGTTGATGTCTTTCTTCTTGCGTCATTCTAGTTATTAATGCAACTCGTAATGACGGGATTTGGATTTCCAAAGGCAAGACTGCTTCTGACACATATACCAAAGAGAAGGGCGTGGCATTAGTGCGGGTTCGGACTGTGGTGCGATACGCCCACAGGCATTCTCCGAGCTTCTCATCCCAGTCCCTTTGATTGGATGACACAAACTTTTTAAGAAGTTTTACAATGGTCTTATTGAAGGTTTCTGCTAGACCATTAGCTGCAGGGTAATATGGCGATGAAGCTACATCCTCGATCCTGTACTTGTTGCAGAATCTAAAATACACTTGGCTCACAAACTGGGATCCGTTGTCATGAATTATTATACTAGACACCCCGAAGCAATAAAGCACATGGTGCTTGATGAATTTAATAACATCTAATGACTTTACTTCGGTTAGGAAAATGGACTCAGTCCATTTCGAAAAGTAATCCGTTATAGCTAAAATGAACCGGTCTCCCCTTGTTGATAGTGGAGAAATTGGCCCTACGATGTCCATACCCCATTGTTCGAATGGCCATGACATAGCCGTTGGGTGAAGATACTCCGGAGCTTGATGTATAAAGTCTGCATGTATTTAGCAGGCCCTACACCTCTTGGCGTGGTTAATCACTTCTGTCATCATCTTAGGCCAGTAATAACCCATTCTTCAGATTCTATCCCAGAGTTTCGGCCCTGGCTGGTGTGCTCCGCAGATGCCAGCATAAGTTTCTTCGAGTACCTTTTGAGCTTCGCGGTTGTCTGTCGTAAGATTTCCTATACAATGTCTGGAGTTCTGCGTTGCAGTAGAACCAGACAGCCCTTCTCTGAATTGCCCTAGCTTCTTTTGTACTTTCGGGTAATATCCCATAAAGGACATAGTTTATATAAGGAAAACGCCAATCACTCGGTTCTAGGCTTGATTTGAAAGCATTAGCTTTGTCTTCCTGTTGTTTCTTCATTTCTTCTTTAAGCTCGTCCTTTGGACAAAATAATTCTTTACTTCCTACCATAATTTGCCTTCTAGCATGCTTGGGCAAGGCTAATGTAGCAGCCAAAGAAGCTAGCAAATCTGCATAACTATTTCGGTGGCGCTTTATGTGGCTAATAGAGAAACCATCGAAACCATCGGCGATCTTGATCACTACACGATAATACGGCAGGAGGTCTTCATGTTTGACCTCGTGCTCCCCTTTGACTTGATTCACAACAAGTTGAGAGTCCCCATATGCCTCCAAATATTTGACCCCCAGTTGTTTGGCTATTTTTAAGCCGATTACGAGGGCGTTATATTCCGCGACATTGTTGGAGCACGAGCTTGTTAATGAGTAAGCTCAAGGAATGATGTGGTTGCGGGGAGAGACGAAAATAACTCCTACCCCCGCTGTCATCTTTCCCTCGGATCCCATTCGGGAGGCACCATAAAAGAAAAGTTGCCATACACCTTTCGAGACTGTATTTGCCTCGGAAGACTTTCGTGAGTCATCCTTTTCTGGAATCAAGTCCCATTCTTCTAACTCTCCCAGGATTTGTTCATATAATTTCGAGGATGCCAGGATTGGATGTTCGGCTAAGAAGTCGGCTACAGCCTGTCCTTTAATAGACTTCTGTAGGACAAAGTGCATATCATACTGTGATAGCAAAATAGCCCAATTGGATAGTCTTGAACTTAATGACCCGGGTTTAGTCATTAGTATTCTCAGAGGGTTAACTCTCGATACAACGTGGATGGTTTGTCCAGCTAAGTAGTACCGCACTTTCTGTATTACGAATACCAAAACTAGACATTCTTTTTCCATAGGATTATACCGGTGTTCTGCTCCGATCATCATTTTGCTGAGGTAGTAAATAGGTTGTTCATGACCTGACTCATTCTTCTGCGCGAGCAAAGCGCCCAAGGAATGGTCCATAGCCCTTACATATAGCAAGAAAGGCATTCCCAAGACTGGGGATACAAGCACTGATGGCTTCGTGAGATATTGTTTGATTTCTTCAAAAGCCTTTTGGCATGCATCATCCCAGATAAATGACACTCTTTTCCTCATTAATCTGATGAAAGGCTGACATTTACCAGACAAATTTGATATAAACCTGCGGATGTACGCCAGCCTATCTTGCAATCCCCTTAACTCTTTGAGGTTACGGGGGCGGCATATCTTGAATAGCCTTATCCTTATCTGGATCAAGATGTATTCCTTTCGACGTTACAACAAAACCGAGGAATTTTCCACTAGAAACCTCTAGGAAGGACTTAGTTGGATTCATCTTGAGCTGGTGTTTCCTCATGAGGTCGAACACTGTCTTCAAATCCTTTAAGTGATCGTCTTTGTTTCTGCTCTTAATTGCTAGGTCATCTACGTAGCATTTTACTGTTTTTCAGAGGTGCTCTTGGAATATTGCATTCATGGCACATTGATGTGTAGCACCTGCATTCTTTAGGCCAAAGGGCATGACTGTATAGTAGTATACCCTGAGTGGTGTCCTGAAGGACGTATGCTTCTCATCATCAGGGTACATCTTTATTTGATTATACCCCAAGAATCCATCCATGAACGTTATACGCTCATACCCACAAGTATTATCTATCATAATATCCGTGATAGGTAACGGGAATTCGTTTTTAGGGAAAGCCTCATTCAAATCCCTAAAGTCTATGCAAACTCGGATTTTCCCGTTTTTCTTGGTCACGGGAACTATATTCGCGCCCCAATCAGGGTGCTGTTCCTCGCGAATAAAGCCTGATTCAATCAACTTCTTGATTTCAGCTTCTATAGCTTCCATGATCTCTTGGCGGAATCTTCGTTGTTGTTGTTTTACTGGCTTAGCCTCTGGCCGGATTTTCAATTTGTGAACCGCCACACTTGGATCCAACCCTGGCATTTCCTCATAACTCCAAGCGAAAATATCAATGTATTCGCGAATGAGAGATATCAATTCCTTCCTTTCTTCGGAGGATAGGTTCTCACTTATAAATATGGGTTTAGGATTCCTTTTATCTCCCATATTGATCTGGATCACTTTATTTTCAGTTGGGGGCTCACGTTGTTCAAACTGGATCTCCCACTTCATATTAAGATGCTTGACTCAGGGGTCATCTCTTATCGGTGAGGTTTCCTTTACGTCTTCGTCTTCTTGGATCGCGGAAGCCATGTTCGTGGACACTTCGCGGAAAATCATACCAATACTGACATCTGAGTCCCAGCATGATGATTCTAACGAATGATCGTACTGTCTTTCTTCGGTTTTCTCACCTGAGGAACTTTCGGGAGTGGTGACATATCCCAACCCCCTGCCGATTTTCTGGTAATAATCTGACATTTTCCCTTCTGGGACAAAAAGTTGAAGGATTGTCCTTCTTCCTTTTCCAAAGTTCAACCCCCTGCCTTCGGCCAGATTATATCCCATTTTTTTTTATTAATCTACGAGAATTTTCATCGTAATGGAAGAACTCGGATTTTTCCTGTTCTTCCTCAGAATCTAAGCATTTCTTTTTGATCTTGTGACTTGCTCTTCCAAATACTATGGCCTTTTGGATTCCGTTTTTGGGAGGGACCTCAAAAATGACCTGGTTAGCACTTTCAACGTCATAACTTAATTCGTGTAAGGATGATCGGATTGGTGCTTGGAAGGAAGTCAGAGAATACATTTCATTTACACAGTTGCTGAATGCATCTGTGCTAGTGCTTGAGAGCTCAGAATCAACACCAGAAGAATAAGCAAACTCTAAATTTTTATTTATCACCCATTCACCATCAGAGTGAACGGCGTTATTTACATCACGGTCTTCAAGGCTTATCACAATGGGCTCACCATCCCAAATTACATCTTCGGATTCCAAATCTTCGGATACTGATTCTGTATCAGCCTCCTCGCCGCTATCAGAGTCATTTGGAACAGACTGGTCTGAAACACCAAACGCATCTTGATACAGCAACGTATCAGTAAAGTAATTTTCAACTCTTTTAAAGGGTTATTTTTCTTCAACGAGCGTTTTTACGTTCGCGTCTTTGTCGACGTACTTCATGCATTGGTGTAACGTGGAGGGCACAATGAGATTGCTATGGATCCAAGGTCTCCCCAATAGTAGATTGTATGATGTGTCCGCGTCTATCACGTAACAGATGACTTCCATCTTTAGATCGCCGATTTGACACTTGAGCTTTATTTTACCCAGCGGTCTACTGCCGTTAGCATTGAATCCGAAAATAGTAGTGTTGGTTGTTGCCAATCTATTCATCGGAACTCCAAGATAGCATCCTTCGGGGCATGATACTTAAGGCCGAGCCTGGATCAACTTGAATGCGCTCGATCTCTGCAGATCCTATGTATCCCTTGTAATATAGAGGGCGGTGATGTTTATTACTCCTGACTTGCATGTCTTCCGGAGAGAAAGTGATGCAAGGGATGTTTTTACCAGAGACCTGGTGACACGTCGCGCAAAGAGATTCTCCTTCCTTAATCATCTCCGATATTTGCGCCAAGAATACTTCTGAATCTTGTAGAGTTTCTCTTAAAACTTCTCTAGTAGATTTAGAAAGTTTCATGAGCTCGTACAAGGTTATCCTTGCGGGAATGTTGGCCAACTGTATTAGAATGTCAAACTGGAATGACTTCCGCAAGTCCTCCGCAGGCTCTTTTCCCTTCTTCTTCAGAACTTTATCAAAATTAAGCTCTTTTTGTTTGACTTTCTCTGGAGGTGGTCGAAAATCTGTTGTCTGGCCGTAATTCTTCAAGTAATCTTTTCCTGAACAGGTTTCCGCGGGAGGAGGATCCGCGTCAGCCACCAAAGAATTTCTGACTTCCTCTTCCGAATCGGTCAAAGCAGGAATGACTCCGTCATGTTCGAGAATCACGGAGACGACATTGGAGGCAAAGGTTTTCCCTCTTCGCCTCTTTCCAGATGAACTGGAAGTCCATTGTTCATCACTTAGGAGATCTGGGTGCACCCACAGTATCTCCTCCCTATCAATTTCAAAGGGGAACAGTCCTTTCTTTTGCTGTTGGTGCGGATCAAAATTTACGATCTGCATCATGCCTTTAGGGATGGGTTGCACTCCATTTTGAACTGTTGACTCTATCCAGTTGGGCGCTTTGCCAAACTTGACAGTCACCATGTTTGCAGTCACCTTCTTCTAGTGCTCTTGGAGCTTGATGACATTAGCGTCCACTCAGGCTTGAATTTTGTCCTTAAGGATGTAGCAGTTTTGGGTAGGGTGGTTAATGATCCTATGGTAGACACAGTAGTTAGGATCATTAACTTTCCCTGCTTCTTCTGGACGTTTAGACTCCGGCAGCTTTAGCATCTTCTTACTCATGAGGAGGTTGAAGATAGTCTTCGTGTGCTCATCCTTAAAGGAGTATTGCTTTTGGGGTATTCGTGTCTGAGGAGGGAGCTTCGGGGAAGTCTTCGCGGGTTGTGGCATATCAGTGACCATAGTCTCCTTTCCCTTATATCCTCGGGGTCGAGACTTATAGTTGTTATCGCCACTTCGCTTCTGTTTCTCCTCGTCTCCTTCTTCTTCGAGTCTTTGCGCAATTTCTTTAGCTTTTTCAGCTTGCAGGGCAAGATCCTTCCAAGTTGAGGACTTCACTGCTCCCATTCTGGCTAGAACCTTAGTCGATAAATTATGTCGACAGGTTTCTACCAAGGTCTTTTCTGGCATCCCATGCGAACATCTAAGAGAATCGTTTTGGAATCATTTGATGAAGTCCCGGGCTGACTCTCCTTTCCTTTATTTAGTGTCTAGAAGCGCCGGCATTGACACTTCCATATCATCTTCATAGAACCTGGTGAGAAAGGCTTTCTCCATGTCGCTCCATAAATTGATGGCTCCTGGCTCTAGTCTCCGGAACCATTCAAAAGCTAGTCCCGTTAAAGTACTAACGAATACCCTTGTAATAATGGGGTCATTCCCGGCTAAATGCTCGATCTGCGATTTAAAATAGTAGAGGTGCTGGTTCGGCGATCCTTTACCATCAAAAGACTTGAGCATCAATGGTTTATAACTTTCTGGGAACGGCACACTTTCCCATTTCATGGGATACATCCTTACTACACCGAGCTCTTGTAAGTCGCTCTTATGTATGAGGGCATTTAGTTGATTTTGGAAGCTCTCCATCCAAACAGTATTCATGTTCCCTTCTTGATGCATGGAACGGTTGCCATCATCCTTATGATGTTCTTTTTTTTTTATTATTGTAAAGACCTTCTTCTTCTGTCTTCTTTCCTGTATTCTTCAATCTAGTCTTCTCCAATTCCATCAGAACATGTAGCATATCTTTAAGCTCGCTGACAGCGTTCTGCTATTGCTGGATATGCTTATCTTTTTCATCCATTCTCCTCATAAACTCTTCTGAGACATTGTTTTGAGTCATATATGCAGAGGCAGAATCTTCTAGGAAGAAGTCAGATGTCTGCGATTCAGCCATAACAGATTTGACTATATCTTCTTCATCAGAAGAGATTTCCGCCATCTGTCTATAATTCATGGGGACTGTCGTCCTACTTTTGAGTCGAGTGTTTCGGAAAACTCCTCGCTCTTCATTGAATAGATCCTTTGAACTCGAAGAGAGCTCTGGGTCAGAAGCTTCTCCTTCGGAGACTTTTTTTCGCCTTCTTTTTCTTCTTCTTTTCTCTAACGCTTGTCATGTTGGATGACACTGCAGGATTTTCTGGCTCAAAAAACTCAAGCCCGTTTCATCGCCTCCTCTTTGCCAGCTGGGATGAAGATGTTGATGGAGCCGACAATCGATGAAACATCGAGGATCTGGTATGGGCTGAACAATGACAGTGAAACAGTACTGCATTGATCAGTCGTTCACAGTGGCATTGAGATACATAGGATTCTTCCCTTTTTCTATTCAGAAGTTCCCTAATTTCTCTTGTATTTGAATTCTTTGTGACGGCGTCATTCGTGAGAGATAGCTTTGGGAACGGCATAGTCTCAGCCTTGCAGATAGGCATGCATTTTCTGTGAATTTGAGGTTCGCAGGTTCCGCGTGCTTCTTCAATCACGTGATTAGACGTTCTCCCTGGAACACGAGGGACGCGGATGTATGCTCTGCGTTTGTGATCATGGATAATTTTGATGGACTTACTCCGCTTCCTATAGGAAACGTGAGTAAATCCTTCCGCGTCTCGACCAACCTCGTCTTTTGGCTTCCATATTTGTGTGATAGGTTTTTGCCGGGATGAGTTAGCGGTTTCCTTTAGTTGCGTGATCCTGCGAAGGGCATGAACTTTGCTTTTTCTTAGGTTTCTTCTCGTTGTACGAGTGAGAGGAACCTCCTTCTCTGCATCATAGTCTCGCAGAGTGGGTAGTGATCATTTTCCCTTGTTGAAACGGGGACTTTGGTCCATTTTGCTTGAGGGATCAAGAGTCTTAACTGAAACTGGCATAGAGCCCAATGTTGAGGAGGAGGGTTTCGGACTAAGTTGGTCCGTCGACTCCCTTGGCTGAGTTATTGCCATTAAAGCCTCCTTGGGAATTGACCCCTTGGAGATTTTACAGTATCCCCTTAGGGAAGTAGGGCTCTTGGAGCCTGAAGAAAGAAATTCTTCGTACGTTTCCTGGTCAACATAAATGGTGAGCGAGTCGACCATACTACCAACTGGAATGTTGTCGGATTGAGCTACCACCAGATCACCGGAGGTGATGGTCTTTCCCAGCAGAGTCGCCAATCTTCTGTTCGCCATAAAAATTGCAAGCTCTTTATATCGAAGTCTTTTCAATAAAGGATTACAATCTAACAGTTTTCTGTTTACAGAAGATAAGAAAGATAGATTTCCCCTTTGTTTAAGGTTGGATTCCTATGTAGTTATGGAGGACGATCCTATTGTCCGTTGACACTCTATACAATCTCTCTCAGTTGGCTAAAGGAAAAAGAAAGGCTCTCGACTCTTGATCACAAGGGGTAACTCTTAGGAGAAGATATCTGTCTGTGTCTGTCTCCGTCTCTCTTTCGCTCCCCCGCCTTTTATAGGGGTTTTAGAGTGACGTCCCGCCATATTTGTTCAATCGTTAGCTCCCACTACTCGAGAAGTGCCGTCATATTCGTTATGCAGTTGCTCCCCGATCGAAGTTATGCCGCTGCATTCGTTTGGCAGTTAGCCCCACGATCTGAGGTGGCAATTCTTCTGTTCGGGTCAGGTGACTTTGTATTAAACTTCTACCCGAAAGCTATGGGTAGTGTCGCGAATCTCAATTTTAGATTCGCGAACCTGTTCTGTCGTCACTGGGTCGCGAATCTTAATCTTCAGATTCGCGGATCTGCTGAGTTACGGACTTCTAACTTTGAATCTGTGGATCTGTTTTGCTTTCCAGAATTTTTCGCCGACAGTGGGTCCACAATGATGGACATGCCCTTTTTCACTTGATGTTGTATGAGCAACCTCCTTGGTAGCCATCTTGCATAGAGATGGTCTAGTAACTAGGGTAAGGCCTGCATTTAGACAATGGACTATTGAAATGCGGCACACGGTGGAGTATTCCTCGTACTTCCCTTCGATAAATTCAATGATAAGGGTCTCGATGTCAGTGTTTATAACCATGGTGTTTGACTGTGGCACCACGTCTTCAAAGATGAAAGAAGTTGCATTTTGTGTGGTGGAGTTTTGGCATTAATTAAGGCATCTTCCCTAGCGGAGTCGGCATTTTATGTTACTGAAAAATTATTGAAACTAATTAAACATGGAAACAATACGGTGAATTTATAATATTGAAGAAATTTTATAAGAGATCGAATACTCATTTTATCACAACCAAGTGAATACATACTTCACAATATAATCCCTCAAAAAAATTTCTTTCCTCTGAAGCTAGGAACATGTAACAGTGAGTACCTAGCATATCTCCCTTTAGCCTATTGATGATCCAATACCAAACGTATAGAGTGAAGAAATTCTGAAGGAGAGGAGAAAAGAATCTTACTCAATAATCATGAGGGAGATGCAAGTCTTCTCCTTGATAATGACAAAGTTTCACATAGAAAACACTTCGTCTCCCATGAATGAGGCAATGGACATGATGGGGGTTGATTGAAGATGGCTCTCCCTCACGATCCTTTTCAAAAATTTTATTTTTGGAAACTTTGAAAGATCCCATCTTTCTTAGAATCTGTAACCCTCCTTACCAAACTTGACATAGAGTTCTCATCTCCTTCGTATGCGGTGATGGAGATTTGGTGGAGGTGAAGTAAAGATTTTGACACATGGACTCTTGATCAGCTTGATATGGAAGCCCTCTACTTGATGGCATACTTTGAAACGATGAGAATCTCCTTCATATTTAAATGAGTGGGAAGATTTTTGTGAAGAAGAGTAAGATGATGATCTTAATGACCTTTTTCTTACTTTAATATGATGGCCCCCTCCTTTCAATTTGGAGAAGAATTGGTTTTTATAGAGTTCATGGATGTTGAAATACTTTAATAAAGTCATGTCCCTTAGATCTATGGATGAGCAGGAATCTATGGTTGAAAAGAAGTCCAAAACCTACTCAAATTCTAACCAAAATCGTCAAAAAAAAATTTGATTTACATCCTGTGTCCTGATTACGAGTTAAAACTGTTATATTTTGTAGTTATTTTATGCACTTGTAATCCAATTTTAATGTTTAATATGATAAATTAATATTTTATAATGCAAATTTCTCTAACACTCCACTTTGATATTTTTCTACTATTTTATGACCTTTTTACAGTATTTTGGATGCAAAGAAACGAAACGAGAAGAGTGCATGCATAAATAAAAGGTCCAGCAACAAAATTGCCATGTTTGGATATCGACAGCCCCTAACAAGGCTGTCGACAACCGCCTAAAATTTCAGCATTGTAAACCTACCTAAGAAGGGCTGTTGAAGTAGCTGTGGCAGCTGCTGTCGACAACCCAATGAACAAAGTAATTTGCATTGCAGTTGGAACTTCAAGACTAGATTTCATATGGATGGATTAGAATTGAAAAACTTTGTATAAAAAAAATTGTAGAACTCTAAATTATCTTTTCAATGGCACCAGAATCAGCTTAGTCAAAATTCAAACACAAAAATTATGATTGTCTTATTGAAGTACTATGTAGCAGAACAAACAATACCCAAGCAAGAAAATTACAATTCTAACTCAATTTTGGACTTGTTTGGTACTCGTTTTTGAACTCTAATCTTAGCCATAAAGATCTATTAGTTGTGGATTCAAAACATAGGATTGTTTAGGTTTTTTAGGATCTTATAAACTGTGTAAATAGGAGAGCCTATGCCTCCTTATGAGGCATCATCTTTGTATCTATTTTTTTTCCATTTAATAAAAATTACTCTTTTTCAATAACAATTGGCTTAATTCATAGTGAAAGGTGGATGAGGATCTTCTACTTCTTCAATGATAGTTTATCTACATCTTTTCTAATTTTTATTTCAAGATTTTTATTATTTTACATGATTAATTAATTATAGTTTTGTATGTACTCGAAATATTCTATCTTTTAGGGCATGGCTTGTGTTTTCTTTTAGATATTCATATTATAATTCAAGATATATATTATTGATTAGATGTATGGGATTATGATAACATGATAATAGAATAAAATGATCTAATTTATTTCTTATTTCTTATCTAATATATGATTTATTGTAATATTTGTGTATACTAGAAATATTCTATCTTCGGGATAAGGTTCATATTTTATTTAAATAGGAATTTAGATAATGATTCTGGATATAGATTAATTGTGGATATATGATGCAGAATGGAAGAGATTTAGGGTTTATGGTGGAGAATTGGAGAAGAAATTAGTATTTTGGGATAAATTTGGGGGTTTGAATCTCGTAACCAAGCGAATCACATGCCTACTTTCTTATGGATCACTTGAGGGAAAGATTTGTTAAAAATGAATTATATGCTCTCAATTTTTATTAATCATCTCTCTCTACTTAAAATCAAAATTACAAGAAATATTTGTAACAAAAAAACAAGATAAAAATAAATCCTTTAAAATCCAAGATCCAACTAAATTTTTAGTTTAATCTAATAAAATCAAAATAAAACCAATCTTATCTAGATTGATTCTCGCTACTTGAAAATGTTCTCCATCGGTGAATGGCAGCGAGAAGAAAGTCAAGCACATTGGATGAAGGAGAACAAGTTTTTTGATATCCAATAATCCTTTTTACCAAACCAAATATGTGTAAATCAGACATATCCAGAACCAGATATCAACCATCATGCTTTCCATGGTGGTGGCACTCATAGATGTTGAAGAAGCGGAACAAGCTGAAAATCTGATGCTACGAATAACGTCGTGCAGAAAAAAGGAGCTCAAGAATCATCTTGAGTAGAACACGAAAGCACATGTGCATTAATAACAACTAAGCGAATATTAACGGCTATGGAATATCTAACTCCATATGAACCATAACAAACTCCCACGAAAACCTGAACGGAGTCATACATGAGTAAAAAGAACCTCAACATTTTCAAAAAGAAACCTCACAAGTTAAACCCTAATCAGTATGGATCTAGCTGAGAGTACCTGCACTCTATCATGTGTATCTGCAATAAACCTATAAATATCATTGCTAAATACAATTTGCCTATGGAAATTTGAATGCAAATGACCTAGGAAGGGTGCAAGTGAACCTAAATGTACATTAGACTTGTCAATTATAGGACGAGAGTCTATAAGAAATATGGATCTAAACTCAATAAATTCATAGTTCTAATGCATCAAATAAAGCAATTTATCATCTTGTATTAGAATTATTAACCCATTCATTTTCTTTTTAGATGGATTCTTTCGTGGAGAAGGAACACAATTTTCTTTCCATTAAATACAAATGTGCTAGAGTTAGACTTTTCATAATTTTTAACATCTAGGTCAAATAATTGGGATCTACTGAGCAAAATATTTGCAGCATCCATGTGTAGGATATCACACCAGATATGACCACTGTAATTAAAAATTAATTAGGCACAAGACAATGCTAGATAATAGTACAAAAACTCTAATCAATCCAAGTAATATTGCATGGTTGAGGGTGTGATTCAACTTTGAGGCACATCCTATTAACAACTAATTTAGAAATGATATTCATATAACTACCTCAATTTATCATGACTTTATAATTGTGTGTGATATAGGTGTGAAATACGTTCGACCTATGCCAATCTTCATCTATAGATATAGTATGCAGACACCTGACAATGTGTAAAGGTATATTTATTAGGTTATTCTCATCATCACTAAAATTTCATTGAGATTCATAAATTTCTTTTTCAATTTCATTGTCATCTTTATTATAGAGCTTGTCTATTAACAAATTTCTTGTGGGATATTGATAAGCAAATTGACCAAACCTATGACATTTGAAGCACTCAGTTTATTTTGTAGCTAGTTTTGATGACTCACTAATGATGGTTTTACTCTTTGTATCCTTAGAAACAATATTAGTGTTTGTAGTATTAGTATCAGATTATCGCTTAGAAGCTTTTTATTTGAAGTTTTGTGCAATATATCTCATAGTTGTGAGCGCACTAAAATGCATTCTCAAGAGAATATAAAGAATGTGGAAGCATTTCACGTTTGATTTTAGCTTTGAATCCAACACAAAATCATGCAAGGGTTAGACAATTATCTTCTTGAATATCATATCACACTAAAAGCTCATCAAAATTATGCATATTTTCAGTTCCACTCATAGTTTCCTATCATAAATTAGATAGCTAGTCAAGAAGGCGATCCTTAAATATTGGAAAAAGATATTTCTTTCTAAATTTATCTTTAATTAAGAAGTATGTTTCACTTGGTTCATGTCACTCTCTTGCTAACTGTCTATCAACTACATCCAATACATTTTGACTAACCCTTATAATTTTAACTTAGTGAAACGGACCCTTTAGGTGTCTGATATGCCATATCAATAAAAAGATAGTCCATGTCTACTAACCAATCATAGAAATACTAAGGGTTAGCTATCAAAACAAGGGATATCAACCTTGACCATATATGTGATATCATCGTGTGAATGTTCATTCTCAAAATTATTACTTCTTCCAGCCTATGATGTCTACTCTCATTTTTTATTATTTCCAATTGATTATTGTTCATCGACTCTTTTTTTTAGATTATCTAGACATGTGTGGATTACATATAGACCAATTTGAAGTTTTTTATTAGTGTCTACAATTTTGTTTAATTTATTCAAAATTTCAGTAAGATCTATGACTTCAAAATATTTTTATCATTATGAAGCATGCAGTAACTATTTTATGTGCAGTGCAATCAAGCACACAAATGATTATGCAAATCCCATGCACCAAAATTAAATGCTTGACTATATGATCAAAATAAAAATACCCTAATAGTTGTAGTTTCTATATACTGAGAAATGTGATTCCTATTTGTACAATCTAGTGCAACACATAGATAAAATCTCATGGCAAATTATAAATAATAATAAATTATTTTGAGTCAACGCAAATATCAAGAATTGAGCATAAAATATTACTAACTGAATAAACAATGCAATTAGAAGTTACCTTGATGTTATATAGTAGATCACACTTGGGCATAAATTCTTTACACTAGTGTTGGAAATCTTGTGCAAATTTTGGTAGAAATCCCACTAAACAACTCGAGAATTATCTCAAGATTGTCACTGCACAATCTGGCCTTGAAATAAATGTAAATCGGGCTCCAAACAGCTTCAAGATCTCTCTAAAAAAACCCTTAATGCGTCCGAAAACTACCTTGTAAGTCAGATTCTATATTGATTAACCCAGTCAACTGCGGGTCAAAACTGTGTTGAATTAGATCTTGATCTTAGCAATGACGAATGAAAATTATTTGATGATTAAAGGATAGTTGCGATGAAGGGGGGACCACGGGATTTGCAGAAATGCTTTTGAGTGGTGGACGAGGCGAACTCTTTGGAGCTGACAGTTGACGAACATAGAGGTGAGGGGAGGAGGATCGGTCCATGGGATGCAAACTTCGCTGATTAGAGGATGTTGGCCTAAGCATCGATGATCGGAGGTGGCAGGGCTTCTGAGAGGGAATTGGTAGTGCTATTTTCGATCGGCCAACACAGATGACTTGTTTGGTTAATTAGCAAGTGGTCATTGGTGAGCTTCGGGCAATAGAGGCTTCGAGAGAGGCTGGGTCGATAGAAGAGGGTTGCAGGATGAGTAATTGATGTTGAGGGAATATGGGGGATGACCAATTTGACGTTGTCGTTGTTGTGGAGGTCGAGAGTAGGTGACGACACTCAGAAGGTTCTCACTATTGAAGGAGTTGAGGATAGTTGGCTGTGGAAGAAGAGGCGGTGTTGGGATAAGATTTGATTTAGTTGGATTTGATTTGATTAGATTAGGGATTTTGTTGGATCTTAGTTCTTAAAGATTTATTTTTATCTTGTTTTTTATAAACTTCTTCTTTTTCTCTCTGTCTTCTTTATGCTCTCTTCCTTTTTGGATTTTTTAATTCTTTTGATTTTCATTTTCACTCCTTTTTTTTCAATTTTTTCACTGATTTTTTTATTTTTCCTAATTTTTTTCTTCTCAAGTGTAAAATAAAAAGAAGATGGGAGAAGGAAATGGTAGATTTGGGCTCTAATACCTGAAGATACGAAATCTTTAGCTCTGATACCTAAAGGAGCTAAATTTTTAGCTTTAATATCAATTTGACACAGAACAGAAGATTTAGGATTTGTGGTGGAGAATTGAGAAGAAATTAGGATTTTTGGATAAATTTGAGGGTTTGGATCTCACATCTAGGTGAATCACATGCCCACTTTATCACAAATCACTTGAGAAAAATATTGGATAAAAGCAAATCACATTCTCTCAATTTTCATTAGTCATCTCTCTTTATTTAAAATTAGAGTTACAGGAAATATTTATACCAAATATAACAAATAAGATAAAAATAAATCATTAATAATCCAACATCCAACTAAACCTTATCTAATCAAATTCAATTAAATCCAATCTTATATCTTTCAATATGTAGGTTTATGATAATTAAATATGGATAGAAAGATCATGAAGATAACTACTAATGTTTAAACAATCAAAGTAGATAATTAAAAGTGAATCTAACACATTAACTACTTTTCTTATTGATTTTTATACTCTCAAATAATTGCTCTTTTTTTCACTCTTATTCTATAAACTCATATTTTTAATACCAAACTGTCTCTGTGGATTCGATCTCCAGCTTACCAAAACTATATTACTTGTCGATCTCTTACACTAAGAAGTGCACGATTTGGATTCGATCAAGTTTTTATCACCATTACTGGGGATAGTTTATTGGGGTTTTCACACTTCTATTCTATCCAAGATTTTTGGAGTAAGGACTTGTTTCATGTATTACCACTTGTCATCAAGATTCTGCAGGAAGATTGATCAGGACCTGTACAAAGACTTTCTCTCATAGACTTTTTGACACTCTATAGCCTTCACCTTTAGACTTGCAATTTCAAACATCATAAGAAACAATGCAAGCAATCATGGTGGCAGTGAATGTTCACTTTGAGAATATTTACAACCTGATAGAATCAGCCAACCATCTTACATTATCCTTTCAATCAATATTTGTCATTTCGAGATTAAATCTAACATAATTCAGTGACTACCTAAATTTCATGCATTGGAGAATGAAAACCATTCTTACATCTCTGAAAATTCGTGGAAGTTAGTGCAACCATAAACCTACAAAATACTTCTGAAGAACAAATGAAGACCAAATTATTTCATTTCTCTTTGACAGACAGAATAAAGACTTGGCTCCACTCTTTACATCCAAATTCTATTGGCCGATGAAATCAAATTCAAAAGGAGTTCCTAAATAAATTCTATCACACCGAACTAATTACATGCGAAGACAGATTGTGACAAGTGCTGGGAAAGATTTAAAAAACTTTTGCTATCTTGCCTACACCATGAGTACGAGATATGGAGAACCATCAGCAGATTCTATCGTGGTCTAAATTCAACTTCAAGATAGTTTCTAAATTCAACTTCAAGATAGTTTTTGGAGACCACGTGCAATGGAGACTTTCTGAGTAACGATGCTGATGAAGCATGAGACTATTTGGACAGATTTACTGAAAATTCCCAAGAATGGGTAATAGAGGATGCAACTGAGAGAGATCAATAAAAAATTATCATGATAGATCAAGATTGGATCTCTCGTCTTAATGAAGCAAATGATATTAAAGTCCAATTAGCATGCCTTACCAAGAAGGTTGAAGATCTGATATCAACCATGTCAGAATTTATTAAAGGTGTGGAACATGTAGAGGATGTGTGCAGCAAATGCGATTTGAAATGACATACTACTCTTAATTGTTCAACTCTATTGGCTTTTAGGGAAGCTCTTCATGAGCAAGCTAATACGCACAATATTTTTTTCCTGTCCTGACAACACTCCTTATATAATTATATATAATACAAGTTGGAGAAATCATCCAAATTCTTGGTGGAAGCCAACAATTTCTCAAAAATTTTCTATACAATCAAATGCATCTAAGTCTCTTGTAAATCAGCAGCTCTCTGCACCATCATCCCAGATCAAGAATCTTGAAGATAATATAAATTAAGTGATGCAATATCAATAGTAGATACTTCAAATGTTACAAGTGCAAAATCAATTCAGGCAAAATCAACAACAAATCAATAACCAAAATGCTACTATGTTTAATGAGACCAAGGCTCAGGTAAGTAATCTCTCCTTTGCATTGCGAATATAGGAGAAAGGCAAGCTCCCATCATAACTAGAGCAGAGCGACTAGAATAAGGTTGAAGGCTTCAACCTTATCTTGCGATCCGGATGACAAGACTAGCTCTGTTGCAGTGATCGATTTAAAAAAGTAGTAAGATTGTACATGAGCTAACCTTAAAGAGTGCTGAAAAGTAAGTGAAGCTTTGTAATAACTCTACAAATGATATTGTTGATGAGTCTGATTATAAATTATTTTATTTTAAACCTATTGCTCCTTTTCTTTGTGCACTTCACAAAAATAAATCTTCCCTTGATGTTGACATTATTAATATTTTTAAACAAGTGAAGATTAATAACCCACTTCTTGAAACTATCAAGCAAATACTGAAGTATGCAAAAAAATTTAAGGACGTGTGCTCGATAAAAAAGCAGATGAACATAGAAAAGAAAGCATTTTTAGTACAATAGGTAAGAGCCATCATCCAGTACAAGATGCCCCCTAAGTATAAAGATCCACATTGCCTTACCATCTCTTATGTTATTGGCAATCATTACTTTGATAGGCTTTATTAGATTTGGGTGGTAGTGTAAATATTTTGTCTTATTTGATTTTTATACAATTGGATATTGGTGAATTTTAGCCCACTAATGTCACACTGTAGTTCATTGATTGATCAGTAAAAATACCAAAAGGGATGGTAAAGGATATATTAGTGCAAGTTGAGAAATTCTACATTCTATTTAACTTTTATATTATGAACAACACTGAACCTACACCATTCATTTCAAAAATATTCCAACCATACTAGGCCGCCTATTTCTTGCAACTTCTATTGCATTGATTAATTGTAAAAACAAGGTAATCAAGCTTTCATTTGGCAATATGACTATGGAATCTAACCATTTTTTATGTACGTAAATAGGCTCCTACTGACTAACATTCACAAGAATTTGATGCAGTAGATGATGGAGGAGCAAATTAAACAATAGATTAGGGGAGAAAAGACAAACTACAAATTTATTTCAGTTGGTAAGGGCACATGCATTTGACGAGAATGGACTATTTTTGGATCGTGGGGGTCGGAAGAGGAGGACGATTAAACTCAAGTGCACTCTAATCACTTTTCCAAATTTTAATAATGTTCGTAGTGTATTCATTATTAAAGTTATATGTGTGTGCATGCGCACAGTAAGGAGACTACATAATTTAAGTTGTGGGTTGTTATAGATATACCTAGGTTAAGTACAATTGTAATATATGTAACATATGTAGATATACATTATACTGAAAGATTCATAAAATTTAAAAAAAAAACTCAAAATTTTCTTTTCTTCATATAACAAGTAAGATTAAAGAATTTATATTTGATATATATAGGTTAATATTGTGAATTGATGCTCATAAGATAGTATGTCTTAGTTTTTTGATTGAAACTTTAAATTTGGTATGCTGACACTTAACATTAGAAACAAGTATGCACTTTACACATTTAGAAGATGAGTCATAAAAAGTTGAAAAAAAAAAAGTAGAATTCAAAAGGAAAGCCTATCATCTTAAAAATAAAAAGAGATAAAAAAAACAAGAGTGAGCCTAGTATTAAAGCAAGTATCTACTACAAAAAATAAATAAATAAAAGGAAGGAAATATTAAGTAGGTGGGTTTATGTACCTCAGAAAACATGCGTATTCATATGAACAATACTTATGGACTTTGATCACAAATATAAGTTAAGTAATTAGACATTTGTGTCTCTAAAGCATAAGCGTTCAGTTCACATGAATGGCGAGAGTTTGATAGTAAAAACAGATGAAAAAGGGTTCCAATGAGTTTGATTGGAATTTTAAGCTTGATTGCTTTCGTTACATGATCACAAGAGTGCATAGGAGTGGATAATCAAGAGTTAGGTATATCTATGATAAGATTTAAATAATCATGATAAGATATTAAGAATACTAAATTGAAAGTAAGACTATACGGTCGAAAGCTTTATAAATATCCATGTGCATGTTTTAATTGAGCTTGAAACAGAAAGAGAAGGAAGCAAAAAAGATTTTTCATATCTCTTTTTTGTTTTAATTCATTTTAGATTTCTTTATTTTACACTTAATCTTATTTTTTTATTTTTTTCTTCTCTTAAATAACCATTTCTTGATAATTGTGGGTAACATTGATGGAAACCCTCATGAGACAACTCTCGTATACAAGGATAACATAGTTGTTTAAAAGCTTGTTGCATGTGCTAAATGTAATCGTAATTCCTACAAAAGTGAGTTAGGATTTTTTAATTAGGGATATTTTATTTTCTCAATTTGATAATTTTCCTAGGGACTAGTAAAACTCAAGCTGGGGTGTGTGATTATAAGTGAAGAATGATATAATTTGTAGTTATTTTATACACTCGTAATCAAATTTTGATTTTTAATGTAAGAAATTAATTATTACGCAAGTTACTCTAATCCTCCATTTTGATATATTTCTAGTGTTTTATGACTTTTTTGTCAGGTTTTGGATGGAAAAAAATGAAATGATAAGTGTGCACCCATGTACAAAAAGTCCAATAACAAAACTGTCAGATTTGGCTGTTGACAGCCCTAGGCACGGTTGTCGATAGCAGCCTAAAAGTTCAATACTGTAAACTTATTCGGAAGGGCTGTCGAAGCAGATGTCAGAGTCGCGATAGATAGCCCAATGAACAAAGTAATTTTTTAACTTCAAGACCAAATTTCATACAAATATGATTATAATTGTAAAAACTTTGTAAGATTTATAGAGCTCTGAATTATCTTTCTAACAACACCAGAAACAGATCAGTTGGAGTTCAAATGCTAAAGTTATGATTGTTTTACTAAAGTGCTACGCAGGAGAACCAATAGTACCCAAGTGAGAAAATCAAGTTTTCTACCCATTTTTGACTTGTTTTGCACTCATTTTTGGATTCTAATCTTAGCCATAGAGATTTATTGGTTGGGAATTTAAAGCATAGGATTGTTAAAGGTTTTTAAGAGCTTATAAACTTTATAAATAGAAGATGATGTGCCTCCCTATGAGACATCATCTTCGTATCTCTTTTTCTGCTTTTAATAAAAATTACTCTTTTTCAATGATGATTAGCTAAATTCTTAGTGTAAGATAGATGAGGATTTTCCACTTCTTCAATGATAGTTTTTTATATCTTTTCTAATTTTTATTTCTAGATTCTCATTATTTTACATAATTAATTAATTATAGTTTTTCATGTATTCTAAATATTCTATCTTTTAGGCATGATTTTTGTTTTCTTTTAAAGATTCATATCATGATTCTAAATGTAGTTTATTGATTGGATGCATGGAATTATGATAATATGATTATGGAATAAAAGGAATTAATTTATTTCTTATTTTTTATCTAATATTTGATTGATTGTAATCATTGTGTATACCTAAATATTCTATCTTTCTAGATATGGTTCATATTTTCTTTAAATAGGGATTCTGATCATAATTTTTGATATAGATTATTTGTGGGTATATAGGGTTATGATAATTTAAATATGAATAGAAAAATTAAGAAGATAATTTGTAACATTTAGACAACCAAAATAGAGAATTAGAGATGAATCTGACACAATAATTATCTTTTTATTGATTTCTGTACTCTCAAATAATTGCTCTTTTCCTTACCGTATTCTATAAATTCGTATTTTCAATACCAAACTATTTCCATGGATTGGATTTTGGATTTACCGATATTATATTACTTGTCAATCTTTTGCACTTGGGAATGTATGATTTAGATTCAATTAAGCACCAGTGGGATCACCAGTAGGATTATTGGCGGGTCGATCGGTGGTTTTATCGGTGGTTAGGTTTAGGTTGGGCTAATTATAGTTTATCCACTAGTGGTGCGATCGGTGGTGCCACCTGTAGCTCTAGGGAAACAACCACTGAGACCAAACTGTTGCGTCGTGCTTTAGTAAAACTATCATAATTTTTTATTCAGTACTCCAATTGATGTGATTCAACTGTTATTGAAAAGATAATTCAAAAATCTAAATGTCTTTTCATATAAAAATTTTCAATTTATCATGTTCAAAATTGGCATTGAATTGGATGTTGATGTACAAGTTTCAATAGACTTGATTTTGCTCACTTGTGATCTCCATTTTGACTTGTCCTTCGACTATTGAGTATTCATGATCACGAATCATTATTTTTTAGTTTCTATAAGATTCTATTTAATATTTTCAAAGCGATTTGTTGGGAGTTTCGTAATACTTTGAGCCACTTGCATAGTGTTGGAACCATTGGGAGTACTGTAATCTTGTTTTTACTCATCACGAGTGAGATGTATATTAACTAAGCTAGCCTCCAAGCTGAAATATGCACCATGCTTTCTATAGTAGCATAAGAATAATATGCACCAAACTGTGCTTGGTAATGTAAGATGTGATATTCATCCAGCTGAGCTTGATAGCAAGAGATGCAACCATTAGAGCTAGGAAATAATGGTGTCAAACATCAAATACGAGGATGAACCTAATTGATAGAGATGTAGAGTTGAACTTATCAAAATGGTTGAAATGACTTGATAGATGTTTACATAGAGCATATCAAGCAATAGGAGATTTAGCGAACGTGTCAAAGCATTTACTAGAGGTTTGGACAGAACATCGCAAAGAAAAGGGGTAGTTCGATAGAGATGTAATATTAAACATACTAATAATCACTTGTAAGCTACATAGTTTCTTTCTTATTTTTCTGATTGGCATAATCATAAGCATAATGACCATACCCCATAAAATTGACAGCACTAAATTCTGGTTGGTTTCTCACTTGGGATCTTTCTCCTTTAGTTTTCACTTTGTTGGCTTGAGTTTTATTTCTGAGAAAAATGTACTTCTTGTTAGAGGTGGTTGAATCATTAGTTTTTCTTGAAAAAATATTTTTTTAAACGTTTAATAAAATTTTCAACTACCTCATCGTTAATTTCATAATCAGTATATATTTCAATAGTTTTAATATTAATATTCAATGCAATTTTCTAAGACTTCCTTTTCTTGTAGTGATTTGTCTCATTAATTTATAGATTTTATATTAATTTATTCAATTTTAGTGTATCTACATTCTTTCTTTCTTTTGTAGAGGTGACTTTTGATTGAAATTTTTCTGGAAGAAATCTAAGAATTTTTCTCATCATTTTAGAGTAGACATCTTCTCTCCCAGATTAAATAATGTGTTAACCATATCATTCACTATACTATAAATGTCACTGATGGACTCATTATCTGTCATAATTAGGTTCTCAAAGTATTTTGTCATTTTTTGAATCTTAAACACCTTGACAGCTATTGTTTCTTCATATATTGTTTTTAATGTGCCTCTTAGTTCTCTCGCACTCTAACAGTTACTTATTCTTCTAAACTCAGCTGTATTCACCCAACTAAAGTTCGCATATAGTACTTTGAAGTTTCACTAAACAAGTTCTTATACAAAGGCATCCAACTCCTTTCTGCCTTTGTTTTCTATCTTCTCCTACTTGGTGTTCCCAATTGTTACAAATTGATATATATATATATATATATATATATATATATATATATATATATATATATATATATATATATATATATATATATATATATATATATATATATATATATATATATACCTGAGCTGCAATTCATTTCCACACTCTCTAATAATATTTTTTAAAAAATTTCTTTTGGATTATGATCTCGACCCCCTAGGGTTCACTCATACCCAATTTTTTAGGTTTTAGTTTTGATTTGGTCCTTCATTAAGTTTACACAAAATTAATGGTTTTCAATGAATAAAACATTTTGTATGCACTTGATGAAAAGGTAAATGAACTCCAAAATTTATGAAATTTAATCCGAAAGAAGTTAAAGAAGTAGAGATAGTAATTGTTAAAAAACTTGAAGAAAAATCATTGATCATTATAGTTTTGCCCCTAGCTCACATAACTTTTCCTGAACTGGCGGCTCACCTACAGTAATCCATATATATATATATATATATATATATATATATATATATATATATATATATATATATATATATATATATATATATATATATATATATATATATATATATATATATATATATATATATATTGTATGACAACTTTATCAAATATGATATACGTCTTTATGATTTGTTGTTTTACTTTGTTTTGAAAAATTCTAATACATGAGCTTTGAGCATAATTTAGAACTTTTTAACCCTTATGTGTCGATATATATATTTAATATTAATTACTTGAGATTTGATTACTATGTGCCAACTCTATTTTTGACTTCCTTGTATTTTCAAATGTGGACATCAATATTTTTTTTGTGTCAATTTCTGACAAAAAAGAGAGTAGTATGAATTGATGTACTTTGAATTTAAAGGGACACATGTAGGAAAAACAATATTGATTTCATAATGTACTTATACAATATGTGTGTGCATGTTCTTGCTATTTTATTTATATTTCGAGGATATATGTACTTGATCCTGCTTGATTGTTTTTGGTACATAGGATATGTGGGGTTGTACGCTGAATATAGAGTTTTATGATGAAATTGCTTAGAAAGAGATTATTAGGATTTTTATTTTAAATTTATGGCAAATCATTTCAAAACTCATGAAGGACTACTTCAAGCAATTGTGTGTAATTGCAAATTAAAGTTTAGTAAAGACTGATACGATGGATATGTCAGATATAGTTAATTGGACATAGGTACAACTAAAATCTCATTTTGGTGTCAACTAAAGAGTTGTAGAGATCTTAATCATTTTCAAAATGCTACTAAGATCAGTTTAATTGGAGTTTGGATTTGAGAGATTTCATCATTTTACTTAAGAGTAGTTATATGAGAAATATTAAGAAACCCAAAGTCACGAGTGACCTCATGGGTGGCTAAGCCACGAGTGACTTGACCAGTGGCTTTGTTCATTGAACCAACCCAATTCTACCCACCGACAAAGCTATAAGTGATGGTTCAGGCTAACAACAACTTTTGACTTTTCAGATCAAGTTTTTTACGTGTTTTAAGAGCTTTATTTGGTTTCTAAATGCTATTTGAACCAAAGGATTAATCTTGGATGGCTTGGATTAAAAAAGTAAGATTGAGTTTATTTGAAAAGGAATTTATCTATAAATACTTCATAGATATTGGATATGATGAGACAATGAAAAGAGTGTGCTTCACAACAACAAAAGGGGTGATTTTTAATTAGTCCGGAGCTTTTTTCATGGTTTTAGAGATCTACATCCATCAACATCTTTACTCTATAGATGAGATCAAATGGTGCTTATGTGGTAGTTTTTACTTATTTGTATTTTTCCGAATTTTGATAATTGTAGATTTGCTTTTGAGAGAATAGTGGTTATTAAGTTTGACATAGCTAAGTATAGTGCTCTATTTGTGATTGGCTAAGTATAGTATTTTATCTGTGATTATCTAGTAGGGGAACCAGATTTTTATTCTATTAATTTAGTCATGGATATCTAGTGGTTATAAGGTTATAGTCAAACTGTTGTAATCAAGTTTTGATCGCAATGCATTTCTTTTGTAGTTTTTCCCAATTTGGATTTTATATTAAAAAAACTGTATGTCTAATATGTTTAATAATTTGAGATTTATTCTATTCTTGAATGAATGATTAATTATGTTTGACTACTGATGCTTAGTATCCATCGTATAATACACACTCACACTGCCTTAGTAGCTTGCTTTATAAAGTCAAGGCCTGAGAACAAGGAGCGGCAGAGACAAAAGGCGAAAGTGAGATGGAAGAAATAATAGAACCAGAAAGAGACTTAATCTGAAGAGGCCAAGGAGAGAGAGAGAGAGAGAGAGAGAGAGAGAGAGAGAGTATGACCATAAAATTAGCCTAAAGGAGGCTAAATTGATTAGGGAAAGGAATAGAATTGCGGCAAAAATTAATAAGGCGGAACATCAGGATCATACCAATGTGGCATGGCGACTCAAATCTAATCCCATTTAATTCTATAATCTTCTAACATCGGCGAAGACTCAGATCTTGAACAATCGGATAGCAACAGATGGAGAGTTGACTCTGTTATGATTTTTAAATATGAGGATATAGGAGATATGAAAGTAAGAGAGTTAGGGTTGGAAGATTTGTGCACAACTACGGAGAAGAAAATGAAGGAGACTAGCTAGGGTAGGGTTGAGACCTCTTCTCTAGCAAAAAAAACCAATGATACCTTCTCTAATGGCAGGCCCATTGAATAAAATAGAGGATTTTGATCCAAGATGCTCGTAAGCATCGTGTTCACAGGCTGAACTAGTTGGTCCTTACATTAGGCCTTGCACATATAACGGAAATTTTGGGTTTAGAAGAAGCCAGGAAAGCAGCAGCCTTCTTTTGCTAGGTTCTAGATTCAAAGTGACATGAAGAAACTCTAGAGAGAGTTATGGGGGGAATAGTCTAGATGAAGGTCGATGCCTTCAACCCACCCCCCCCCCCCCCAAAAAAAAAAAAAAACTCAAACCCAACTGTAGCAAAAGAGTCAAAATTGGACATAAAGTATCTAAACCAGTCTAGATTTTGCTTTGGATTCAGACTCGGGCAAGGCACGTGAACTCAGAAGAAGACAGGTTGAGGTTTAGATTGATAGGTGTAGTACCCAGCTCATTTAGTCTCATGATTCCATAGAATAATTGTTGTTAACTTTTTCAAGAGAGAAATTCGTGGCTAATTATATACTATTTTAACTCTTTATTCTACCAAACTCTTTAGTGTATTCAAACTGAATATATTATCAGTACCTATTGCACTTACTCATGGACTGTATATCGGAAGCATGGTGTGACTGATATTTTAGTGGTATCAGAGCTGGACACCAATTGGAAGTGTGTGAAACAAAGTGCCACATTGAGCTAAGTACTATACGAAACAACACACCACAAAAAAGTGAGAGCCACCTATTGAGTTTACGGAGCTACATCTAAAATACATGGGGGCGTATCTAGAATTATATATTACCTGGTAAAGTGTTGGTGAAGTATTAATGTATTATTATTCCTCTTTGACGAGAACGCTAGATCCTAAAAGGAGAGAGAATATAATACCCAACTCATATAGCCCACATCAGATGTGAAAAAAGAGTTAGTGTAGCTTATAATGTTTCCCATGAGTCTAAAATGTAATTGTATCTAGACTTTTAAAGGAGGAATCCGTGACTAATTATAAATTATTTCAACTCTTGTTATTCTACTAGAGAATTTAGCATAATCATACCGAATATGTTGTCGATACCTATTGTACGTACTTGTATACCATATATTGAAACATAGCATAACAGCAGGCCTTTGGAAGAGGATGAAGCCTTGTATGATCCTAATTCTGGGAAGGAATTAAAGCTGACTATAGGATAATCACCGGTGCATCATAGCAAGCGTCATCTTAATCTCAGAGCAGTTAAGCATATCTAGTTCGGAGAGACAACATCCATGGCTTCTATCGACAAGGGAGACTAGCTTTGCCTCACACTGTGTGCTACCCTCTCCAAGGCCTATTTTGAAATTCATATCTGATTCTCTTTTGCAAATGCCCAATTAAACTGCAATCTTTAGAGCCATATATGGGCCAGAACCTGGTTGTGCACTTTGCTTGTGTTGTGTTTATAGCCAGTCGTGGGTGTAATATTTACTTTGGAATGTTAGAGATCTGGGTCGTCCAGTCAAGAGAAACATGGCAGTAGATGTTTGTAATTCGACACAGGCGGATCCTGTGTGTTTGTTGGAAACAGAAACTTCCATCCCCTCTTCTATCTTGCTTAGGCAATTAAGTAGAGATCTTATTTCCTCTTGGATCTACAAGGGAGCGTTGGAAGCTTCAGGGGTATCCTAATTGGCTAATATTTGCCCAATGCCAAGGCGTTGAAAATGGAAATGGTGGGCTAATTCTGCTGAGTGTGGGAGTCCTAGGTTTAGGTGGGAGAAGATTTCATTGAGTAAAATATGTGTTCTCCTGTTGTGTTCATGGTTATGGTATGTGATTATGGGTGTAGCTATTAATTCGCAGAAAGTTTTTATGGCAAAAAAAAATTGATTGGATTTACACAATTAAAACTTAAGTCACAAGAACAAAAGTTCATTGGTCACTATGCCATTGTTTTGGAAATACAAGAATGGTGACAGTGATACTGCAAATAGCAAATTAACTAGTTCTAAGAATATTTTTTTAACGTTTAACTAGAATTTCACAGCTTTTGCTGATAAGTTGAGTAAGATAGCTTTATAAACTAGACTTGCATGGTTCGGATCATGATCATCATACAATGCAAAAGCACCAATGACAAGGTGCATTGCAATGGACTCTATGGGGGAACGAGTCATTCTAGTTTGTATGGTCTGAGCTTTTAATTAGGAGTCTGAATGTTTGCTGAGAGGATTACTATAATTTTGGGCTTAAAGAATTACTATAATTTTAAAGGGATACTTTAACTGTATGCATTAATTGTGTTGTTTGTACATATAATGAACAGTGTTCAGTTTACCATCCCCTTTTTCTTAAGTTGTTGTTAGATAAGTTTGGATTTTATAGATATGTTATTTTTATGTCCCATATCGTGATGACATGTTTCTGTACTTTGTTTTAATCTTTACCAAAAAAAATGTAAGTTTTAAATTCTTTCGTTAGATATTATTTATTTCTTAAGATTATCTTGAATGATTCATGTATGTTGAGCTGCATAGGTTATTAACTGCAACATCGACGCACTTTCTGGTGTGAAACATATCAGTATCTATAGAAGTATCATCCCATATCTTGTAAGCACCAAAGAAGAATCTAAACCCACTCCAATTAAGAGAATTCGCTAGTCTAGTTCGACAGTTA
The DNA here is from genome assembly GCA_036321105.1 of Dracaena cambodiana. Classification (NCBI taxonomy): domain Eukaryota; kingdom Viridiplantae; phylum Streptophyta; class Magnoliopsida; order Asparagales; family Asparagaceae; genus Dracaena; species Dracaena cambodiana. The sequence continues at coordinate 26,695,026 of JAYEPQ010000016.1, forward strand.
GAAACATGCACATCTTACCTGGATTTTGTAATGGTCGGTCTCCAAAGGAGTTGGATGACACAAGTAAGACCAAGATGCACTCTGGACTTGGTATATCAATCTGGCGTTGAGTATTGGGATGAAGAATCAACCATAGACAGGATTAATAATAACTTGTATATGTTCATTATTTCCAATGCATTTCTTTTTTTGAAGTAGAACGGTGAGCATTGCCCCCCATGTTCCATTAACGAAATTTTAAGAGAGCATAGAACAGAGTACATAGACCAGTGAAGGTTCTTAATACATAAAACAGTTCTTAGTACAAAAATAAAGCTAGAACTAAAGTATGGCACGATATAAAAAGAGTCCCCTTCTCCACAGCAGGAAGATCGCTCTAGGGTTCTACCCATATCTTTTGGATGGAGTTCTGTCACCATCCTCCTCATTTGAACCTGCACACTGAGCTAGTGGCAATCTCTATTGCACACTTCCATGAAGGCTCCCTATCTTTGTTCTGGTGTCTTCTTTTTATAAGTATCCTGACCAAGATATGCCATCAAAATAAATATATTCAAGGCAAGAATAAATCGTGTGCATGGTTCTGTTGAATATTCGATTATTTCTCTTGTGCTATATATTCCAGCAAACTGAAGCAACTAATGTACGTTTTATTTGGAGGCCGGGCTATGAATGCAAGCCCTCTTCTATAAACTACCCTCTACTCTTAAATCGAACATCAACCCAAATCAACGTCCGTATTCACTCCATACTCTTTTGGACAAGTCACATTTTAAAAATAGGTGTCTTGTATCCTCTCCTACTGATCAGCAAAGTACGCATATATTTGGTCCATACCAACCCCTTCGTTGAAGTTTAGACCAAGTGAGAATAGCTTGTTTCTGTATCAGCCACATAAAGATCCTAACATTCAGGGGGTATCTCGCATTCCAAATCCATTCTACGTTCGGCATCTTGCACCCGCCGTCTATGAAATGGTTATAAGTTGACAAAATTGAGAATTGACCCCCTCTTCCCCACCTCCCTATTGGCAAGTCTTGATTATCCCTTGTTGGGTTAGTATTTCCTAGTAGGTCTTTAAGTACTCTAAATTTGAAGTTAGCTGTTGTATAGTACGATCTATTCATTTTAATGTGCTAGGAATTGTGTTTCCAACACTTTGTCACTGTTGCCTCTTTGTCCAGTGCCGCATCAAAGCGGTTTGGGAATATTTGGCTTAACGAAATGTCCGTAGCCTATCTGTCCTCCTAAAAGGAAATAGCCTCCCCATTTCCAAGTGCAAATGAGATGATGGACCAGGACATTGACGTCAAAGGAAGCACTCCTTTCCACAACGCCGACATATGAGTTTTGTTCCGCATCCTAAATCTCCATGTGCCCTCTTTTTGGAGCGTACTTAATGAGTAGCAGGCGCTGTAGCATTCCTTCTAGGCGAGATATTAAGCTCCACCACCATTTAATAAGTTGTGCCTCATTGAATATCTCTAAATTTATTATGCCTAAGCCTCCATCTTCCTTTGGCCAAAGCCTCCATCTTCCTTTGGCTTGCACACTTGATCCCACTGAACCAAGTGATATTTTCGGCTGTCCGAACATGGCCCTCCCCATAAATAGTTCCTTTGTATGCTGTCGATCCTCACTCTGACCCACACGGGTAAGCAATAGAAAGACATAAGGTACATCGGTGTTGAATTGAGGACTGAGTTGATTAGGACCACTCTTTCCCCTATTGACAAGTTTCTATTTTGCCATCCATCCAATCTCTTTTCTAATTTATCTATTATTTCTCTCCAATCATCCCTCTTTGGCCTATCCGGTATGAGTGGCGGCACTCCTAGGTATTTGATATGGAAGTTACTCTGCTGACAACCAAAAGTACTTCGTATCATGAAAAAAGTGATATTCTCATGTCCCAGATAAATGATTGTGGCCTTCTTAAGATTTATTCTTACCCCCGACCATGCCTCAAAATAGCACAGGATCCATTTCAGTACAATGCCTTACCTGATGTTGGTAGTGCGAAATAACAAGGTGTCGTCAGCATACTACAGGTTTATCAATTTAACCGACTTTGATATGTTTAGCCCCTCAAGTAATCCCTCTTCCCTGACCTTTGTGTTCATTATGCATAACCCATCAACAACCAGAACGAATAGTAAGGGGTAAAGTAGGTCCCCCCGTCATAGCCCTTGTCTGCATACCATCTCTTTACTTCGAACTCCATTTAGTAGAATGTGGTATTTTGTCGAGACTAACCAACATCTTATCCACTCAATCCCACGGGTTCCAAAACCCCTGTGATCTAGGGCTTCTATCAGGCAATTCCAATCTACAATTTTATATGCCTTCTCGAAGTCCAACTTCAACAAATACCCACCTATTCAGGTCTTACTTGCCTAGTGTATGATTTCGTGTGCCTCTGCAACCCCTTCTAATATGTTGTGTCATTTCATAAAACCTGATCGGTAATCTCCAATCAAATTGGTTAAAAGAGGCAATAGCCTATTGGCCAAGACTTTTGAAATGATTTTAAGGGAGCTATTTAGTAGTGCTATGGGCCGAAATTCTTTCACTGACGCCGACACTTTATTTTTCGGGTTGAAGAAAAGCTGCAAGTAGTTTATGTTATCCAAGTTCGTTCTTCTTGCCATAAAATCCTTTATGAGCCGTATTATATCATCCTTAATAAATGGCTAGAATTATTTGTAGAAAAGGAGAGGAAAACCATCTGGACCTGGAGCTTTATCTGATCCCAGTTTCCAGACTACTTTCTTAATCTCCTCATCTGTCACAGCTTCCTCCAATCCCTTCAAATCCACTCGCAGACCCCATATCCCCGGATACATTTTGATCCGTCAGCCATTTCTTTCTCCAAACAATCTTTGAAAGTGTGTGAATACGTGCATCTACAACTCCTCTTTTGTCTCAAATATGCAACCCCCTTCTGTCAGTCTAGTGACTTTGTTTACCCGGCGGTGTATATTAGCTATCTTGTGAGAAAAGGTTGTATTTGCATTTCCTTCTTTTAACCAATGGCATCTAGATCTTTGTTTCCAAACAATATCCTCTCTTTTGAAGATGAGCTTAATGTCTCTTTGTGCTTCCAGTAGCTCTCTTATTTCTTGCTCGTCCAATTCCCTAAGCTCTTCCCTATTTTCCAGACTATCAATCTGTAGAACAACATCCTTAATTGCTCTCTTGACCTGTAAATACTACTACTCCCATTTTGAGAGGGATGTCCTCAGTCTTCTTAGTTTAATACAAATATTTTTTGCAAACATCAACAGCCATGGTTGGTTGCGATCAATTTTCCTTAATCGACTCCCTAACTTCATAATGTTTGAGCCAGCACTTCTCGAATTTGAAGATCCTTTCCATTTTTTACATTTTTTCCCTGAAGAAAGACATAAACGGTACGTGATCTGATATGGGACGTTTTACCGAGTATGTCGTTGCCAAGCCAAACTTGTCGTCCTATTCTTCAGAGATGAAGACCCGATCCAGTTTCGCGAGACAAGACCTCTATCTCATATTAGACCATGTGTATAACCTACCTCGCATCGGCACTTCTATCAAGGGCAGGCTGAAAATGAGGTCATTGAACTCCTGTCTCTCCCTATTGTTTGTGTCACCCCCAAGTCGCTCGTTAGCATAGTGCACGACATTGAAGTCTCCCCCTACAACCCACAGGCCTTTCGTGTGCCTCCTTATGCAACGGAGCTCTTCCCACAATTCCCTTCGTTTATGTTTGTCGTGCAGGCCGTATACAACTATTATTCACTAGGTCCAGCCGTATGTTTTCCTCCGAAGATAGATTGAGAGACAATACTCCCCCATATCATGGTTTAGATAGACAAACCTATCTTGGTTATACCCTATCAAAATCCCTTCCCCCCCCCCCCCCCAGTCGACCTGCCAATTGATGTTTTCATCAAAAATTTAAACTTCTGATTAATAGACAAACTGTTTAGTCTATCTGGACCCATATCATCCAATTTGGACTCCTCTAGGTACACTATATTTGTCCTACAATTCTTTTAACTTGGGTGACCATTCTTCTTCTCTTGTGGCCCCCAATCTCCTCACATTCCAAAATAGACAATTTATTGGATTTTAAACTGTACACTATCCGCAGATTGAGCCCTTACTCAAATCTCCCTCGAATCTCCAGTCGACTCAGGGTCTCCCTAGACTCAACTTTCTTGACAAATTCTAGGTTACCTTTTCATTCATTCCCATCCCTCCCCATATCTACCTAGCAAGTGTGTGCAATATCTAGTAAAATATCATTGGGCATATAATTAAGCATATCCAAATTTAATAAATCCATACTTGAGTTGTCGTCTGTCATTAGAGCCTTTCCTTTGGATGCAAGCGTCTCTACCACTCCTCTCTCATAATCATGTTTCCTCCTCTTTTCCTCCAGTCTACGGCTTCTCCTATTAGGCATGATCAGTGGTGGTCCCCTCTTCTCATTGTGATTCTCGTGATCCTCTGAGTCGATATTCAGTGCTTCTACTCGTACAACCTACTCTGTGTCTTCTCCTTCAGTCAACAGACTCTCCTCATGGATGCTTGGCCTATGTTGTTGATTATCATCAACAATGGTAGATTCTTCTACCGCAACTTCCGCTGCTATCTCTTCTTCCTTCGACATCTCTGTAACTTTTCTTCTCTTCAAGCGTGTCTTCTTTGGTAACCTAGATGGCTGTTGGCATCTCACTGTACCCCTTGAACTCTCTCCTCGAAAAAGATTCTTAGATTCTCCATCATTTTGGCCATTGCGTTAGTGATTATATCTTTGTCAAAGCCCTGCATGGCCTCAAGAAAGTTGATTTGGTTATTTGTTTCTTCACCCACCCCTTCTTACTTTGGCTTGACTTAGGGAGTTTAGTTCGGTCCAATAGAAAATCCCCTTGTGGGCCTTTATTTATTAGGCCCAAGTTGGAGCCCCATTGTGAGAACCCACCCGGCCCAAGATTTTACAAAAAGTTCTCCTCCCGAGCCTCATCCCCCCCCCCCAAAACACGCTCCCCAAGCCCTCGCCCATTTCCACCAACCCCGCCCCACCTCATCTTTCTCCTTCCTGAGACCTCTCTCCCAATGAAAAGTCATTAATTGCTTCCCTCTTTCCACTGTCAAAGGCTCTGTTCTTGTCCCTTCCTCTGCCTCCTTCATCGTTCATCACCCTTACCTTTTCCATGCTACCGATTAATTTTCCACCCAAGTCTTCCCTACTTGTGTCCTCTCCCTTTCCCCCTTTGGAGATGCTCTCTTGTGGTGGTTGCAGATAGGCAGAGAGGTTTGCATCAGGTCATTTCCTTTCCTTTTCCAGCTCTTCCCCTCCCCAATCCCGATGTGGCTAGATCTTGTCACCGTTGCTGATGGTAGCTATCTGATCTTGATCCTTTGAGCGGTCGGTTTCTATTCAGCGCAAGATACGATTTCCACTGGCCCCGGTGGTGTATGGCACCGAGAAAGTAAAAGTCTGGTCAGTGTCCATAGATGGACCGACTGATTCTTTCCTTTTCTCATGATAGCCAACACTTGCCGTTTGGCTTGTCGCCGGAATGACCTCACCGTGATCCTCTAAGACTCTCTCTCTGATCTTGATCTCTGGATCCTTTGGCACTATAAGTCTCATTTCGACCCTAATGCCAATCTTACAAATCTGTTTGCCAAAAACCGCATTGAACTCCTTAGGGATTGTCGACTACTTGTCACAACCGATGGTCACCCTTGCTGCTCTGAGATCTGACTTGTCTAGGGTACAATCATCAACTTCTATGACATGTGCGAACCTAATGAGGAGCTTGCTGAGGTTCGTATGGTTCTAGTGATGCAAGGGCACACCAGTGATGGTTAGGGTTGCCGTTGTTGGGAAGAGATGAATGCTATCATCCTCTTTGCTGGTCCATCGATATACTGTGATTCCCGCCTTGTGTTCCTCACATGGTATGGAGATCCATCCAACAGCATCGTTGAGGCCTTCCTGTGACAGGAATTTCGCCAGTTAATATCTCCCTTTATTTTGAAGGCTCCGATTGTGTTTTGATAACTCCAGGCAAATAGCTCGGAGGCTAGATTTGATGTCTTCCTCGGTTGGTGATCCGTGACCGGGATACATCACCCCCATAGTCTCTGCAAGTTTCTTTCTCTGTCGCCGCATCCGTTCAGGGATGAACATTATCGACTTTGCTTTGGATGGTGGATTGATAGGTAGGATCCTTTCTTCAGCTACCTGGCCTTCATTTGGTCGTTTTTGCTTATCTGTAGGTTATTTGCTGCTAACGTTCAACCTTGCAGTCGAAACTTCTGGTTTCTTTGGTTTTTCCTACCTTGGTACCTCTAGAATCGCAGAACACTCAGCGATCCTGTTTACCATAAAATCATAAATGATTCTTTATTGAGCTTTTTCGATAAAGAATTACAATTTCAACAGTTTCCCATTTACAAAAGATGAGCAAAATTTAATTCCCTCTTTATTTAAAACTGAGCTCTAGAGTAGTTGTGGAGGTCTATCATGCTCTTTGTTGACACTCTGTATAAAACTTTTAGTTGGCAAAGATTTTTGAGGTTTTGATAGCACCAACACTTAGCGAAAATAGCTTTTTTTAATACTGATCTCTAGATGCCTTTTTCGACCTTGGCTCGTGCTATTTATAGAGTTTTGGAGACTTTTGAGTTGATGTAACTGTCCAACTGTTGGCCTCCCGATCTGAGAATTAATTTCTTGCCTTTTGGTCTAGTAGATTTGTATTAGATCTTCAGAATTTATACCCGACATTTTTAATCCACTGGATCGTAACTGAAATGCGAAACACGAATATCAGGCTTTAGATTTGTGTTTCCTTTAAATCACAACCAGAACGCGAATATCAAACTTTAGATTTGTAGCTCCTTTGGTTACAATTGGGACGCAGATCTTAATTTTAGATTTGCAGCTCCTCTGATTACAATTGGGACGCGGATCTCATTTTTAGATTCGTGAATTCTTTGTAATGGCATATTTGCTGCCTACGTAGTCTGTTTGGGTGCGATGATAAGACCTTCAGTTTTGTTCGCGGATCAATGGTCGCGTCTCAGCTTCTATGAAAAATAAAGTACAACTTTATGAAGACCATGTCTTATGTCCTTTTTAGTTTGTATTCACGGATCTCTCTTTATGAAAGATGATCCCAATAAAAGAAAATTCCACCAACAAACGCGACTCTATGAACCTCCCTTGTTAGCCCAATTCTCGGATCTCTTTAGCTGAAGATCCGCATTTTGACTATCTTGAGAGACAAAATGCGACTCTGTGAGGGCACATTTTAGCTTTTCTTGGTTTTCGAGATGCTGATCTCTCTATGACAGATAATCCACGTTTTAACCATTTTAGATTTGAAATATGTATCTCTCTTTAGTTGATGATCCGCATATTATCCATGTTAGGTTAAGGTTCTCCAATATAATGGTGAGAGATGATCATATTTCCATTGATGATTTTAACACCGAACTCGTGGAGTTGAATTAGTATTGCATAGCTTTGGAAATGAAAGAGTAGAACTCTTTAAGAGATATAGAATCTCTGAATTAAGAAAAAGTAGGACTTTTTATAAGATGAGAATTTTCATTCTTCTTATACTAGATGTGGATCTCTCATAAGGGTGTGCGGATTATCTCATGGCGTCCACCCTTTTTTCTTCTTTAGCCTTCTTTAGTTTTTATAGGAGTTTTGGAATCTAAATCCTCATTATCTTGGAGATAATGGAGGTGTAACTCGTATTTTTATTTTTATTTAAATGAGGTGTAACCCCATTTCAAAGGTGTAACCCCATTTTAATTTTCAATTGAATAAGGTGTAATCCTATTTTAAACCTCTCATTAATGGGATGTAATTCATACTTTAATTAGTATTCATGAATGATGATTTTTTTTATTTTTTTTTATCAACAGAAGCCCCTCCAATGTTTCCAAACTGTTTTTATTTTTTAAACCTCTTATTAATGGGATGTAATTCACACTTTAATTAGTATTCATGAATGATGATTTTTTTTAATTTTTTTTTATCAACAGAAGCCCCTCCAATGTTTCCAAACTGTTTTGGACTTTTTGAAAATATTTTAGAATACTTTGGATTTTTTTGTGGTTTGATAAAACTTGTCATTCAGTCAGAGATAACTGTTAACTTGACAAATTTTAGAGGAATGGAATTTGGATTTGTCAGAAATAACTTTTATTTTGACAAATTTAGGAGAAAATGGAATTTGGATGTGTCAGAGGTAATTTTTAACTTGACAAATTTTGATAGATATGGAATTTAGATTTGTCAGAGATAATTTTTAACTTGATAAATTTTGGTAGAAATGGAATTTAGATTTGTCAGAGATAATTTTTAACTTGACAAATTTTGGAGAAAATAAAATTTGGATTTGTCAGAGATAATTTTTAACTTGACAAATTTTGGTGGAAATGAAATTTGAATTTGTCAGAGGTAATTTTTAACTTGACAAATTTTGTAGAAATGGAACTTAGATTTGTTAGAGATAATTTTTGACTTGACAAATTTTGGAGGAAATAGAATTTGGATTTGTCAGAGATAATTTTTAAATTAACAAATTTTTGAGGATTTAAAATTTGGATTTGTCAGAGGTAATTTTTAACTTGTCAAATTTTGAAGAAATTAAAATTCGGATTTGTCGTCATTCATTCAGAGGCAACTATTAACTTGATGAATGCACTTGGTATTGATGATCAGAGATAACTGTTAACTTGATACATTATTAACTCTTTTATGTATTTTATTCAGAGATAATCATTAACTTAATAATATAGAGTCAGTATTCAACTGTCCAAGTAGATTTTGTGACGAATGAATAATTTTCTTGAACTGGATAAAAGTAACTATTAACTTTTCTGATCAAATTATATTTTTAGTTGTTCAGTGGCTTGTAGTATAACAGCTCTTTTAATTGCTAGAGATAATTTTTAACTTAGTAACTTTTGGAGAAAGAAAATTTGATTTAGCCACAGGTAATTTTTAACTTAGTAAATTTTAGTGGAATGAAACTTTATTTTGTCAGAGATAATTGTTAACTTGACAAATTTTAGTGGAAAGAAATTTGTTTTGCTAGAGGTAATTTTTAACTTAGCAAATTTTGGTGGAAGAAAATTTATTTTGCTAGAGGTAATTTTTAACTTAGCAAAATTTTGTTGAAAAAAATTTTGTTTTGCTAGAGGTGACTTTTAACTTGGCAAATTTTGATGGAAAAAAGTTTTGTTTTGCCAGAGATAATTTTTAACTTAGCAAATTTTGATGGAAGAAATTTTGTTTTGTCAGAGATAATTATTAACTTAGCAAATTTTGGTGGAAAAAAATTTGTTTTGCTAGAGTTAATTTTTAACTTAGCAAATTTTGGTGGAAGAAAATTTTAATTTGCCAGAGGTAATTTTTAATTTAGCAGATTTTGGTGGAAGGAAATTTTGTTTTGCCAGAGCTAACTTTTAACTTAACAAAATTTTGGTTGAAGGAAATTTTTTTTTGCTAGAGACAATTTTTAACTTAGCAAAATTTTGGTGGAAGGAAATTTTTTTTTGCCAGACATAATTTTTAACTTAGCAAAATTTTGGTGGAAAGAAATTTTGTTTTGTCAGAGCTAATTGTTAACTTAACAAATTTTGGTGGAAGGAAATTTATTTTGCTAGAGGTAATTTTTAACTAAATAAATTTTGGTAAAAGAAAATTTTGTTTTGCTAGAGATAATTTTTAACTTTCCAAATTTTAGTGGAATGAAACTTTATTTTGTAAGAGGTAATTTTTAACTTGACAAATTTTGGAGGAAATTGAATTTGGATTTGTCAGAGATAATTTTTAAATTGACAAATTTGGAGAAAATAAAATTTTGTTTGACAGAGTGCGACTTTGGGTAAATTTGTGCTTTGCGACTTTATGAAAATTCGTGTTTTAAGCTTATTTGATCGCAGAGTCGCAAATTTCAAACTTGTCAAATATAGGAACTTACCCGTTTGCTCAAAAATTGGATTTCTCCTTCCATTGTAAAATTGTTTGATTACAACGAAAATATTGAGATTTACAAAAAAAATATGAGGAATTACAAGAACGGGAATATTGATTGATTCCCTTTTTTATGTGGGTTCGGGTGGCGATGGAGCCTCGCTAGTGCCTCCATAGACCGTCTGACTTGGAAGGGGATGGCTCTGCTCCGCTTCTCAATTTCACGAGCTCGCCCGAAATCGTCCAAAAGTCCTTTCTCTGGAGTCAACTCATGTCTTTTATAGACTGAGAAAACTCAAAATCCGCGCTCGATTCTACCCTGAAAAATCGGATCATGAGATATCAGCAAATAAACAAAACAGGAATAGAAGGAAGACAACCAGCGGGTTGGCACCTGCGGGATCGCTCCCGCGGGTGCCCACCCGCGGGTTCCCACCCGTGGGATCACTCCCGCGGGAGGCACCCGCACGAGATCTCCCGCGGGTGCTCACCCGCGGGAGCCCTCCAGCGGGAGTTTTTCCTGCGGGTGCAACTGCAGGGGTTCTCCCGCGGGTTGCACCCGCGGGAGCCTCCCCGGGTGTCCACATTTATTCTTTTTTAATTTTTTTTTAATTATATATATTTATTTATTTATTATTTTTTAGTGTCTACATAACCCCCTCCAAAATTTTCGAAGTTCTGTATTGAGTCGTACTGAATTTCGAAATACTTTTGATTCTTTAATTTTAGCTATCAGACGTTTTAAAGAATTTGGTAAATAGAGATAACTGTTAACATATTCAATTATTCAATAACAAGCAAATGTATGATTTTAACGTGCTCATTAGATGACAAGCAGAGGTATAATGTTAACATGCTTATTTTAGGTCAAGCAGAGGTATCATGTTAACGTGCTCATTTTAATCCTAACCGTTCAGTGACATCTAGTATGACGAATCAGGGAAAGACAAAGGTGACATTAAACATGTCTTGGAGCTCAACCTATTCAGAGGATCTGGTCGTGATAGGAATAAGCTGACTAAATAGAGGTGACGGTTAACGTATTTAGCCTTGGAATCGGACTATCAGAGGTAACTGTTAACTTGATAGGGAGAGGATTTTCGTTAGAGGTAATTTTTAACTTAACGATATCAAAAACAAGTTCATCAAAAGCTGTAATATCGGACTTGATGAAGTGTGAGTTTTCTTTTCTGTCAGAGGTGAAACCGTAACATGACAGGAGATTTAATCGGATTTTATCTCATTTAATTTTGAATTATGATGTCAGATGTATGATTTTAACTTGACAAATATTTTGGAGTGTCACTTTCTCTGCTGGAGAAAAATGATGAGAAAAGTTTTGTTGTCAGAGGTAAAATCTTAACGTGACAAGAAATTTATCTGATTAGGATTTTTAGCAAACCCCCAGCTATCAACGGATTTATTAGCCTTTACCAACTACCGTTTGAGTTGGACTAGCCATGCTATTCCCCTCAGCATGGTGAGTTGTCGAGAATTTTGTTTGGGCTTAAATGCCAAACTTTTCCTCTTCCATTTGCCTTAGCGGCGTTGGGCAACGATGTATCCTTATATTCGAATAAGGATACTGTTATGACAGATTTGTCATTGAATTTTTAGCAAACCCCCAGCTATTAATGGATTTGATTAGTTTTTACCAACTACCGTTTGAGTTGGGCTAACCATGCTTTTTCCCTCAGCATGGAGAGTTGTCGAGAATTTTGTTCGGGCTTAAATGCCAAAAAAAAAAAATTCTCTTCCCTTTGCCTTAGCGGCGTTGAGCAATTCATACTTTTACCCTCAGCATGAAGGGGTTGACGAGAAATTTATTCTCTTCCCGTTGTCTTAATGGCATTGGATAATTCATGATTTTTACCCCCAGTATGGTGGGATTGGCGAGAAATTAATTCTCTTCCCGTTACCTTGTCGGTGTTGGGTAGTTCATACTTTTTACCCCCAGTATGGTAGGGTTGGCGAGAAATTATTCTCTTCCCGTTGCCTTGATGGCGTTGGGTAATTCATGCTTTTACCCCCAGCATGGTGGGGTTGGCGAGAAATTTATTCTCTTCCCTTTGCCTAGTCAGCATTGGGTAATTCATGCTTTTACCCCCAGCATGGTGGGATTGGCGAGAAATTTATTCTCTTCCCTTTGCCTAGTCGACGTTGGGTAATTCATATATTTTACCCCCAGTATGATGGGGTGGGTGAGAAATTTATTCTCTTCCCGTAGCCTTGTCGGCGTTAGGTAATTCATACTTTTACCCCCAGCATGAAGGGGTTTGCGAGAAATTTCTTCTCTTCCCGTAGCCTTGTCGGCGTTAGGTAATTCATACTTTTTACCCCCAGTATGATGGGGTTGGCGATAAATTTATTCTCTTCCCGTAGCCTTGTCGGCGTTAAGTAATTCATACTTTTTACCTCCAGTATGATGGGGTTGGCGAGAAATTTATTATCTTCCCGTAGCCTTGTCGGCGTTGGGTAAATTTTTTTTTTTTTTTTTTTGCAGGTTATGGGGGTTTAAATTAACCGCCCTGAGCTTGTCTTTGGAATTGTTGTGAGCCCAAGTGGTACCTTTAGACCACCCACCTTAAATATGTCCGAGTTAGCTCTAACTCCTTTTTTGTTGAGTTTTGAGCTGAACTGCTCCAGCGTCAATCAACGCTTGAATTTTGTCTTTTAAAATAAAACAATTCTTTGTAGGGTGACCTACAATCCGGTGGTATAGGCAGTAATTGGGATCGTTAGTCTTCCCAACCTCTTCAGGTCTCTTGCTTTCCGGCAACTTAAGCATCTTGTGTTTGCTGAGCAGATTGAACATAGTAACAGTATGCTCATCCTTAAACAAATACTGCTTTTGAAGCCTTGGTGACTTTGCTGTGTTGCTTTCTACCGCCATTGCCATTATGTCATTCCCTTTAGAACGGGAAAAATGGAATGGAGGTTCATTTGTACTGCCTCCGATTGCAGACTGCCGCTTTTCGAGGCGTCGAAGTATATCTTCGGCCTGTTCACCCTGCTTAAGCAGATCCTTCCATGATTTGGGTTCGACTGAGCCCATTTTATCTAGAACATCGGTCAACATGTTGTGTCTGCAGGTTTCCACAAGAATGTCCTGCGTCATGCCATGTGGGCATCGAACAGAAAGTTCTCGGAATCGCTCGACATAAGTTTTGACCGTCTCGCCTTCCTCTTGCTTTGCTGCTAGCAAGGATAGTATAGAGACTTCTGTATCATCTTCAAAGAATCGGGCTAGGAACTCACATTCTACATCAGCCCATGATTTAATTGTTCCCTGGGGTAGCTGCATGAACCAGGTAAATGCGGGCCCCCGTAAAGTGCTCACAAATATCTTAGTCATAGTCGGATCATTCCCCATGAGATGTCCTATCTGCGACAGAAAGTAGAAAATGTGTTGCTGCGGCGAACCTTTACCGTCGAATGACTGAAGGTTCAACGGTTTATATTTTGCATGATAAGGCACGGTCTCCCATTCTATGGGATAGGGATGGACTACCCCCACCTCTTGCAGTTTCTTTCGATGAAGAAGAGTTTGTAGTTGATTCTCCATATTCTCCATTTTCTCTGCGTGAGGGTTGATGATAACCTTCACTTTCTCTTCCTCTCTTGAGTGAGGAGGAATTTCTTCATTCTCATCCTCGCTGTCTTCATTTATTTGGACAGGTCGTTTTCCTTTCTGCCGATCAGAAATGGACGACGAGGATTGGCTCTTTCTAGTTTGAGCTAACAACTTAATTAAAAGTTGTTTCATTTCTTCTATGGTCTCCTCTTGCTGTTCGAGACGTTTTTCTTGTCTCTCAAGCCTTCCAGAGACTTCTTCTAGGCGCACGCCATCTAGTTCGATAGAAACTCTTTTTGACCCAGGAGTTATTTCCTTATCTGAAGGGTTGTTTCCGACCACCTTTTTGCCTTTATTAACCATATGTGATGAGGCGGCAGGCAGATCAGTTTCAGAGCACACTTTTTTCACCGTCCGTATTCTTTTAGGCTCAGTGATCCGCTCAAAAACGGACTGTTTCGAGTTGCATTGGCAGTTTGATAGAACGGTTGAAATTAGCTGTTCGCATTGGCAGTGAGGAATATTTTGTGAGGAGTTCTTCTTCCAATTGAGGTACTCTCTCAAATCTTGAGATACCTTCTCCTCTCTACTTGCATCTTGACGCCTCTTGCGTCGCAAATTTGGTTCATAATACTAGAGAGTCTGCAATATCTCATGGCTGAGCTCTTTTCCAGCATCAGATTATTCTCCAACCCTTCTGCGGATTCTTCTGGAGTGCACACTGGTATGAATAGTTGTGTGGGCCCCGCACGCCTCTGATAGAGAGATTAAAATTCTTGGTGTATGTAGTGTGCTCACCATAGGTGTGCTCGAAGAGACATGAGGGTTGTGTTCATTGAATGTAACCCATCGTTGCTTTCGCGAAGTGGAATCTACTGGGTGCAACCCGCGGTTGCCTCTGCGGGATGCAACCCGCAGTTGCAACTGCGGGTTTGCACCCGTGGGTTTATTCCCGTGGGGTGCAACCCGCGGTTGCACCCGCGGACTTGCACCCGCGGTTGCAACCCGCGGTTGCACCCGTGGGCTTGCACCTGCGGTTGCAAGCCGCGGGTGGCAACCCGCGGTTGCAAGCCGCAGGTTGGCACCCGCGGTTGCCACCCGCGGGTGGCAACCCACAGTTGCCACCCACGGGTTGGCACCTGCGGTTGCAAGCCGCGGGTTTACACCGGGGTTGCTTCCGCGGGATATAACCCGTGGCTCCATCCGTGGGTTTGCTCCGAAATTTTTCACTGTTCTGGAGTTTTCTGCAACCCTTCCTATATGATTGAGGCGTGCTCGTTGAGTTTTACACTTCAGATTTCTCTTTTGGGAGCGGGTGAGAGTTTGGTTTGACTTTTGGCTTGACTTTGGAACGGGCGATATCGCCGTATACTTGACAGACGATTACGTCTTGTCAGTTTCAACGGGCGATGACGCCTCGTAAGTTTTCATATGCGATGATGCCTTTTGATTTCCGGTGGGCGATGACGCCTCACCTTTCTTCATGGTTGCCCGGCGATGACGCCTAGGCTCCGAATCAGAGGAAAAAAGAAATTCTTCATATTTTTACTGGTCGACTTCTACGACCAGCGTTTTAACAATAGATTCGATCGCTACCAAGTCAGACTGTGCCACAATATTATCTGTTGTGAACAGAGAGGCTCCCACTGTGGCCGCCAGTTCTTATTTGCTCAAAAATTGAATTTCTCCTTCCATTGTAAAATTGTTTGATTACAACGAAAATATTGAGATTTATAAAAAAATCTGAGGAATTACAAGAACGGGAATATTGATTGATTCCCTTTTTATGTGGGTTCGGGTGGCGATGGAGCCTCGCTAGTGCCTCCGTGGACCGTCTGACTTGGAAAGGGATGGCTCTGCTCCGCTTCTCAATTTCACGAGCTCGCCCGAAATCGTCCAAAAGTCCTTTCTCTGGAGTCAACTCTTGTCTTTTATAGACTGAGGAAACTCAAAATCCGGCTCGATTCTTCCCTGAAAAATCGGATCACGAGATATCAGCAAATAAACAAAATGGGAATAGAAGGAAGACAACCCGCGGGTTGGCACCTGCGGGATCGCTCCCGCGGGAGGCACCCGCAGGAGATCTCCCGCGGGTGCTCACCCGCGGGAGGCTCACCCCCGGGAGTTTTTCCCCCGGGTGCAACTGCGGGGGTTCTCCCGTGGGTTGCACCCGCGGGAGCCTCCCAGGGTGTCTGCATTTTTTTTTTAATTATATATATATATATTTATTTATTTATTTATTTAGTGTCTACATTACCATGACAAGTTTATAGGATTTTTAGTAAATTCCCAGCTATAAACGGATTGGATTATCCTTCACCAGTCACCGTTTGTATTAGGCTAGCCATGCTATTCCTCTCAGCATGATGAGTTGTCAAAGATTTTATTTGGGCTTAAAATGTCAACCTTTCCTATATCCTTAGTCATAGAGACATATGATTCATTTGGCGATCCGCAACATGCTGGAACTTGTAAGAATGAACTTCTTTGCAATTCTTTGAATAGTTCAAGGTTTTTCCTTTCGGTTGAAAGTTAACCTTTCATCAGGAATAATATTTCGTTAGAAGTTTTCTATTGATTAGCATCATTATTTTGTCACCATTCGGTTTTGCCAATCGATATGTGCCATTAGAGTAAACTGTATCAATGACAAAGGGTCCTTTCCATTTTGGCTGAGACTTTCTTCTGAATTTTTAATTAGTTATGATTGGTCTTCTTATTAAAAGAGCCAGATCACCCTTCTTAAAAGTTCTCTGCCTGACTTTTTTGTTGAAGGTTTTGAAAATCTGTGCTTGGTAAAGTTCAATACTTTGTTGAGTTTCCAGACGCTTATCATCAAGAGTTTCTAACTCTAAGAGTCTCTGTCGATGTCGTTTTTCTTTTTAATGGTTGGGCTAAAGACGACGTAAGTCGGTTGAAAACTGATCCATACTCTCAAACCCATCTGCATCTTGATTTTTCTTTTTGTCTAGAGCCACTACTTTGCTTCTTGGCCTCCATACTTGAACTGGAGGTCTTTGTACTTGTGGTTCAACAAATTCTCTTTGTTTCATGACTGTGGAAAGCGTGAGTTTTACTTCTTCTAAGGTTCCTTCTCATTGTGCGAGTGAGAGGAACCTTGTTCTCTAGTTCATCTTTTTGACAATTAGATAATGGTCGTTTATCCTCATTAATATGGGGATCCTTATCCATACTCTCAAAGAGATCAAGTGGAGTAGACTCCGAATCTTGTGCTAGTGAAGAAGATGGTTCTCCTTTGATACCAGATTGGTCTGAGGAGTCCTTTGATTGGATTGCTATCTTTGAAAGCTCTTTGGAGGCTGAGTTGTTAGAAATCTTACTGCATTTCCATAAGGAATTAGGACTTCTGGAGCCAGAGGAGAGGAATTCTTATATTTCTCTTGATCGAACTCAATTATGAGTGATTCGACTATGCTGCCAACTGGAATATTATTAGATTGAGCTACAACCTTATCATTAGTGATGATAAGCCTCCCCAGTGGAGTCGCCAATCTTCTTTTTGCCGTAAAATCGTAAATGATTCTCTATTAAGCCTTTTGAATGAAGGATTACAATTTCAACAGTTTTCCGTTTACAGAAGATGGAAAAATTTAATTCTCTCTTTGTTTAAAACTAGGCTCTAGAGTAGCTGTGGAGGATGATCCTGCTCTCCGTTGACACTTTGTATAAAATTTTTAGTTAGCTAAGATTTTTGAGATTTTGATAGCACCAGTACTTAAGTGAAAATAGTTTTTTTAATACTGATCTCCAGATGCCTTTTTCCGTCTTAGCTCATGCTATTAATAGAGGTTTAGAGACTTTTGAGTTGATGTAACTGTCCAACTGTTAGCCTTTACGATCTGAGAATTAATTTATCGCCTTTTGGTCTGGTAGATTTGTATTAAATTTTTAAAATTTGTAACAGACGTCTTTAATCCTCTAGATTATAACTGAAATGCAGAATGCGAATCTCAGACTTTAGATTCATATTTATTTTAAATCACAACCAGAACGAGAATATCAAACTTTAGATTTGCAGCTCTTTTGGTTACAATTGGGACGCGACTCTCAATTTTAGATTCGCAGCTCCTCTAATTACAATAGGGATGCAGATCTCAATTTTAGATTAATGAATCCTTTATAATAGCATATTCGCTGCCTGCGTAGTCTATTTGGGTGCGATGATAAAACCTTTAGTTTCGTTCGCGGATCAAGGATCACGTCTCAGCTTCTATGAAAAATAAAGCACAATTTTGTGAAGGCCATATCTTATGTCCTTTTCAGTTTATATTCACGGATCTGTCTTTATGAAAGATCATCCCAGTAAAAGAAAATTCTGCCAACAAACGCGACTCTATGGACCTCCCTTGTTAGCCCACTTCTCGAATCTCTTTGGCTGAAGATCCGCATTTTGGCTATCTTGAGAGACAAAACACGACTCTGTGAGGCGCATTTTAGCTTTTCTTGGCTTTCGAGATGCGTATATTTCTATGACAGATGATCCACGCTTTATCCATTTTAGGCTTGACATATAGATCTCTCTTTAGTTGATAATCCATATATTATCCATGTTAAGTTAAGGTTCTCCAATGTAATGGTGAGAGATGATCATATTTTCCATTAATGATTTTAACACCGAACTCTTGGAGTTAAAATAGTATTGCATAGTTTTGGAAATGAAAGAGTAGAATTCTTTAAAATACAAAAAAAAGCTGAATTAAGAAAGAGTACGACTATTTATAAGATGAGAATCTCCATTCTTCTTATACTAGATGTGGATCCTCTCATAGAGGTGTGCAGATCATCTTATGAGGGTCCCCCCTTTTTCTTCTTTAGCCTTCTTGAGTTTTATAGGAGTTTTGGAATTTAAACCCTGATTAACTTAGAGATAATAGAGGTGTAACTCCTATTTTTATTTTCAATTAAATGTGGTGTAATCCCCATTTTAAAGGTATAACTCCCAATTTAATTTTCAATTGAATGAGGTGTAACTTTATTTTAAACCACTCATTAATGGGATGTGATTCTCATTTTAATTGGTGTTCATGCACAATGATTTTTTATTTTTTTTGTAAATGTCCAATTTTCTTACAATTGTGACACCGGATGACTGGACAATCTTCTTTAAAGTGTCCTCTGATGTCGCAGTTCCAACAAGTTTCCGTTGGGCTCCCATTGCTCCGTCGACCAAGCGAGAATTTTCTATTCTTACTAACACCTACCTGCAGGGCCCTTTCTTTCTTAGTTTCTTCCATTCTCCGACTCCCTCATCCTCAAACTGAAAACCTGAACTGGAATTTTTTGTTTGGCTAAAATGGCAAAGACCTGTTCACCGGTGTAAGTGTTTTTCACGTCAAAGGTTTTTTGAGTCACCGCAGAGGTCATGTGAGGTGGCGTGTGTGACGACTTATTGTTCTCGGCCCCTCCTTGCCCCGGCGACCCGCCAACTACCTCAGACCATGACTTCTTGTGGTGTTGTGGTTTTCGTTGTCGTCGCTGCTTTCGGTCTCCCTGTACTTGTTGTTCCTACTTAACCAACTCCATCCGAAATCCATGTTTCCCCTACGGCTTGCCGATGATGATGTCTAACATTAGGCTTTGCTGCTAATCTCCTTTCCCGAAAAGCTTGCTAGAGGTTCGCCGATGAAGGTGAAAATAACTGAGGCTAGACCCCACAGCTTGACCCTTTGCCGATGATAATCTTGCTCTAAGGCGTTGAATCCACCAGAGGTCACCGGAGATCACCAGAGATCCTCTTCACTCTCTCACCAGAGATTATTTTCACTTGCTGGTTCCAAGTATCGGGAAGCCCTAGGAGGCACCAATGGCTACAATCTGCGGAATGGTCAGAGCTTATTTCCAATGCATTTCAATTAATGCCAATTCATATGCAAAAATGTCTGTTACTATAACGCCCCGCATCCCAAAATACGGGTAGCGTTCGGCGACGTATCATAAATAAATACGCCAAGCCTAAAACACATAAATACATATGTACAATTGCCACAAATGCATACACATATATCATAAGAAAACAATATGGATTTAAAAAAATAATAAGTTTCTTCCATAAATAAGGATCAATACGAGTTTACAGGAGGGCCAAACAATCTTTATTACATCATCAAAAAGTTTAAGTAAACGAAAAAAAAATGAATAATAAAGTTTCTTAAAAAAAATAGAAACCAAACTAGAAGAGTTTTTATCGTGTCCCTCCTACAATAAATGCACTTATTGAGAATTTGTTAACTCCTTAAAATATGATTCCAACTATGGTGGGTCTTCCTCTTCATTAACCTGCAAATCAGTATCTAGGTGTGCCAAACCAGGGTCATTAGAACGACCTTGCAAGTGCTACAAAAAATGGATAATAACACGCTATGTGTGGTCTATATATATACACATATGCATAAAATAAGTGATATAGAAAATATATGACATGATAATAGAAAAAATGTCTAATAGATTGATTTATAAATTTAATATACTAGTTTTGAATATAATAGTGGTCAACATGTAGTATCTGCATGTTCTAAATGATATGATAGAAAATATAGAAAAGAAGAGTGAACTGGCGTTTCTCTAGTAGTGGGGCATCATTCTTAGCCAAATCTCCTGCTACCTGTGTAATATTCCTCTTCTGGGATCCAAGTTGAGCCTTTTTCCTCCTTGTTGCTATTTGCTCTTGAATTCTGGAAGCTTTTAAAATCTGAGCATACGTTTCGAACTGTGGGGTAGCTATGCGCTTCTGAATCTCTAAATCCAGTCCATTCTAGAATCTTCGTTCCCTATCTACTTCTTGAACTACCAACAATGGGGCAAATCTGCTCCATTGAACAAATTCTGCTGCATAATCATCTATTGTCTGATTTCCTTGTCTCAAGTGGATGAACTTCTGCTTCAGTTCCCATTGTGTCGTCGGTGGGAAGAACCTTGTATAAAAGCTCACCTTAAAGGCCTCTCATGTTATTGGTTTTGCTAACCGATTCTCCTAGGCAAACTACCATGTGCGAGCAATATCAATGAATTGTATTTTTATCACCTCTACACGGTCTTCATCCACTACTCGTGCTGCACCCAACAGGTTCTCACTATCCACCAACCATTATTTTTCCTTTATAGGTTTCACAATTCCATAAAACTGTAACGGGTTCAACTTTCTAAAGTCCGAAACACTGCCCCTCTCCTATTTTTCGACCACCAACTCCTGTTGCAACATCTCAGTTTGTTGCTGTTGGTTCTCAATAAGCCCCCTAAGCAATTCCAACATGTTGGAATCTTCTGCTTGGAGAGTGGTACTTGAGGAAGTAATGCAACGACTAGTCATTTCTCTGAAAGATGATGGATTTGGATTAGATCGGGAAACAAAGGATAAAAGAAATGATAGGATTTAAGGAATCAAAGAAATAGGACAAGTACAAGAATCAAAGGTAATTGCAATTTATGCATATGCATATGTGGCAGTAATTCTTGTTTGAGATTTCTAACCAGAAACTAATGTCGAACTTAGGCTCTGATATCAACTGTAACGCCCCGCATCCCAAGATACGGGTAGCGTTCGGAGACGTATCACAAATAAATACGCCAAGCCTAAAACACATAAATATATATGTACAACTGCCACAAATACATACACATATACCATAAGATAACAACATTGATTTTAAAAAATAATAAGTTCTTCCATAAATAAGGATCAATACGAGTTTATAAGAGAGCCAAACAATCTTTATAACATCATCGAAAAATTTAAGTAAACGAAAAAAATGAATAATAAAGTTTCTTAAAAAAAAATAGAAAACAAACTAGAAGAGTCTCTATCGTGTCCCTCCTATATCAAATATACTTATTAAGAATCTGCTAACTCCTTAAAATATGATTCCAACTGTAGTGGGTCTTCCTCTTAATTAACCTGCAAATCAGTATCTGGGCGTGCCAAACCAGGGTCGTTAGAATGACCTTACAAGTGCAACAAAAAAATGGATAATAACACCCAGACACGCTATGTGTGGTCTATATATGTACACATATGCATGAAATAAGTGATATAGAAAATATATGATATGATAACAGAAACAAATATCTAATAGATTGATTTATGAATTTAATATACTAGTTTTGAATATAATAGTGGTCAACATGTAGCATCTGCATGTTCTGAATGATATAATAGCAAATATAGAAAATATGAGATAAACATGCATATAAAACTTCTTATGTCTTATTGATATCTATTACGAATTAGTTTGGAACTATTAGGAGGAAAGACCATATATTTTAAGAGAGTCCCGCACATGCCTGGGACCACGATCCCATAACTCTTGGTACTGCTCCAGGACGTACCACTAGATACTCAAGAATAATAGACGAGCATATGCGCCGGGCCGAAGCTCTATAATCATGACATGACGGTGATCCAGTAATCACCCGGAAACTCCATGGTAGGTTCCTAAGTTCGGCTGTGCAACCTAAAAATGTATACCTCTCAAAATACATGTTCAAGTTCCTTCGTTTAGTTCCCCCATACCCCGTTATTATATTCCATATTCTAAGAATAACAATTCTATAAACAAGCATGTAAATAACTATGTAAAATAAATATGCACACGTGTGTGTGTATATATATATATATATATATATATATATATATATATATATATATATATATATATATATATATATATATATATATATATTGGTTTCACTTATGGTGAAAATGTCACACGATGAACTTGTTACAAAGATGAAAATGATCAATTTAATCCGTTATATTTGAAAATTCAAATCTAGTATAATGGACATATAATATTTATAAATTTTGTACACATGTACAAGTGCACACATATATATGGTCTGTGTTTGTGTCATTTTTTAGGAAGAGGCATACATGTCTATTTTAAAGAAATACATTCATATATTTTTTTTCTAGAATTTCTTTTCATAAATAAAAGGGATGACAGAGCAAATATCCAAAAATATATATACATATAAGAAAAGCCTACGCCTAATAGGTCAATGAAAGTATATAAAAAAATAGATTAAAAAAAGTGTTTGAATATTTGAAAATAACAGAATTATATCACAATACATCATGATACTGTAGAGAAAATGTTATTGAATTAGCTTAGATACAATTAATGATCAGTAATAGAAGTCCTAAATAGTTAAGATAATCCGCAAACAATACATATACAAAATAAAATCATTAAATCTACTTTTTTTTTTCTTTTTACGATTACAGAAAGTAATAATATATTAAAAAGGTTACTAATAAGCACGCCTATGGCATCTCAAGGAATAAGAAAAATTTATATCGACGCATAAAAATAATGAATGGCAAACCTATTAACAAATAATAAAATTGTACACATTGAATTTTGACACTATGAAAACAAATACTTAGATAAATAAATAAATTAATATTTTTCTTCAATGATTTTTTTTCTTTTACTTTTTATTTTTTGTTTCCAATTTCTGTTCAAATGAACAGAACATGTTCTGTTCATTTGAACATAACATTGTTTTTATTTTTTTTGGTTTGCCCAAAATCTTTATTTTATTTTATTTTAAGTTTCTCTCTCTGTTCTGTGAAGAGAGGGCTCAGATTCTCTCTTTTTTTGTTTTTTTTTTCTTTTAAAAATATCTAAGTCAAATAAAGCAATAGAGAAAAAAGTTACAATAATACACTTATCTTGATTTTAATTAACTACAACATAGAACAGAGGAAAGAAACAAAATATTGTGAATAAAACAACACTCCATTTGTATGTTAAAATAATATAACTTTTGATATAGAGTTAGCACTTGCACCAACATATATATTCAGGAAAATAAATATTAAGTTCTTGATTAAAAAAAGAATATAGGAGAATCATAAAATGATAAGAAAGCACTTGCCTCAAAAATAAAAGCTCCACTTGAAAATTGGCTGCTAATGATTTGAATCAGGTTATGTTATTTTTCCCTTTTTTCTTCCCCTTTTCTTTCCTCTCTCTCTCTCTCTCACACACACTCTCTCTTTTTCTCTTTTCTTCTCTGTTTTTTTTTTTTTTTGCTACTTTTCTTTTGTTCTCTTCTGTGCTCGGTGGTGGAAGAGAAAATGACTTTTTTTTTTTAGTTCCCGTATCTTGTTTTTTTTTTATGAATATTTACAAATTTTGGTTTGTTTAAGATAAGTTTAGATATAAAATAGATCTTACTAATCTAATCTAGATTCAACCAAATCTAATATGATCAAATTAACCAGTATTTTGGATAAACTCAAATCATATGATAGATACAAGATAATATTGATTAATTAGTAATTATAAATAATCAGTTTAATATTTATGATAATGTATTTTTAAAAAAAATAAACACAAAAAATATTGTATAGAAAAACTGGATGTTACAATCTACCCACCTTAAAAGAATATTTCATTCTCGAAATTTAATTTAAGGCAGAACATATATATTGACATTAATAAGAAATGATATGAAATGGAAAAGTACCCCCAAGTTTAGTTGTGCACTCTTATTTAAAAGGAAAAAAGTTGAGAAGGCTAGTCAACTCTCACAAAACACAAGGTATCTATATTTAGTGAGAAGTTAAATAGACAATTAAATAAAGCAAATAAGAGAGTACGAAATCAGATAGAATATAATCTAGTATAATTCAAACTAAATAGTACCTTTTATTGCATTACTGTTCGCACTGGCTTGCTTTGTTGTCAGTGTGAGTGCATGTACATGTCTCTGGTTCTCTCCTGCATGTGCCCTCTAGAAAGCTTGTCGTTGAGTTGCAAGTGGAGGACCCCTCTGAGTAGGCTCCAAAGGTCTTGTTGTGGTAGCGCCAAGAGTCTGCATTGTTGTGGAGGTGATGAAAGTCTTGCCCGTTGAGATTGTGATGCCATCCGAGACATGTCTCTTGCCTCCCTTTGGAAAGGACATGATCCAATTTGATGTTCTGCTGATCCAAAAATCAAAACGCAGATTGTGTGCTTGCCTACACTCCTTCTGAATATGTCTTGGTTTTGAACAATAACCACACACCACTAGTCGATTTTGTTGAGTGAACTGGCATTTCTCTAGTAGTGGGGTATCATTCTTAGCCAAATCTCCTGCTACCTGTGTAATATTCCTCTTCTGGGATCCAAATTGAGCCTTTTTCCTCCTTGTTGCTATTTGCTCTTGAATTCTGGCAGCATTTAAAATCTAAGCATACGTTTCGAACTGTGGGGTAGCTATGCGCTCCTGAATCTCTAAATCCAGTCCATTCTGGAATCTTCGTTCCCTATCTACTTCTTGAACTACCAACAATGGGGCAAATCTGCTCCATCGAAAAAATTATGCTGCATAATCATCTATTGTCTGATTTCCTTGTTTAAGTGGATGAACTTCTGCTCTAGTTCCTATTGTGTCGTCTGCGGGAAGAACCTTGTATAAAAGCTCTCCTTAAAGGCTTCCCATGTTATTGGTTTTGCCAACCGATTCTCCTCGGCAAACCACCATGTGCGAGCAATATCCATGAATTGTATTTTTATCACCTCTACACGGTCTTCATCCACTACTCGTGCTACACCAAACAGGTTCTCACTATCCACCAACCATTGTTCTTCCTTTATAGGTTCCTCAATTCCATAAAACTGTAATGGGTTCAACTTTTTAAAGTTCGAAACACTGCCCGTCTTCTGTTTTCCAGCCAACAACTCCTATCGCAACATCTCAGTTTGTTGTTGTTGGTTCTCAATAAGCCCCCTAAGCAACTCCAACATGTTGGGATCTTCTGCTTGGAGAGTGGTACTTGAGGAAGTGATGCGACGACTGGTCATTTCTCTGAAAGATGAAGGATTTGGATTAGATCGGGAAACAAAGAATAAAATAAATGATAGGATATAAGGAATCAAAGAAATAAGACAAGTACAAGAATCAAAGGTAATTGCAGTTTATGCATAGGCATATGTGGCTGTAATTCTAGTTTGAGATTTCTAACCAGAAGCTAATGTCGAACCTAGGCTCTGATATCAACTGTAACGCCCCGCATCCCGAAATACGGGTAGCGTTTGGCGACGTATCATAAATGAATACGCCAAGCCTAAAATACATAAATACATATGTACAACTGCCACAAATACATATACCATAAGATAACAATATAATTTAAAAAAATAATAAGTTTCTTTCATAAATAAGGATCAATACGAGTTTATAAGAGGGCCAAACAATCTTTATTACATCATCGAAAATTTTAAGTAAACGAAAAAAATGAATAATAAAGTTTCTTAAAAAAAAATAGAAAACAAACTAGAAGAGTCTCTATCGTGTCCCTCCTATATCAAATATACTTATTAAGAATCTGCTAACTCCTTAAAATATGATTCCAACTGTAGTGGGTCTTCCTCTTAATTAACCTGCAAATCAGTATCTGGGCGTGCCAAACCAGGGTCGTTAGAATGACCTTACAAGTGCAACAAAAAAATGGATAATAACACACAGACACGCTATGTGTGGTCTATATATGTACACATATGCATGAAATAAGTGATATAGAAAATATATGATATGATAACAGAAACAAATGTCTAATAGATTGATTTATGAATTTAATATACTAGTTTTGAATATAATAGTGGTCAACATGTAGCATCTGCATGTTCTGAATGATATAATAGCAAATATAGAAAATATGAGATAAACATGCATATAAAACTTCTTATGTCTTATTGATATCTATTACGAATTAGTTTGGAACTATTAGGAGGAAAGACCATATATTTTAAGAGAGTCCCGCACATGCCTGGGACCACGATCCCATAACTCTTGGTACTGCTCCAGGACGTACCACTAGATACTCAAGAATAATAGACGAGCATATGCGCCGGGCCGAAGCTCTATAATCATGACATGACGGTGATCCAGTAATCACCCGGAAACTCCATGGTAGGTTCCTAAGTTCGGCTGTGCAACCTAAAAATATATACCTCTCAAAATACATGTTCAAGTTCCTTCGTTTAGTTCCCCCATACCCCGTTATTATATTCTATATTATAAGAATAACAATTCTATAAATAAGCATGTAAATAACTATAAATAATAAATATGCACACGTATATATATATTGGTTTCACTTATGGTGAAAATGTCACACGATGAACTTGTTACAAAGATGAAAATGATCAATTTAATCCATCATATTTGAAAATTCAAATCTAGTACAATGGACATATAATATTTATAAATTTTGTACACATGTACAAGTGCACACATATATATGGTATGTGTTTGGGTCTTTTTTTAGGAAGAGACATACATGTCTATTTTAAAGAAATACATTCATATATTTTTTTTCTAGAATTTCTTTTCATAAATAAAAGGGATGACAGAGCAAATATCCAAAAATATATATACATATAAGAAAAGCCTACGCCTAATAGGTCAATGAAAGTATATAAAAAAATAGATTAAAAAAAGTGTTTGCATATTTGAAAATAACATAATTATTATCACAATGCATCATGATACTGTAGAGAAAATGTTATTGAATTAGCTTAGATACAATTAATGATCAGTAATAGAACTCCTTAATAGTTAAGATAATCCGCAAACAATACATATACAAAATAAAATCATTAAATCTCCCTTTTTTTTCTTTTTACGATTACAGAAGGTAATAATCTATTATAAAAGTTACTAATAAGCACGCCTGTGGTATCTCAAGGAATAAGAAACATTTATATTGAGGCATAAAAATAATGAATGGCAAAGCTATTAACAAATAATAAAATTGTACACATTGAATCTTGACTCTATGAGAAGAAACATTAAAACAAATACTTAGATAAATAAATTAATTAATATTTTTTCTTCAATGATTTTTTTTTCTTTTTCTTTTTTTTTTCCGTTTCCAATTTCTGTTCAAATGAACAGAACATGTTCTGTTCATTTGAACAAAACATTGTTTTTTTTTTTTGCCCAAAATCTTTATTTTATTTTATTTTGAGTTCCTCTCTCTGTTCTGTGAAGAGAGAGCTCAGATTCTCTCTTTTTTTTTTCTTTTAAAAATATCTAAGTCAAATAAAGCAATAGAGAAAAAAGTGACAATAATACACTTATCTTGATTTAAATTAACTACAATATAGAACAGAGGAAACGAACAAAATATTGTGAATAAAAGAACACTCCATTTTTATGTTAAAATGATATAACTTTTGATATAGAGTTAGCACTTGCACCAACATATATATCCAGGAAAAAAAAATATTAAGTTCTTGATTTAAAAAAAAATATAGGAGAATCATAAAATGATAAGAAAGCACTTGCCTCAAAAATAAAAGCTCCACTTAAAAATTGGCTGCTAATGATTTGGATCAGGTTATGTTATTTTTCCCTTTTTTTTCTTTCCCTTTTCTTTCCTCTCTCTCTCTCTCTCTCTCTCCCCCTCCCTCTCTCCTTCTCTTTTTTTTTTTTTTTTTTTTGCTATTTTTCTTTTGTTATCTTTTATGCTTGGTGGCAGAAGAGAAAAGGACGCTCTTTTTTTTTAGTTCCCGTGTCTTATATTTTTTTTTTATGAATGTTTACAAATTTTGGTTTGTTTAAGATAAGTTTAGATATAAAATAGATCTTTCTAATCTAATCTAGATTCAGCCAAATCTGTTATGATCAAACTAAACAGTGTTTTGGATAAACTCAAATCATATGATAGATAAAAGATAATATTGATTAAATAGTAATTATAAATAATCACTTTAATATTTATGATAATGCATTTTAAAAAAAATAAACACAAAAAATATTTTATAGAAAAACGGGATGTTACAGTTACTGTACCATCTTCTTTATGAATAGAGAAACTCTTGATGCCTTCGTCCATGGACATAGCCCGATCTGAGGGATCTGCATAAACCCTATGATTTCTTCAGACTTTGTTTCTGCTCATCGAACAACTAGTCCAGCTAGAAAATATGCAGTGATGTTATATTTTTGCCTCTATTTGTATATTTATTTTCTCCCTTTCCTTCTTTTTTGGTTATTTTCTATCAAGAACAAATAATATGATGCCTATTATATATACAGCATTTTAAAATGACATACATAAGTCAGCACCATGGACAAAATTTTGATGTCAAGCTTTTGTTTGATTTTTTGAATGTCAAAGTTAAAATTGAGTAGACAAAGATACAACTGCGAATTGCTAAAGAGCCCACATTGGAGAGGGGAGTACATCTTTGTATATGAACCATGTCTAATATTTCTCTTTCTGAAACGTGCTATCTTGAGTCAAAATGGGTTGAGCATTTGTACTATGATGGTTTGACTTTGCAGTTTCAGCTGCATTTCAGAAAGTTTGATTAGTCAAGTACAACAAAACTTTCACGGACTTGTTCAGACATCAGTCATGACTGGGTGCATCGGAGGAGGTAGAGATTATCCTCTTCAGCAACCTGAGGAGAGACTGAGCAATGTCAATGGAAGGCTCAACATTAGCAATCTCTCTGAACTTGGCATGGACAATAAGCGCCGCATCGATCTCCAGCCCGAGCCTGGCCTGCTCGTCCTTGACCGCCTCGGCACACAACCCACAGACCCAAACGCCATGGAACCGTGCTTTTACGTGCTTGATGTAGTCCAATGTGCACTCCTCCCGCATTCCACAGCAGCCGCACTCAGCCAACATAAGCAATACTTCACTGCTTTCCATTGCTACTAACTTGTCCAACTGCTAACTCTTTTGCCTATATATAGGCAAGGGTGGTGTTGATATATCATGTTGGTGGTTATAAGAGCAAGTGAGATTCCAACTTCTTCATGTGGAGAGGTGGGGTAGGTTTTCTCCTGGCTTGTGAAGGGCATCAGAGTAGGGTTGAGTAGGGGGGAAGTACCTTTGTAGCGTGGGTGTTGTTTCTCTCCTCCGTAATATGGGCTTCGTTTGTCTTTTTCTAGTGAGGAGAAACAGTGTGTCCTAATGCATTATTTGTGTTTTGCCAATCTTGCCCTTTACTCTCTCTCTCTATCTCTCTTCGTGTGTGTATATATATATATATATATATATATATATATATATATATATATATATATATATATATATATATATATATATATAATCCAGAGACGAAACGGCAGGGAAACAAACCATGCATGTTCTATTAATGAGCGATAACAAAACTATAAGCCTACTAGACTAGTACCATATATTGCCATCAAGCAAGAAAGGCTACATGGCAAAAACCAGAAAGTACAGATAACTAAAATACTAGTTTTAAAGTAGAACAACAAAACAACAATCAGTCCCAAAGAACAAAATATGAAAATGTTAACTACTCGCCCCTCTGGCCTCCACCATGGTGACATCTAAAACTGCATCCGGACGGTCGGGTGCTGGCCGAGAGTCAGAATCCCAGTCTAAGAACTGGATAGAGACTTGTCTAGTATATATGAAAATAAAATATTGGCCTATTATGTAAAGTATCTCTGAAGGTCGTGTCATTTTTCTCTTTCCATATGTTCCAACAAATGAATATCACCATAGTATGCCGTTAATTAATCGTTGTTCAACATTCTTTCATCTATAGGAGTTTCTTCCTATTATAATATAATTCATGCAGAATAATTACTTAGGATCCTTTTGGTAATTTTTTATTTTAATTCAGGTGTTTCAGGATCATGGAGTAGCAATCTATTTCATTTCAGTTGTTTTCTTTGTAATTTGATTCTGAATTCTGTATTCGTGTATAAATAATGATGCGTGGGCAATTGATAATAAGCCGCAGCTATCGTTGGGTCAAAAGAAGAATAAGAAATGCAACTAAATATTTTAGATGAGAATACATAGATTTATGCTCTTTTTTTTTACCATAGACGGTGGGTAATCCTCCCACATTTTATTAATAAGATGTTAACAAAATAAAATATATATATAGACATATATCTGTCTTTCATTCGTGAGTAGACATTATAAACAAACCATGTATAAGGAGAGTCAGTAAAATAAAATATAGAAATATAGGAACTACAAACACTATAAATGATATGGTGGTTGTCCTGATGCCCAATATTATCCTGACAGTGCTATAGATTAGTCGTTTCATTGGAATTAGTATTGAATGACTCTTCACATACCCTTTAAATTTTCGGTACCCCGCGAGTGCTCTATCATATCCCAGATCGTCATGCTCAGTTGTGGTTTTTGATATCTCCATGGGACTTGGGCTCCATTCCCACTATAGTCAAGCATATTCGTCTGGCCTCCTATTACTTTGCAGACCGCATCTGTAATTATTGGTAGTTCGACTGTTTTTCTTTCCTAATCTTCTAACATGTCGGTCCATAATAACGTATATTTTAATTTTGTCTAAACTCAACAAGTTTACCATATCAAATAAACCACTTGGACTATATATATGGCCTAGTGCCACCCTAATAAGGTCCATTTGCATTTTGAGATTCAAGTTTATCACTCAGCCAATTCATCTCAAAATCACAATGCACATTTGAATTTTGAAATTCAATATTAAAAATTCAAAATCCAATTGATTTATGTTATATAGGGAATTTTTTGAACTATTTGAGTGATAATTATAAAGCTTCATTGGGGAAACGTACCCAACTAAAATCAACATACATCACCAATGTATTCCTGTTCAATATAAAACCTTTTAATTGAACTCATACATACCTAACTAAAAAGAATATATTTGTGTGAAACATTACAATTATAAAGAATATCAGTTAATCCAGTTGGTCATGGATGGTTTGGACAAACAAGGGCAGATTGGTAAAGGATGAATAAATAGTGAATATTTTAATTTTTTGCTATTTTAAAGCGAGAATAATTTAGGAGAAGAAATCTCCTTGGGTTCTTCTCCTTGGGTTCTTAAAAGCATCAACTGTTAATGATATGAGCCGTGATTGAGGGAGAGTGAATGTGATTGAGATCATTGTCTTTTACTCGGTAGCCCACCGATTGACGGAACTGAACCCATGTGCTCTTTTGAGTACAAGGGGAGAGAGCGAGAGATGGCTTGCATTGAAATATCTTTACTCCAAATATTTTTGCGCAGGGCATTGATAGGATTGTTTGGTTCGTGTAGATGATATCTTATTTGTAAGCTAGCGAGCGTGGATGTTAGTCATTCATACAAGTCTGCATAAAGACGACCTGAAATATCTAGAGGACAAAATAGCATAGCAATGTGCAATGGGTCTAATACATGCCAGTGTATGGTAAGCAATTGATGAGACGAGACAGTGCTATGTAGTTTGGACGATTTCAATACAGGCCGGAGACAGCATGGAGATAGTACGAAATTCATATCTGTATTTATTTTCTGCTGATGACGAAAGTAACCTATAGATCAGTAGACACCACCAAAAGCAACAGTCCAAGGTTAGCGGTGAGGCTCGGATCATAAGTAGAGCGGGGGGTTGCCTATTTGGTGGTTGGGCGATAAGAAGGTACATATTAATGGTCAAAATAAAGACTTCGCTCAAAAAATATAAGATACAAAATTTCTCATGGTAGACAAAATTGGAGAGTTTTGGTGATGTTGGTTTACTGTGAAATTTATGAATGAACAACGCAACCATGAAAATTTTAAAGAACCGTAAAGATCAAAAACCTAGAAATAAAATCGAAGAGGGAGCAATTCAACAACTTACTATAGAAACAACAACAGAGGGGCAAATTGAAGATCATATTTTTACCTTTAGACCAATTTATGTAGCAAAGGAGGCCAGAATTTGTGCATCTTAACTTCAAGGTATTTTTTTTTGACTTAAAACGCAGGTAAGGTCCCTTCACGTTCTATTAATGAGAAATAATATAACATTAAAGTACAAATAGTAAAAAAAAAAGGAAAACAAAGCCAAAAGAGAAGAATGTCCCCTGAATAGTCTGCTACAAACCATACAATAAAAAGCTAACAAAATACAAAAGTCGTCTTCATAAGACCGATATGATCGTGATTTGCTGAAACTTCCATGTTGTTGGTTATCTCTCCCATCCTTTCTCGTCTGATCATTGTGTCTGCAGGTCCTCGAAGAAGTCATCTTTGGAGAGACAAATCCACTCTTCATGTGATAGAAATCCTATCCAGTAAATAACATCTGAGTGAATTAAAAAAACACAACATTTATGTGAAGAAGCTTTATCAGTAAAGATTATTCTATTTCTTTCTTTTCAGATATTCCAATACATTACTGCTACCACTATAGCATATAATTTCCACCTATTCCTAGTCGAAAATATTCGTTCCCATATATTGTGAGTTTGGGTAGGATTTGCTATCAATCCAAACAGTTGGGCACACCTTGTCCAAATTAGGTCAGAATATCCACATTGTATCATGATATGCGGGACATTCTCGTCAGATTATCTACACAAGACACAAATATTTAGACTTGACCATCCCTTCTTCTATAAATTATTCCAAGTGAGGATAGCATCCTTAACCACTAGCCTCAAAAAAATCCTCACCTATAGTGGACACTTTGTATTCCAAATTAATTTTACACAGGACAGTCTAAAGCCCCCATCCACCAAATGCAAATAGGTTGATCAGACTGTAAACAATTTGCAAATTACTCCATCTCCAGATCGAACAATCACCATCCTCCTCCAGTGGTACCACATGTAATAGCAATTTTTTTAATTGTATGAGTTGTATTCCGGTCTCGACCGAAACATCTCTTTCCAATCTTAACTTCCACCTTTCACTGTAAGAATAGTCTTCCATAGATGCAGTCTTATCTAATGCCCAATCAAAGACCTAAGGGAATAAAATAGCCAACAGAAAAATGGAGCATCGCTGGTCTAGCCAGAACGCTACCCTGGATGTTCTGGCAGGCCTTAAATCAACACTAGACTAGGCGATTAGCCTTACCACAGATATGTCCTTCCAGAATTTAGAAACTTGTGACTTATTTCCCGGTGTTGATCTCCACGAACTCCCTCTCGAAGTATATTTTGCAATCAGCACTGATTGTAATGTCCCGTCCAGATTTGACACCGACTTCCACCACCACTAAGATATTGCAAACTGTTAATACGTACTTAAAATTGGCGCATCTAGCCCAAGTCGGAAGGTCATATAAGTGCAGCCCTAAGGGATCGATGGTGTGGTCAAACCTCCTTTCATCAAAAGTTGGATCGAGGCTTGAAAGCACAATCTCTAATTGGTATGCAGAATCTCCAATTGGTTAAAACAGTCACAAAATCAACAATTATATTTGAAATGGAATCTATCCATTAACACGAAAATTATTGACTATGAAATCTATGAGATCTTAATTCCCTAGAAGAGCCCACCTATAAATAGCCCTCTCATCTCAGAAGATTTGGATGATTCTTTTTATTTGAGAAGAATTAGTAACATGTAATTTTGAGCGATGGGAGAGAGACACATTGAGAGATTGTAACTCTTATTCTCCAATAAAGACAAATGTCGAACGGCCAATTTCTTCCCAAGAATGTAGGTCTGAGATCCTCTTGATTGAATTATATTAAAATTCTACTTGTATATTGTAGAATGAGAAAATTTGAGCAAATATAAATCTTACGCAAGACTAATAGCCTAGCTAGCCGCGAGCTACTTTATCTTCGTGAGCCGCGAGGCTATTTCAGCTTCGTGCCCTGTGAGGCTATTTCAGCCTTATGCACTGCGAGACTATTTTAGCCTCGTGTGCACCATAGGGGCAATTTAGCCTCACGGGCAGATAGAGTTGGCCTTGTGCAGATTGAAACAGAATCCTAGGGAGATTCTAGTTGAGATTTGGACTAATCCTATGTTTAATTTGGGTTCAAAATCAAGACTAAATGCAATGAATCTCATAACCAAATCTAAATTAAACAAAAAAAAAAAATCATATGTTTGATTAGATTATACCAAGTTTTCATTTTCATCTACAAGAAAACCATCATAACCACTTGGAGCCTATAAATAACCATTCAAGAAAACTCAAGAAAGACCTTTGGTAATTGAAGATCTCGCTCAACTGCTCATTGCACTCCTCCGACCAGCAGCAAAGAGAGAAAGGCTGACCATAATTCTCTCTGAAATCTCCATCTTCATCATCTTCTCAACATTAGATCGTCAACAAAGGTCGAAGCAACTTCATAACTATTGAAAGATCCCACAATATTTTGTAAAAGAAAGAAACATCGTATAAGTCCTCTCATATTGCTTTCTTGTTTTCTCTTTCTATTGAAATTGATTAAATTATTATAACTTATTTTAACGGCAATGAAAAGAGGAACAAATTTTAAGAAAAACAAACTAGCAACCATAGTGGGAAAAATCTCCTATACTAAATAGAAGATGGTGGCTCAATCTGATGTCAAAAAGATCAAAAAAATGTTCGAGATACTAGTGGTTGAAGTTGACTAACAGAAATATGAGGAATATATATCCTCAGATTTAACTAGCCTAGTTAGAAAATGACATTATCACCGCATGAGCACAAGGGTTACGGACATGGATGACAAGGAAATTTCTGTCCATTAGGAGCGGCTTGGATCTTTAGATTCGAATCCTGTTGGTTCGAATGATAAGGAGACTCCCATTCATCGGGGGCCACATGGATTTTCGGCCACTAACTCACTATAACAAACCATATCAATCCCAATCATTAGGGAAATTGTTGCACTTGATACCAAAGGGGAACCAATTTCTACTCAAAGAAAGACTCAGATTCAGAATTGGAGGGTACTCAGATTCAGAATTGGAGGGTACACCGAAGAGCGCTCAAAGCCCTCATTCAACATGGGGCCAAACAGAAATACAAAACCACTTAGCAGCCTCAAAAGTTTAAAATTGCTGGAAACGAGCCAGAACGCCAGGCTAAATCTTAGTCCGGCGTAAATGAAATAGAATGCTAGGCTAAATCTCAGCCTAGAGTAAATAAACTAGAATGCCAGGCTTAGTCTCAGCCCAGCATAAATGAAACAGAATGCCAAGGTAAGTCTCATCCCAGCGTAAATAAATATAACACTAGGCTAAGTCTCAGCCCAATGTAGATAGCCTAGTGTGCGAGGCTAAACCAGTGCATGAGACTAAGCCAATGCGCGGGGCTAAGTCAGTCTGCAAGAGTAAGCCAGTGCACAAAGATAAGCCAATACGTGAGGCTAATTAACCCGAAACCTTGCATAGAAGCTCTAGAATGCGAGGTTAATGAGCTGTCATGCATAAAACACTTTAACCGCATAGGTAAATTCAACACTAGACGCCAGGATAATCGGCTGCCTTGCAAAGAAGCATGTGATTACTGAAACTCTTTTAGGTCTCCGACACGGCCAAATAGGCCCCGTGCAAGAGGTGGGGTCTGCACCCAAAATATAGCTGTCTCAATTCACCCAAATGAGGCTCCTGATCTGTGAGAATACCTTACAAACAAAAGAAGAATGGCACATCCCCATCCATCATGTTGCTGCAAACAGCTGATTAGAGCAGTGTTAACTCATTGTCACTGCGAGCGCCCCTAAAATTAATGCCCCAAAAAAGAAGGTGAACGCAAAGACAGAATCTTGACTCAAATGAAGACCTACCAGCCGTCACGTCAAATATGGTAAATAAAGAAAAAAACCAGTTACTGAGAAAAACTCTTTCAACACAGAAATGGAGAAAGTGCACCATTGTACACACCTCAAAACAGGCGCGACAGGACCCATAGATTACAAAAGGTTGGCAGGAAGTTCAGATGAAAAATATGAAGAGTATAGTGACCACTATGGTATAGCGACCTCGCGGTCATACGCATCCTCTCAGCTAGACAGAAAATGGTCCACATAGTGGAAAGATCAAATGAAATAAATCATAGGATAGAAGTCCAAGAATGGCTCATCCAAGAGCATCAGAAGAGTATTGATGGGCTTAGAGTAATACTCATGAAAATCCTAGACAATACACAGGACATAGAAGACAAAGTAGGGGCTTTTCTTCAAGCAAAAAAATGAACAACTAATAATTTCAGATGATGTAAAAGATGGCAGAGCAGAAGAATTTATTAAAGATCCCCACGTCGAAAAGATGGAACAACTCCAAAATCAACTAGAAGTCCTAATGTATAGGAAGGACCTGCGAGAAATGGGCATTACATGACCCTATCAAATAGAGTGGGAGTTTGCCCCTTTTCTGAAAAAATACAAACCCTTAAAATTAGAATCATATGACGGAAAATGATTCTCTAACCAGCATACGTACTATTTTCATTCTCAAACAGGCCATCTGATAGAAAATGACCTAATAATGACAAAAATCTTCATAAGTACCCTTTGAGAGTCAGCGTTCACATGGGTTATGCAATTACCCCTAGGGACTATCAAAGCATGGTCTCAACTGGAAAGGGAATTTTTGAGTCACTTCTTTGAGGATGATACTGTAATATCAATACACTCTCTTCTAGCAACTAAGCTGGAAAAAAATGAAATAGTTAAAAGCTTCGTCGAATGTTTCCGCAAAATGTCAGTACGATGTCCGAATGGCATGTCTCAAGAAGTGCTATTGGAGGCATGCAAGAAAAATTTTCAAACCAAGGTGCTAATCAAAATGGGAATAGTAGAATCTAAAACTTGGAAAGAACTAGTCCAGCTGGGAGAACTAGTAGAAGACATGATCTGCCGCATAAGAGGGCAACACTCTACAAGAAATGCTCCTGCTAACAAATAACAATCCTCTCGATACAAAGGACAAGATCCTTTGATGGTATGAACGACCCAGAGTCAGAAATCTCAAGATCAAAAGGAGAAAAGCACTTTTAAACCGCCCTATGTACCTACATATACCTTTAAAGACAAGCAGACAGTGACTTTGTTCCACCTGCTCAACAAAAGCGGGATGCTCCAATTTCCATACAATCTGAGGCTAGAAGAGACTGGAAAGGCCAATGATCTCAAATACTGTTTATATCATCAAAACCTGGGACACGCCACCAATGAGTACTATATGCTTAAGAGTAAAATCTAAGCACTAATAGATGCCAAAATAATCCAACTAAAACTGGAACAGAAAAAGTTTTAGCTAACATGGCTACTCTTATGTTAGGGACAAATGAATTTCAGGCTGGAGCAGCACCTATACTTACTGGAAAAATGGTACTGGTCAATTATGATCCTTACAATTTAAAGCAAGAGGGACTCTCCCCAATCACCACCAAGAAAGGAGAAATTATGTGGGTACATCCAAATCTTCTGAAAGGCGAGCAATGGTTTTCGCCAAACAGCCAAAAAAGGAATAAAGGAAAAGCACGAATTTGTAATGCTATCATTGTGATCTCAACGAAGACCACATGAAGGCAAGTGCATTAACAGATTCGGTGGTTGAGATGACGATCTTGGCTATTCATCTCAATGAGGTAGGGCTATCAAGCACTCGGTCTCATAAAAGTTATCACAAATACTACTCGAAGGTAGGACCAAGCAAGTCCATGGCGGCATGTGAAGAACTGTCCACAAGACAAAAGGAGCTATGTTTCCAGAAAGGTTCGAAAAAGGATAGTGAGACAACTGGCACATCTTTTCAATTTGACATGTTAGCTCAGTTAGCCAACGTCCCTACCCGCATAACACTTCATGAGTTATTGCGCTTATCTAAAACAATAAGAGACGCATTACGGGAGGTGTTAGCTGACTCTGACACCTTTCTAGTGCAAATTACAGAGCCACTTGTGAGTGATGAGGATTCCTTCCCTCACTATCATCAGGTGACGAGGCAAGTCCTATACATCATGTTCTCACTAGAAGATATACATGTGAAGAACATCAAGCATAACAGGTCTTTGTACTATAGTGGGTACGTCGATTCCACCAAAGTGAATCGAATCCAAATTAACCTAGGCTCCACACTGAGTATCATTCCATAGAGGTTGATGCAGCTGCTAGGGTTCTTAGTAAATTGGTTGACGCCCACTAATACCACTATTTTCTGCTTTAATGCCAATGGAAACCATCCTTAGGGGGAGATTTGCCTTTGACATCAGATTGTAGATCTAAAGACAGAAGTTATGTATTATGTTATTGAAGCAGAAACATCATACAACATCATCTTGGGATGCGTCTGGATTCACGCCAACGTGGTAGCTCTCTCAACTCCTCACCAATGTATGAAATATTGTGATGCACAAGGAGAAGTTTGTATACTAATTGTAGAAAAGCAGCCTTCAAGGGGATGAAGAAATACTTCACAGATGTCATATTATATGAAGTTATCCTGGAAGCTTCCACAGGCCCGATACAAGACGGAGGAAAAGATTATAACAATAGCAATGATGTAGATGTCGAACCTGAGCCAATTGATGAAGAAGTCTTTGAATATGAAATAAACCCACTTGTAATAAGTATTGATAATTTGGATGTAACCGACACTACTGATGAAGCAGGAGAATGGTCTATTAATAAAAGTTTAGATTTCACTTATATTCCTGTTGTTGCTTTAGACTCCATACTTCCTGTACTAGCATAGAAGTGGATATCTTGTCTGAATTGAAGACACTAGCGACCTTTCATTTACCTATACGCTCAACACTTACCGTACGACCCAAGATAATCGATGTAAATGTGGCCGTTTTGAAGTGCTCGCTTGGAGACTAGACCAACGTCTGATAATATTCAGAAGATTGGAGTCATGGCCCGAGCTAAAGACAGACAGTGAAAGTGACAATCAAGCGACAACTTAATTTAACCACTTTGAGTAAGTCTTCCATCAAATGATGGGAAAAATAGTTATGATTTGACTCTTAAATAGGGATTAAATTTCAGTAAAGGATGTCAGAATCTCTTATGTTCCTTTTCTCCATAAGGAAAGAGCTTCGATTATTATCATAAGACCCGCAAGAGTTAGGCTATGTTACAACCCCCACATACTAAAAACCAATAGGTTCGGAAGATGATAACGAAGTAATTGAATGGGATTCCGATGTTAATACAACTACGGCATTCCAACCTCTTTGTCCTGATGAGCCAAATGATTCCTGGGCCTGACACATGGATATCCAATGGGATATCCAGTCTAAACAGCGAGAGCCCTTTCTCACCTTCTTTGTGTAGGCATGCTAAATAGCTTTCAAAACTCTCAAGGAAATGCTCACACAACACTAATAATGTCGCCTCTAGATTGGTCACTTCTATTCAAGATAATGTGTGATGCATGCGACTTCGCAATTGAAGCAGTATTGGGACAATGAAGAGATAAAAAGCCCTACATAGTTTACTATACTAGCAAGACTCTCACCGACATGCAGACGAATTATACCAAAACAGAGAAGAAGCTTCTAGATGAAGTTTTTGCTCTTAATAAATTTCGTTCATATATTTTGGGCTCACAAGTGGTTAGTTTTACAGATTATTCGGTGCTCAAATATCTTTTGTCAAAAAAAGATGCAAAACTATGAATAATCGGATGGATACTGCTACTCCAAGAATTCTATCTTGAAAGTAAAGACAAAATGCGAGTAGAAAATATAGTTGTTGACCACCTTTCTAGACTAACTTTTGATAATAATAAGCTACCAATTAGGAACTCATTCTCTGATGAGCAGCTATTTTCAATCAAAATAACTCCATAGTATGCTGATATTATCAATTTTCTCATTGTAGGTGAAATGCTGAATCACTAGAGTGCGCAAGACAAATATCAATTTTTACACAAGGTATGCCATTTCTTTTTCGACGACCCTTACCTATTTAAATATTACTCAGATCAAATCGGTAGGCATTATATGCTTGATGATGAGATTCAAAGTATAATTGCCTTCTGTCATAGAGAAGCATGTGGGGTTACTCAGATCAAATCGGTAGGCATTATATGCTTAATGATAAGATTCAAAGTATAATTGCCTTCTGTCATACAGAAGCATGTGGGGGCCACTTTTCGTCTAAAAAGATGGCAACCAAATACTCCAATGTGGATTTAACTGGCCTACTATATTTATAGACATATATGAATTTTGTAAACAATGTGAGTCATGTAAGAAATTAGGAGTGTTAACTAGGAAGAGTGATTTGCCTCTAACACCCATTCTTATAATTGAGATATTCGATAGTTGGGGCATTGACTTTATAAGACTATTTTTTATTTCTAACGAATATGTTAATATTCTCGTAGCAGTGATTATGTCTCTAAATGGGTAGAAGATACAACATAAAGAAACAATGATCAACAAACTATTATCAAATTTTTAAAGGAGCATATATTATCTAGATTTGGAGTTCCTAAAGCTATAATAAGGATGGAGTTTCCATTTCTGCAATAAAACCTTTAAAACTAGATAAAGACATATCACATCATTCACAAAATTTCTACACAATATCATTCACAATCGAATGGACAAGTCGAACTGGCCAATAAAGAAATCAAACAAATTCTAGAGAAAATAGTTAATTTGTCTCACAAAGATTGGTCGTTTAGACTAATCGACGCCTAAACGAATCGACGCTTTATAGGCTTACTTTACAACCCTTAGGTATATCTCCATATAAAATAGTCTATGGAAAATTTTATCATTTGCCTATAGAGATAGAATACAAGACGTATTGGACAATTAAATTAGTTAATTTTTATCTCAATTTAGCTGGCCTATTATGAAACTACAAATAAATGAATTGGAAGAGATAAGATATAATGCATAAAATAATTTATGCATTTTGAAGAAAAAATTAGAATATGGCATGATCACCGTATCACACGCTATATTTTTTATTCTTCCGACTAAGTGCTCCTATACAAATCACGCCTTCATTTATTTTCAGGAAAATTGTGTTCATGTGGGACTGGACCTTTCATAGTTAAAATTGTACATCCGCATAATTCAACTGATATTGAAAATCTAAAGAATGGTCATACATTTAAAATAAATGAAAAACGATTGAAGTATTACTTAAAATTTCCGAAGCACTCAGAAGAATCTCACGATCTAGTGGATCCTTCAATATCTTATTGATTGCGAACTAAACAGAGACAAAATATATATCATTGTATATTATATACTAATAATTTTTTTTTGCAATTATTATGTCATGAGTACTGAACCGAGGTAATCTCTAAGCACTCTCCCTTAAATTTTACTTGTTCTTAATTAATTAAATAGAAATAAAAATTTATTTAGGATAATATGCATTTTAAGTTGAGGAGATTGCTTATAAAGATAACTTAGTTTTGATATCCTTGATATTATCAACGATTTTGTTTTAAATTTTTTTCCTTTTCTTCAAAAATTTTCAAATTTTTAAAACAAAAATCTTTCATAGTTACTAATTTTAGTTTAGAATTAATTTTAGAATTAGAAATTTACAACGAGGTATTAGGAATAATATTAGTTTAGGAGCTAACAATTGAAAAAAAATTTAAAAAAAAATTGGCTTCAGTTTTCAATAGAGAGCGGCTGTCAAAGCCACAGTTGATAGCCAGCCTCTGCAGAGCAGTTTCTACTCTATGCTAGAGCAGCTATAGAAGCCGCTGTCGAAGCGGCTGTCGACAGCCATCGATAGGAAGATTCAATTATAAATAAATTTTTGAGTTTCTTTTTCTCCATAACCAAACCTTAGCCTCCTTTTTATAGCATCCTAGAGCAAAAATTTCTCCTTTTGATAGCTAAAACCATCCCCATGCGATTTCCTTCAAATTTTAACTATTTTCAAGTAAGTTAGTATTCTCTTTGGTTCCTCTTTAAATTGTTCTTCATAAAAAGTAGATTTTTGTCTCAAAAACCTAGATCTACGATTTATATGAACATATTTGTGTAAATTGAAGTTAGATATTTATTTCTTAGTAAATTTGGACTGATTTAGCAAATTTTTAAGGATATTTGATGAATTTCATGGAATAATTGAAAATACATGTTAAATCAAGGGTAAAAGAAATAAAAATTTCAACTTTTCAGCATAATACTTCATGGGTTGCTTAAATAATTAATGTATATGAAATTCATGCAATAATAGTAAAATTAAAGTAGAGTTTGATTAATTTTTTAAAGAGGAACTGAAAATATGGAATCATGTAAAATGAGGGGAAAAGTAACTAAACAAAATAGAATAGACATATTTAATATGTGTGTTAAGTTCATGCATAATTTTGAGAAATAATAATATTATGTTAAGATGTATTTTTTGTGATCAATTTTGCAGATTGGAACCAAGGAAGCAAACTATTTCCAAGAGGCCAAGAGTGGAATCTCAGGCTCATCTTATCTGCAGAGGTACAAAGCTGCAAAAACAAATAAAAGCTCTTGAGGAAGTATAAGAACTTCAAGTTTTGGCCCAAATGAGCAGTCGATTACTCAAAGATACACGAGAACCTTACCTTCAGAGTACATATGCAAGCTAGAGAACTAGAAGCATATACAATGTATTTGCACACAAGCCAGCGTGTAACAAAATCGTGCATGAGTTCTATGCTAATCTATAATCGGCACTTGGGAATCAGTATGGATACTCTATAGTAAGGGTAGGGAATTGCCATTCACTGGACAAGAAATCTTGAGGGAAATTCATGTACCTGATGTGCCTGAGGAGCTTCCATCTTTTGCGGATATAGTGAATTAGATACCAAGTAGCTCCTGCCAGTTCAAAGAGCTCAGCAAAAACCTCAACGATGTTTCTTTCAATGAGAGCTTTTTGAAAGCAGACTATGTGAGACATGAGTACATTTTGGTCAGCCTATTTATTAAATATAACATCTTACCATTCTCTGCAACAATGGAATTATATTCAAGAGATGCAGTACTATTAAATATGATTTGGAAAGGCGACTGTTCAATGTCGCATCTATCATGTACTTCACGATAGTTCAATACATGGGTCAAGCCCATGAATGTATCCAGCATCCGAGATTGGCAAAGCCACACTTAGTTCTACCATCTCTAATAACAAAAATTTGCATGAACAATTGAGTCAATCCGTCACAAGATGACACATGTGAGAAACCCATGCAACCATTTACGAATACGACCATTCAAAGGAG
Source organism: Dracaena cambodiana (assembly GCA_036321105.1). Classification (NCBI taxonomy): domain Eukaryota; kingdom Viridiplantae; phylum Streptophyta; class Magnoliopsida; order Asparagales; family Asparagaceae; genus Dracaena; species Dracaena cambodiana. The sequence goes on from JAYEPQ010000016.1 coordinate 26,738,518, forward strand.
CATGAGTGCTCGACATGCCCAACAAGAACAGTAGGTACAACAAGAGCAACATCAAGTTTTTGTTCCACCGACCGGTCACAAAGAACAAGGTCACGAACGTGGCAAGCAATAGAAAAAACAAGAAGATGCAATAGCTATGGTGGGCCAACCAGAGATATAACACTGCAAACTTCGAATGAGTTAATTATAAAGATGACAGACACATCTAAAAAAAGACTGCAAGTCATCGAGAATCGGTAAACCAGAATCGAGCGTCGTCAACTATGTCAATATCGACTTCTCACCAAGGTATTCAGACAAATGCTGGTGAGGACGCCCACGTTTCTCCAGATGAAAATGAAGGGATGAGCTAGGGGACCATAGGATTCCGCTGGTGCAAAGATGCAAATAATAAAAAGGTCTTCATCAGAGGCATCATTGATATTGACTACTAGAGGGAGTGAATTTTTGAAGAACAAACAAAAGCAGGTATTTTCTAGCCTTAACCTCTTACATTTCTTCTTAGTGTATTATTTGTATAATTTCATTCTTAATGCATTGAGGACACTGCATAATTTAATTTGGGGATGTGATAGATATATTAAATTTTACTGTATCATAAATGACTAACATATTTTTAAAAAAATTGAAATGTTTTTCGATTCTTTAAAGTAAAAGGTGAGATTAGAAATACTTTACATTGCATATTTTTGGGAATGATAACTTACTTTATACAATCTTAATTGAAATTTTAAATCCGACAATAAGATATATAGATATTTAAGATTTGAATCTAGTATGCACTGTAAACTCTTACACACATGGAAAGTTGATAACAAAGAAAAACTTAAAAGGAAGACATATCTTATATATAAAAAAAAGAAAAAAAAAAGAAGAAAAAAAGTGAGCCTAGTGTTAAGGCAATATACTTCGAGAAAAATATAATATATATATATATATATATATATATATATATATATATATATATATATATATATATATATATATATATATATATATATATATATATATATATATATATATATATATAATAGATAAGAGAAACTGAGTGCTAAGTAGTTGGGTTCATGTGCCTCGGTAAGCGTGCGTATTCACGCGAATGATACTTACGGACTTTTATTATAAACATGAGCTAAGTAACTGGACATTTGTACATTGGTAAGCATGAATGTAAACTTGAAAGGCAAGTGTTTATGAAAAAAAAAAGAAAAAGAATATATATATATATATATATATATATATATATATATATATATATATATATATATATATATATATATATATATATATATATATATATATAAAGTTCCTATAAGTTTAATTGGAGCTTGAGACTTGACAAGGCTTATATACACGATAACAAGAGTGCATAGGAGAGGATAATTAAAAGTAAAAATATATCTAAGATACGTTTTTAAATGGTTATGATAGATACATAAAGATATTATATTATAAGTGATCAATTAAGGTTGACATCTTCATAAATATATGTGTATGTATCTCTAATTGAGCTTCATATGGAAAAAAAAATGAATAGCAAAAAAATATAGTAATAATATAGATAATTAATAGGATACTAACATTTTTTATTTTCTTTATTTTACACTTATCCTTATTTTTTCTTTTATTTATTTCTTGAACTTAAACATTTCTTGACATTTGTGGATGACATTACTAGAAACTCTCACGAGACAACACTCGTCCACTAGGGTAACCTAGGGATTTAATAGTATGTTGTGTGTGCTAAGTGCAATCGTTATTCCTACGAAAGTGAGTTAGGATTTATTTTTCTTTTTAGTATAAACTTCCTAGGAACTAGCAAAACTCAAGTTGGGGTGTGATTATGCTTTAAAAGTGTAATTATTTTAGTTTATTTTATGCAAGCGTAATCCAATTTTGTTGATTAATACAAGAAATTAATGAAAAATTATTTTTATTAAACAAATTCCTTAGTAGGATCTGTTTCTAGTGCTTTCTAGTGTTTTTGTAGGATTTTATATGAAAGAAAATCGAAGAATCAAAGCGTATTTTAAGTATTAGATCTGAACTGTGATTTTATATGTCTAGCTGTCGACAACCAACAGTTAGTCGTCAACTGTATTCAACCCGAGGGTTGGTATCAATAATGTTGTCGAAGTGGAGGGCAAATTATTTTTTTAGAGATTTTGTAGAGAATATAAAGTTTTCTTTTAAATAGAATTTCTTTTAGCGTTTTGTAAGGCTATAAATAACCAATGTAATTCAGAATTGTGTAATGCTTTTGAGTAGAAAATAATTATTAGAGAGTTTAGAGATTCAAGATTTAGTTTTTGTACGCTTTCATAGAAATGGATAAAAGAATTCTCTATTTCTTTATTCATGATTATAATGAGTATGAATGGATAAATTCTTGAGTTTGATCAGATGGAATAATAAACCCTAGGTAATTTACTGGTATGTGATTTCTATACTTATTGATTTTAATTGATTATGTAAAATTGATATATTTGATTCACTGTCATCTTTGAAAGGATTAAGATATAATTTTGAGTCTTTGATATTTTATTATTCGATGATATATTCGTTACATAGTTTTGATATACCGTAGATTTTTTAGGCATAGTGTATGCTTAGAATTTGAACATTTATTTTTTATTATTTATTTTGCATACTTGGATAAACTCAAAATTCATATAGTATTAATTGGAAGAAGTTATTTAAAGTATCAAGTTTACAACTTTATTTGATTTTGTGCTTCAATGATTTTTTTCCTACTGTAAGAAAATTGTGTGATCTATACAACCGAGATATAAAAAGTATAAACACATCTAGTAAATTATTCTATCAGGGAGTTACATCCAACTGACCAATAATTTTAATTAAAGTAAATGTATATCTTCTTTAGTTTAGTTTTAATTTTAGTTAATAAAAATCAAATCTTTCTTTCTTTTAGTTTCGTAATTTATTCTTAATGTTACACAATAATCAAACAATCCTTAAGATAATGATCTTGGGTTACTATTCTTATACTACTTGTTGATCTCTTACACTTGGGAGTGTACGATTTAAATTGCAGTCAATAACTGCCAGCCAATAAGGATGAGATATTTTCGTTGGCGGAACTAACTCCTTTAATAGGTGAGGTCAACCTGTCTTCTTTGGTAAAATTAATTTTAGCCATTTGTCATGACTGTCTTGGTTGTTTGTTTTCCTTCAGTCTAATAAGGATGGGATGTCTTCGCTAACAAAGTAACTTTGTATCTTGAAGCTTCTAAAACCTTTAGACTTATCCTAGTTGGCGAGGAATTTTGCTTTATTTAGCGAAGTTGGAGTTGCTCGGTTTGGTGAAGAAACTTTCTTGTATGAGGAGGCTGAGATCTTTTGTGTGGCATATCATTACTCTAACTTGTATCCTATCTACTCAACACGATTACGTATTGTTTTCCTTCGGTTGGTTTTAGTCCGTAGTAGGCAAATTTTTACCTACTGTAGAGGTACAATATGACCAGTCCTTTAAATCATCATCGTGAAAATAAGACACAAGTGTGGGAACAATCTTCCGCAATCTCACAGTTACTATGGCTTCAATAGACCATAATAAAGAATACGATGAAGATTAACCCTATTCAAAGATGATTCTTAGGCTAAACACTTAAATATTAAAAGAGACTCAGTTTTAATAGCATGAACCCTCAACAGAAGACAAAGTAGTCCAAATAAATCCTAAACCTATATTCATTAGCGAAAACTTAACGCTATCAGAAAGATAAGACTTTATATCTTTAATAAAAGAATATCTAGATGTCTTTTCCTTGAATTATGAAGATATACCGGGACGCCCAGTATGTTGATAGGATACACCAGTATGCAACATCAAATATGTAGAATTTCACCTATGCTCAGTGTCATCGAGCATTTTTTTGACCTTGCATTGAATTTTATACAAAGTTGCTTATAAAGCCGAATTCTAGCTGTTAGAATTTCCAATAAAAAAATAACCCATAACATAAAGCCCATATTACACAATTACATAAATTATGTGACACAGGTAGTTAATATAAAAACAATCTCTAGCACCACAAAGTGATAAAGATAAGTAGTCATATAGATATTTTTTGTTTGCGTTGTTATGACTAGCATTATCAAGAGTAATAGTAAAAAGTTTTATTAGAAAGCTCAAGTTGAAGTAATTTTTAAAAAATCAATTTTGCAAGATTTTTTCCCGTGTGTGCATCATCAAAATAAATAAAATAAATAACTCCTTTTTACATTTGCTAAAACTATTCAATCCAATGAGCAGTTATGTATAGGAAAAAAACTTTTCGGCTTCTAATAGATAAAATATACAAATTAAGAATAACATTGCATTAAGTTTTTTAAAATAAGAAATTATTTTTCTTTATTAGTTGCATATTGATATAAGACATTATATTGACAAGCTCGTCTAGAAAATATTGAAATATAAGAGCTAAACCAATTATTTCTACGTAATATGAAGAAAATATTGAAATATAAGAGAAAAGCCAATTATTTCTACGTAATATGAATTTTCTTTCGTAGTAAATGGATCATTTTCTAAATGACATACCTGACTATCGTCTTATGCATTCTAGTTGTATCATATGAAAAGGAGGAGAGACTATCCAACGTTGAAGATTGAGAGACAATGTTACTGAATATCATCTTGGCCCACTTGACCTTTACTGTGGAACTTGCAATGTTGAATGAGATGGGTTATCCCATGTGCATGATGCATGTTAAAGAGTTTGCCACAAATAAGCACGTAGTCTTAATGTCAGTGATATTGACTGCATTATTTTTGACCTCGATCATTCAAGAAAGCTCCACACCTCAGATCGGGCCTCTTTTTTGAAGTTGGGATTATTAAAGAGCTGATTGGAGAGTTAGACACTACTTCAGAAGAGGTAAGGCCAGTGGGTGTAACCTCCACATTTTTAACATCAAAGAAATATGAGGATGATTCATTGACAATAAATAAATTTTAAAAATTAAATTTAGAGAAATTTAGAGAGATTAGAGAGTGATTAGAGAGAGTAGGAGGCTTTTTTGCATGAGAATTGAAGAGTTGAAAGAGATTTTGGTGGAAAGAAATGAGTTTGGAGTACCTCTTTTGGGGGAAACTCTATTTGCGCATGGCATTTTTACTCTTGGTGCCCTGATTCCTCTTTACATCAAACTCAAATTTTGAAATAATACTATTTTACTTTTTGCGCCCAAAAAATTTTCCAAAAATACCCTCCTCTTTTTCTCTAACTCCTCACCCGTCCAATTCTATTTAGTAAAAAAAATATTTTGGTCGGGTATTAATACCCGACCAAGAAACATGTTGGTCGGGAATAATCGACCAGCAAACGAAGTCTCCATAAAAACACTAATTAACGATAAATTTCAAACAAATACGTATAAAACCTAAAAAAAAAATTCAAACCATACCTTAGATTTATTCTCTAACACTAATTACATGTTGAAATTTTCCATTTGCATAAGAAAACTCAAATGCAAATTTCAAACTCAAATTTCACTTGTCACGATGAAATCGAAGAATTTAAAATTCTTCTAATCTTTTTAGGAACGTTAATATAAAAAATTTTAAGGGGTTAAAAAAATCAAATAGATGATTTTGTAGGAGATGTATTTTTATTAAATACAAAAAAAAATTATTTAGGGTTTTAAAGAGAAAATAGAGGAGGAAAACGATGAGTGATAGTTCCAAATTTTAAAAAGTTTTAGTTTGGAATTTATAAGGGTAATTTAGTCCAAAAAATAATGGCAAACTTGTAATTATTTATAAGTTTTAAAATCGTGCGTCAAGAATAAAATGCTGTGTGCAAATAGAATTTTGGTAGAGCCAACCTAAATTTAAAATGACCAAAATACCCTCACCACTAGCCGTTTTTGGCTATTGGGAGGTATTTCATACCAAATACCCTCCAAATATTTCAAAACCACCAATAAGCTGTTGGGGGTTGTCAGTTCGCGACGGGGCTAGGTTGGACTCCCATTTTTATGACCGTTCAAGTAGGAACTAAGCCATGCCGAGCTTTAGTGAAGGTGGCCCGGATCCAAGCTAGGGCCCAAGTCTGCCCTATGAACTAGGTAGTAAACGGGCCCAAGTCAGCCCTGCTCGGGAAGTGGGCCTAGGCTTTTTGTCTTGATCTATCCAACAACTAAACAACGACATGTGATACTAGGCCTGTTAATCGGGCCGTGCCCGGCCCGGCCCGGGCACGGCCCGCCACTGGCACGGACGTGCCGTGCCGTCGGCACGGCACGTATGCCCGGGCCTCGGCCCGGGCTCGGCCCGCCGGCACGGCACGGCAGGCCGGTGCCTTGCCCGGGCCGGCCCGGGTTTTTTTCAAAAGAAAAAAAAAAGAAAAAAAAAAGGAGATTTTTGATAAAAACAAATGTTATATTATATATAATCTCATTACATTTATATAATTACTCTATAATCCTCTTTAGAAATTATACAAAGCCCGAAGAGATGGGAGAAGACCCTAACCGTCACTCTCAACTTGTTCTTAATATATTTTCTAAGAGATTTATAAGTTAAAAATTAAAAAAAATTGAAAATAAATGAATATCCTTACAAATTTAAATACTTTTAATCAAACTTCATTTTCTTCTGATAAACTTAAGGTCTCTAGTACATCTTCATTAGTCAAGTCGTGTTCCCTGTCTTCTGCGTCGTACCAATCCTTCAAGCAGACACATATCTCCAATGTGTCCGACGCCATTGAGATTCTCAAGTCCGTGAGCACTCTACCACCTGCGCTAAAAGCAGACTCTGATGCTACAATAGACACTGGAGGAGTTAGTAGATTACGGGTCATGTTGGAAAGCACGGGATATATTTTTTCCTGTGATTTCCACCATGCCAAAATATCAAAGGATTCATACTTTTCAGGAGATGCGTTATCTTCATAGTTAGCTCTCTCTAAATAATAATGTAATTCATTAAAATATGTACTAGTTTGTCTTGGCTTTTTTCTGTGAAATAGAGATGATATTATTGGATTACGAATTTTCCTAATAGATGGTTCTTTTGTAGTTTGTGTTGGCACACCATACATATATTCATAAGTTTTATACATAATATCTAAACATGTTTTAATATCATTACGTAAATCCCTTACATTATTTTCATAAGACATATTTGTATAAAATAAATCTATTAATATTTCAAGTCTATTTAACTTGCAACGGGGATCCATAACAGTTGCAAAATATAATAAGTATGGAAAATCTTTAAAATATTTATTAAATTTAATTTCCATAGGTTGAACAATACTTTCAAGTATAGAGTAATTTCTACATTCATTAAAAACCGAAGTAATTTCGGTTAGATAATATAATGCAATGTGTGTAGTTGGGTAATAAGTTCCTGACAGTGCTCTAGATGCATCTTCAAATTTGCCTAAAAACTTAGAAATGCAATGCAACTAGTGCCATTCATTATTATCTAAACTATACATTGGTGACTCCATTTCATTAAAAGTATTTATTACATTTTTATACTGAATAGCTATGTTTAACATTTTATATGTAAAATTCCATCTTGTTCTAACATCTATAGGTACAATTCTAGGTGATATTTTCATATTTTTACATATTTATTTAAATGCTTGTCTTCTTGGCCCACTATCTTTAATAAAAAGTAATGTATACCTAAGATTTATTAGTGAATCATTTACTATTTTTAATCCATCTTGAACGCATAAGTTTAGTATGTGGCAAATACACCTAACGTGGAATAATTTTCCATCTAGAATTGGTTTTGTATAATTTTTAAGAATTCTAATTGCGACCGTATTTTCAGAAGCATTATCCAAAGAAATGGTAAATATTTTATTGTCTATTCCAAAAGCTGAAAAAACACTTAGCATGGTTTGTGATAAATTATGTGTATTGTGAGGAAATTCAAATACCCTAAACTATATTATTCTTTTCTGTATGCACCATTCTTGATCTATATAGTGTGCCGTCACGCATAAATAATGAGTCATATTTTTAGCTTCCCAATAATCTGCAGTTATAGCAACTCTAAAAATTAAAGAAGTAAAAATAGCTATTAAAGTGTCCCTCTGCTCTTTATATAGTTTGAACATGTCGGATGTAGATGTTGAACGTGGGAGTTTTTTAAATTCGTCAGTAAATGCTGATTTACAAAATCTTTCAAATTTGCAATTTTCCAAAAAAGTAAATGATTGTTCGTCATGTATTATAAATCTTGCTAAATATTCTCTTGTTTTAATTGGATCATATTTACGTATACCTAATGATCCACCAAATGTGCTTATTTGTGTTTGATGTGGTACATTTAGTGGGTGATTTTTTTCTACGTGTCTTTTAAGATGACCCGTTCCGCTACCTATAGGAAACGAATAAATTTTATGACAGTGTTTATACTTAGCTTTCCTAACATTGTTTTCTATTATTTTTTCAAAATGTTTCCATATGTCCGATCTAACAGCCCTAGTAGATGTGGTAGTTTGTGTTTCGGGCATGGTTGTATTAGTTGTTTCTTCCTGAGATACAGAAAATGGTACTTGAGGAGGTTGTTCTAAGGGTTGACATAGATTTTGATATTCTTCATCAGTTAAAAATGGAATAAAAGAACCCGTGGCTTGAGAGCAAGAAGCGCCAGACGAGTGTTGATTCATTTTAATAAAATCCCAAAAAAACCAAATTAAAATTCTCAAAAAAACTTTAAATTATAAATACCTGTTAACCGCTGAACTATTTGAGAGAGAGAGAGTGAAATATCTAGTTAGAGAGATGAAGCTAGAAACGGAAATAGCGAAAAAAAACCTTGCTTCAATGAGAAAACTTGCTTGAATTTTGTTTGGGTAACTTTCTTGCTTGAGACTTCTTGATCACTTGATTGAAACTTGCTACTTGCTTTGCTTGAGACTTCTTGAGAATTAAAGATTTTAGGAGATTTTTTAGAATGAATTTAGTGTATAAGAATGATGAATGGTAATAGAAAAGATATTGAGCTATTTATAGAGAAAGAAAAGGTTTTAATTTGCCAAAAAAAATTACAAAAACTCCCCCAACGGCTATTTTGACCATTGGGGGAGAAATCTGCAATTTTTTTTGCAAGAAACCCCCAAACGGCTATAAAAATAGCCGTTGGGGAGCTATTTGCAAAAAAAAAATTGCAAAAACCCCCCTAAACACCCCAACGGCTAATTTAAAAAAAAAAAAAAACCGGCGTGCCGGGCCGGAACGTGCCACCGGCACAGCCGGCTTTGACCCGGGCACGTGCCCGGCACATGCCGGGCCGAGCGTGCCCAACGGGCCGCCCGGCCCGATTAGCAGGTTTATGTGATACTGGCAGAACATGGGAAATTCTAAATGCGCACCATATTTTACTAGTGAGCACCATTTCCCCCTATGTTGTAAATCACTTTACCATATAGTATGTTGTGCTCACTAGTAAAATGTGGTGCGCATTTAGCATTTCCAGCAGAACATTTAGGCAATATGTAAAGCAAGCTCTTTCTGGCTGAGAATGCTTTTGTGAAGTGGAAAAGTGACTTTGGCTTGATTTCTGGAGCCTAACAAGCTCTTTCATTTCAAAACTCATTATTGATCCATAAATTAACTAGCCTAAGCTAAGGCAAAAAAGAAAAAAAATGCCCATCAAATGATAATCTAGTAATCCAACAAAGCCCATATAATATAAGAATTCTCTGTCAACTTGGATTCGAGATAAGAAAACTGAGTTCGGCTATAATATAAAAACTCTTAATATAAGGCAACAGAATCTCTCTCATATTCAAAAATTGTATTGGAATTTGATAAGTATCATATTATGCATTTTTCCTCCCATATTTTATCTATTTTTGTATATAAATAATTGCTACTCGAGTATATTTAGTGTGTTTTTATAGGTAACAAAGATTTCGCAAGTAAAAGAAGAAGAAGATGCAAATTTATCAAGAATATGAGCAAAGAAAATTAACTAAGGCGAAAACCGACACTCAAGTGCAGCAGCAGCAACTTCAAGAGTATTTTCGGTGAAGTTAAAGCTTGAACCGGAATATTTCATATAGGGAACATTTATAGAGCCCAAAATTATCTTCGAAACGAGTCTAAGAACAGCTTAATCTGAGTTCGTATACAAAAGTTATGAATATTTTACTGAAGTGCTGCAGAGTGAAAAATCCCATCCAGCGGGCTACGGGTTTATTGGACTTAATTTCGGATTTTGGACCTGAAAATTAGTATTTTATACCATCTAATCTCAACCATTGGTTTCTAATACCTATGGATTGAATTAAAATTATATATCTTGAGATTAGTTTGTATTGGATTAGGATCAAATCTTTTGTATTGAGTTTGAGTAGAAGTAGAATTGTATTTGGATTATAAATACCCCATGAATCCTTGTAAATAGGGAGAGCTTTTTAGGTGTAATTTTAGATATACTTTTAATTAATAAAATTAGGGTTTTTCTGAAGGGGTGGCGGCCACAACACTGTGTTCCAGAGATAAGCCATTGTTTTTAGATCTTTACTTGCTTTTTAGATAGAGTTAATTGCTTTCTAGTTTAGGTTTTATTGCTTTCTAGATTAGATTTATTTGCTTTCATGAATAAAAATAGGATTTTACTTACTAGAATTATGAGTAGCTAATTAGTTTAGCTCGAGGATGTAGATGAAACTAGAATTTACCATGTAATTGCTCTCTAGTATTTTTCTTCCTAATTAAAATAAATAAAGATATGATTTTTTCATGAAAAGATTAAAATACAAGAACTCGTAGATTAATACTTTGATAGGTTATACTTGAGTTAAATTTCTTGATAGCCTATACTTAGTTAGGGTTTGGAGTTATTGGTTTACATTTTTATCATAAATTTATCTAATGATTTAGTTTATTTTTATGAAAAGTAGTATTTTTGATGAGTTATATTTGCACACCACTTGATAGCTCATACTTAGGGCACTTTAAATAAAATTAAACTAAAAGATCACCTTTTTATGAAAGAAGAAGATAATAGAAGTAAATACATGGTTAGAAACTAGTGGATTCTAGATCCTAGGCTAATTAGAACAACCAAACTTCAACCTAGAAACTCTTAGTTAATCCAGTAGAATTAAAGAAATAGTAAGGATCGCAAAACACCTGAGATCTCTGTGGGACGACCTGTACAGCGCTACACCGACACTGTGTACTTACAGTTAAATTATCACATCAAATTTTTGGCGCCGTTGCCGGGGATCGATGGTGTTTTTCTTGCTTTTTCTAAAGTTTTACGGGTTAACAGTGTGTGTTGAGTATGCAGGGAATAGAAATTGCAGATATAGGAAGACAAAAAGGATCAGAAGAGCCTTTGGACTAAGCAACAGAAATCAGAGAGTCAAACTCTCTGGTTTAGCCGCTATTTAGCGGTCAAAACCGCCAATTGGTGACAAGTAAAGGTAATTCTGAACCCAAATTTCCTCATGTTCTGTGATTTAGTTCCCTGGTTTTGTAAAAAAAAAAATTAAAAAAAACAATTAATTTTTTTTTCTTTTCCATCTCTCTCCGTCTCCACCTTTTTCAAATAATAAAAAAATTAGAAAAAAATGTTTCAAAATCAAACTGGTTGCTATCATTGTCGTGATCCATATCATAATTATTATCAGTGTCCATGGATAGGAAGTTCGCTAGAACTAGGTCATAATAAAATTCACAACACATATAATGAACCTACGAGCGCTTCTTATACAGAAAATTATAATTATGAATGGATGAATAATTCTAATTTTGAATATAATCAAGAGCCATACCAAGAGAGTCCTCCATCTAATCCTTTCTTTATGGGCTATTCATTTTCGTGTTCTATATTCAATCATGAACAAGATATTCAATTGAACATGTTAGATGAAAAATTAAAAACATTAGAAACAAGTTATGTATGTCATGAGAATATACCTTCAACCACTTCAGATCTATCATCAAATATGTACACAGATCTATCATATTCACCATCAAATTTCACTCATGATCTCGAGATGCAATCATTTGAAGAAAATAAGGAAAATTACAATCATGAGTCTGAGGAACGAAGACGTAGAATAGAGGAAGTTATAGAAACTTTGCCACAATCATCCTCTTAAACTGCAGCTTGTATGGAAGATCTTCTCAAAATAATTTCTCAAACTAAACTTTTTGTAAATCAACCATCTAATAGTTTGAACATATCTGACTCCAATGAGCAATCACTTCAGTTATCTTTTGAAGTAGATATGATTCAAAATGAATTAAATAATTTTGTACATGATGAGTCTATAGTTCAATATTGTGATCAACCCATTTTAGACCATTGTGACAATAATTATGAAGAAATCAGTGATAAAGAAAATATTTTACTTGATGATTTACCACATGGTCAGCTTGCTAGTGACACATTATCATTTGATTCTTTTGATGAAAATTGTGAAGAAATTTATGAAGAAGAATTTTTATCCCTTCATAATAATTTGACTAACGATAAGTCCACTAGAATAGCATTTTCTTTTGAGAATTTTGATGACAGGTTTGAAGAAAATTTACATGACGAGCCCAAAATATTAGAAGAATGGAAAGAACCTCAAAAAGAAAAGGTCATAGTACCCGATGATTTGAAAGAGCCCTCCAAAATCGAGCTCATGATTCCACAATACCAAAGTGAGTATGTTATTACACAAGTTGATAAAACAAAAATACTTACTAATATGAAAAATGCTCGTAGATGGAATATGAACGTTGGTAAAGGTACGCTTTCCAACCTCAAAATTTTACTATTGAATAAATAAAAGAAGGGTAGAAATAAATTAGGAAAAATAAAAAATAAGATAGAGAGATTAAATGCAAAACTGACAAAAAGGCTAAATTCATCCATATCAAAACGTAAAAGGACACATTATGAGAGTGGAAAGCGATCAAGAGGTCGTAACCGTTTGAATTTTATAATTAGTGTATAATATTTGTATAATAGTTTTCTTTTTTATTTTACCACCCTTAGTTTGTGTATGAAGGTATACACAAGTTTAGGTGTGGGAGAGTGAATTAGGAGATTTTTATTTCTTAGGATTTTATTTTTATTTTTAGGATTTTTTTTAGATTTTTGGGTTTCTTTATTTTACACTTTGGATAGTTTTTAGGGTAACTAACTGAAAAAAAATATTAAAAAAAAACTGAAAAAAATTAAAAAATAATTTATGTATTTTTATCAATAGATCAACCTAATTACAGATAAAGAACAAATTTAGATTTAAAATTAGATAGGAGAGTAGATTGGATGATACACTTTGAATTTTATGAAAAAGATCAAAATTCGAAAAATAAATATTGCTAACAGTAGTTTTGAGGCAAGTATACATCTATTTTTTACTTCACAATAGTTTATTAGGTTAAGGACAATGATAATAACGATTGAGTAAGTTTTCTCTCTCTAAACAAAAAAAAGGAATAAAAGAAAAAAAGTGAGAATAAAATAATAGGGTGAGGTTGGTATTAAGGCAATAGGTTCGAGAGTGATAAAATAATGGGGTGCGTCTGGTATTAAGGCAATAGTTTCAAGAGTGAAAAAAAGAGTATGATATGAGTAATCGGGTACTTTGCGCCTAAGTAAGCGTAAATATTCGCATGAAAGGTGGAATATTCTAAAAAAGAGAAAAACAAAAAGAAAAGAGTATGAACCGAGTAATCGGGTATATTGCGCCTAAGTAAGCGTGAATATTCGCATGAAAGTTGAAATATTCTTAAAAAAAAGAAGAAAAAAAAGAAAAAAAAATTGTTATGAGAGAGGAGATGAATCATGAGTTAGAGTTGGAGTCCAAGGCCGAAATAAAGTATCACACATGCACGTAGTTGTATAAGAGCCAATGAATTATCTGTTAGTGGGTATTGAAAGATAGGATTTAAATTTTTGATTAAAATGATAAGTGTATCTGATATGACGCTCGATTTGAAAATTGATAATCTAAATGCGTTCTTGAGTTTGTATATTAATGAGATTAATTGATGAAAATATCATTAAAAAAATATTTTTCTTTTCTTTTGTATAAAATTTTTATTTTTCTTGATTTTTAGTTATTTTTATTTTTCTTTTCTTTATTCCATAACCTATTTTCTTCATGAATTTTGTGGGTATATTCACTACAAACCCTCACGAGACACAACTCATCCACTAGGGTAATTTAGGGGTTTAAAGACTTGTTGCACGTGCTAAGTGCAATCGCGATTCCTGCGAAAGTGAGTTAGAATTTTATTTTTTTTTTAGCTTTAGGTTTTGCTCGAGGACTAGCAAAAGATAGGGTGGAGGTGTGATAAGTATCATATTATGAATTTTTCCTTCCATATTTTATCTATTTTTGTATATAAATAATTGCTACTCGGGTATATTTAGTGTGTTTTTATAGGTAACAAAGGTTTCACAAGTAAAAGAAGAAGATGCAAATTTATCAAGAATATGAGCATAGAAAGTTAACTAAGGCGAAAACTGACACTCAAGTGAAGCAGCAACAAATTCAATATTTTCGGTGAAGATAAAGGTTGAACTGGAAAATTTCATATAGAGAACATTTATAGAGCTCGGAATTATTTACGAAACTAGTCTAACAACAGCTTAATCTGAGTTCATATGCAAAAGTTATAACAATTTTACTGAAGCGCTGCAGAGTAAAAAATCCGATCCAGCGGGCTACGGGTTTGTTGAACTTAATTTCGGATTTTGGACCCGAATATTAGTATTTTATGCCATCTAATTTCAACCATTGGTTTCTAATACCTATGGATTGAATTAAAATTATATATTTTGAGATTAGTTTGTATTGGATTAGGATCATATCTTTTGTATAGAGTTTGAGTAGAAGTAGGATTATATTTGAATTATAAATACCCCATGAATCCTTGTAAATAGGGAGAGTTTTTTAAGTGTAATTTTAGATGTACTTTTTATTAATAAAATTAGGGTTCTGCTGAAGGGGTGGCGGCCACAACACCGTGCTCCAGAGGTAAGCCATTGTTTTTAGATCTTTTTAGAGTTAATTGCTTTCTAGTTTAGGTTTTATTGCTTTCTAGATTAGATTTATTTGCTTTCATGAATAAAAATAGGAGTTTACTTAATAGAATTATGAGTAGCTAATTAGTTTAGCTCTAGGATGTAGATGAAACTAGAATCTACCATGTAATTTCTCTCTAGTATTTTTCTTCCTAATTAAAATAAATAAAGATATGATTTTTCCATGAAAAGATTAAAATACAAGAACTCGTAGATTAATACTTTGATAGGTTATACTTGAATTAAATTTCTTGATAGCCTATACTTAATTAGGGTTTGGAGTTGTTAGTTTTCATCTTTATCATAGATTTATCTAATGATTTAGTTTATTTTTATGAAAAGTAGTATTTTTGATGAGTTATGCTTACACACTACTTGATAGGTCATGCTTAGGGCACTTTAAATAAAGATTAAACTAAAAGATCACCTTTTTATGAAAGAAGAAGATAATAGAAGTAAATACATGGTTAGAAACTAGTGGATTCTAAATCCTAGGCTAATTAGAACAACCAAATTTCAACCTAGAAACTCTTAGTTAATCCAGTAGAATTAAAGAAATAGTAAGGATCACAAAACACCTGAGATCTCTGTGGGACGACCTGTACAGCGCTACACCGACACTGTGCGCTTGCAGTTAAATTATCATATCAGAATTTAACTATGAATCTATACCAAATACTATAAATACACTCGTCCTCCATGAGGAGAGGGGCTTTTGGCAATTTTGAATTCTGAGGAAAAGTGTTGCTAATGGAACCCATTGTCGTAACGGGTTTTGGTCAATCGAAACGGGTCCAAAATCGGGCCAAACCCGTTATGATATGATATATATATATATATATATATATATATATATATATATATATATATATATATATATATATATATATATATATATATATATATATATATATATATATATATATATATATATATATATATATATATATATATATATATATATATATATATATATATATATATATATATATATATATATGGGGTATGATGATAGGGTTTCTGATGATCCGAAAAATAAAACAAAATAAAGAAAAAAAAGGAAGGCGGCTTGTGTCCTTGCTTTGGCCGAGAGAAAAAAAAAGGTGGCTGATTGTTTCGGCCAAATAATTCAACTTTGGTGAAATAAATTGAGTGGCTTCTGAAGGTAAAACAATCACGGTGAAGGTTTTCTTTCTCGGTGGGCTGAAGCAAAGGAGGGTGGCGGCTTCCTTTGAATTTTCGGCAGCAGAAGCAAAGAGGTAAATTACTGCAATAAGATATTAGGATCTGATCTCAAAATCTTATGTGATTTCTTTGTGATTTCTCTTATAGTTGAGAACTAGAAAGTTGTAATCCTCTTTTTGATATAGTGGAAGTTTTTCGATCGTGTCCCCGTGGACGTAGGCATATTGCCGAACCACGTTAAATCTGCGTATTTTCTGTCTCTGCTATTTTTCTCTTCGGTTAACTATTTGATTCCGCTAGTTGTTGCATTAGTATTATTCCGCTATCTTTTGCTAACAATTAGTATCAGAGCCCTGGTTCGGGTCAGATTTCACTCAGATCGGTGTTGATTTTGAGTGAGAGTTATGGCGGAAGATAGGAAGGGAAAGATTGAAAATTTTGATGGGACAGATTTCCAATGGTGGAAGTTGCAGATATAAGATTATTTATATCATAAGAATTTACATCAACCACTGTTTGGAGAAAAACCAGAAAAGATGACAGATGAGGAGTGGGAATTGTTGGACAAGAGGGTTTTGGCACAGATTCGATTGTGCCTGACAAAGCAGGTTGTGTTCGACGTCTCCAAGGAGAAGTCCACTTCAGGTTTGATGTCAGCGTTGGCTAAATTTTATGAGAAGTCGTCTGCTTCAAATAGACTATTTCTAATGAAAAAGTTGTTCAACTTGAGGATGACTTCTGATAGTTCGGTTGTTAATCATTTGAACAAATTTAACACATTATGGGCACAACTTGAATTCTTAAATTTTGTCTTTGCTGATGATTTTAAAGCTTTGATGTTTATGTGTTCGTTACCAGATAATTGGAGTAATGTTGTTATGGCCATCAGCAATACTTCCAATACTGCTCTTAAATTTGATGATGTTGTGAGTATAATCATGAATGATGAATTAATGAAAAAGAGTATGGGTAAGAGTACAGTTTCTACAAGTACTGCTCTGTCGGTTGATAATGACAGAAGAAAGGAAAGGGATAGAAATTTAAGCAGGGAGTCGAAGTAAAGAGGGAGATCAAAATTTAAGGAGAAGTTCAAGAAAAAGTTAGTGTGTTGGAAATGTAAGACAGAGGGTCATATGAAGAAAGATTGTCCAAATAAAGACAAAGAAGGAGCAAATGTGGTGAATTCAAGTGAAGAGTATGATGACTTGTGTTTGTCTGCGCATACAGAATCGAGGTCAGATCTGTGGTTTGTGGATTCAGGGGCTTCGTTCCATTGCACTGCTCGCAGAGAATGGTTTGAGAATTATGTCCAAGGTGATTTTTGGTATGTGACTGTTGGTAATGGGCAGGAATGCAAGATTGTCGGTAAGGGAACAATTCAGTTAAAGTTGCACAATGGTGGAAAGTTGCTTTTACAAGAGGTCAAGCACATACCAGATTTGAAGAAGAATTTGATATCTGTTAGCAAGCTGGATTGCGAAGGTTATCAAATCTCATTTTAGAGGAAACAGTGGAAAATCAGCAAAGAAGCAATGGTAGTGGTCAAGGGTGAGAGAGTGGGAACTCTATATTTACTCTCAAGCTCGGTGGATCACGCTGTTTTTTTGGCCACCGTGAAGAATAAGAAGACTACCTTATGGTATCAGAGGCTCGGTCACTTGAGTGAAAGCGGCATGAGGGTATTGCAATCCAGAGGTATGTTGACAGATATGAAATATGCTAATTTTAATTTCTGTGAGAACTGTGTGTTTGGAAAGTAGAAAAGAGTTAGTTTTATGAAAGATGGCAAGGAGAAGAAAATCGAGAGATTGGAGTTGGTATATACAGATGTGTGGGAGATTTTTTCGGCGAAATCTCTTGGAGGTAATTCTTATTTTGTCACTTTCATAGATGATGCAAGCAGGAAAACATAGGTATTCGCACTTAAGCAGAAAATCTGATGTCTTCAAGATTTTCAAGGTATGAAAAACTCTTGTTGAGAATGAAACAGGTTTGAAGGTGAAATGTCTGTTGTTAGACAATAGTGGGGAATTTTGCAATAGAGAGTTCGATGACTATTACTCTACCCACAGGATCAGGAGAGTAATGGCTGTACTGAGGACACCGCAGCAAAATGGTGTGGCTGAGAGGATGAATAGAACCATTTTGAAGCGAGCTTGGAGTATGAGACTACATGCAGCTTTGTCTTTGCAACTTTGGGGAGCCGCTGTAGATACGGCAGTCTATCTGATCAACAGGAGTCCAGCTAGTATTTTAGATGGAAGAATTCCAGATGAGGTGTGGTCTGGTAAGACTGTGAATTATTCATTTTTAAAAGTGTTCGGTTGTATACCATATGCACATGTGGATTATGAGATGAGAAAGAAGCTTGATTCTAAATTTCAGAAGTGTGCATTCATTAGATACGGTGGCGACGAATATGGTTATCTTATGGGATTATGAGCATAACAAGATGATTCATAGCAGAGATATAGTATTCAATGAGGGCTGTATGTATAAAGACAGAATGGAAAATAAGAGTGAGAAAGCAATGGAGAAAGAGCACTTGGAGCTGGATGAGTCACAGGATGTGATTGATCCCATGGATAAAACAAAGAAAGAAATACCTACATCTGAAGGGGAAGAAATGGCTACACCTGAGAATACACAAGTTTCAGATGAGACCGAACAGTAGAGAGAGCCACTGACTGAAATAGATGGTTCAGTACTTCATCAGAGAGTGTTCCCAATTTGAGGAGGAGCACGAGGATAAGGAAGCCAACCCAAAAACTTTTTCTTCTTTTATATCATATTTTGTATACTGATGCAGGTGAACCAGAGAATTACCAAGAGGCTATGCAGGATAAATTTCGTCTTAAGTGGGAGCAAGCCATGCGTGATGAGATGTCTTCTTTGGAGGAGAATCACACACAGAAATTGGTGAAGCGACAGGAAAAGATAAAAATATTGCATAACAAGTGGGTATACAGGGTAAAATATGAGGCCGGAGGGACACAAAGATTCAAGGCTAGATTTGTGGTGAAGGAGTACGGTCAGAGAAAAGGTATTAACTTCAATGAAATATTTTCACCTGTTATCTAGATGACTTCTATCAGAGCAATACTAAGTATTGTAGCTGTGAAAGGATTATATTTAGAGCAGCTCGATGTGAAGACTGCTTTCCTTCATGGTGATTTGGAGGAGGAAATATGCATGGAATAGCCGAAGGGATTTGAAGTTAAAGGAAAGGAGAATTGGGTATGTCGACTGAAAAGGAGATTGTATGGGTTGAAACAAGCGCGAGGCAATGGTATTTGAAGTTCGACAAATTTATATTGGATTTGAGTTTTGTTAGAAGCAATTCAGATCATTGTGTATATCTACAAAAATTTAAGGATGGTAACTTTATTATACTTACTTTGTATGTAGATAATATGCTTGTAGCATGTACATACATGAAGATAATCAATGATCTGAAAAGAAAGTTGGCAGCGAGATTCTCTATGAAGGACATGGGTGAGGCTAAATAACTTCTTGGAATGCAAATTACCCGAGATAAGAAAAGTAAGAAATTGTGGTTATCTCAGGAGGGGTACATCAAGAAGGTGTTGGAGAGATTCAAGATGGAGAATGCAAAACCGGTAACTACAGCTCTTGGTGGTCAATTCAAATTGTCAAAAGAGTAAGGTGCTAAAATAGATGAGGAGACGAGACACATGGAGAATGTGCCTTATTTATCGGCCGTAGGGAATCTCATGTATGCAATGGTGAGTTCAATACTAGATATTGCACATGCAGTTGGAGTAGTGAGTAGATTCAAGAAGAACCCCGGAAAAGAACATTGGCAAGCGGTGAAGTGGATTTTCAGGTATTTGAAAGGTACTTCAAAGTATTGTTTGCGTTTTGGGGGTGATAACATTGATGTGCAAGGTTTTGTGGATTCGGACCATGCGGGTGATAGAGACAATGGCATGAGCACTACAGGTTATGTCTTTACTGTAGGAGGGATAGTGGTAAGCTGGGTTTCAAGATTACAATCAATTGTGTCTTTATTTTCGACAGAAGCTGAGTATATTGCAGCTGCAGAAGCAAGTAAGGAGTTTATTTGGTTGCAGCGATTGATGAGTGAGTTGGGTTTTGATGGAGTAGATTGCAGGTTATTCAGTGATAGTCAGAGTGCAATTCATCTTTCTAAGAACTCAGCGTATCATTCACGGACTAAATATATTCACTTGAAATATCACTTCATTAGATCCTTGTTAGATGATGGCCAATTAAAGTTGGAGAAGATTGAGGCATAAAGAATCCTGCAGATATGTTGACAAAACCGGTTGATAGGAAAAAGTTGAGCTATTGCTCAACTTTGGTGTATTTGTGTTGAATGCTGAAATTCGGACTTTAAACGATCGAGGTAAAAACTTTGGACACTAGGATTATCATGTACAGAGATTATAATTTTTGCAATAGGTCTCCAAGTGGGAGATTGTTGCTAATGGAGCCTATTACCGTAACAGGTTTCGGTCAACCGAAACGGGTCCAAAATCGGTCCAAACCCGTTATGATATATATATATATATATATATATATATATATATATATATATATATATATATATATATATATATATATATATATGGGGTATGATGCTAGGGTTTTGGATAAGCTGAAAAATAAAACAAAATAAACAAAAAAAAGGAAGGTGGCTTGGGTCCTTGCTTTGGCCGGGAGAAAAAAAAAATGGTGGCTGATTGATTCAGCCAAATAATTCAACTTTGGTGAAATAAATTGAGTGGCGGCTAAAGGTAAAACAATCAGGGTGAAGGTTTTCTTTCTCGGTGGGCTGAAGCAAAGGAGGGTGACAGCTTCCTTTGAATTTTCGGCGGCAGAAGTAAAGAGGTAAATCACTGCAACAAGATGTTAGAGTTTGATCTCAAAATCTTGTATGATTTCTCTTGTGGTTGAGAACTAAAAAGTTGTAATCCTCTTTTTGATATAGTGAAAATTTTTCGATCGTGTCCCCGTGGACGTAGGCATATTGCCGAACCACGTTAAATCTGTGTGTTCTCTGTCTCTGTTATGTTTCTCTTCAGTTAACTATTTGAATCCGCTGGTTATTGCATTAGTATTATTCCGCTATTTTTTGCTAACAAAAAGAACCAATCATCTCTTCTTCATCTTCTATACAAACATTCTGTAACAAGAGCGAAAAGAGAGTTATTTAGCGATTAATCCTGATTACATTATAAAACATAGAGAGAAAATACCACCTTTCTCCAAGGACATAGGTTCGAATCCTTCTCGGCTGAACCACATCATATCTCGCATACATATTTTATTTGTATTCTTTTCTTTATTATTTAAATCTACTTTCTTGTTACTTTAAGTCAAAAATCCCGCTTAAGCTCTATTTAGCTCAAGACCTGGTTCTCAGCTCAATCCTCGTTTGGTGCTCAAATTCAACTTGGCTATCTTAACTGGCAAAAATTGCCATCAATACTGATCAAGACCAAAAATTCAATCCCCCAGCCAGGTTCCTGCTGAAGAAATGGAAGATAATGCAGCTATCAACGATGGCAGATGCCAGGTTCCTGCTACTACGTTATTTAGGCCTGGTACCTTCAGCTATATTCGCCTTTCTTGATGGCCATTGCGTGACAAAGGGCAGTGTCATTTTGTCGGGACTGAAGCTACTAATTCTACTAGACCTTAATTAGGACCAAACCCTAGCACCTGAGTTTACAATCATAAGATCGAAGGGTGGAGCTTAGCCAATGAAATGATGAAAAACACAGCAAATACTTGAGGCCACAGGCGGGAAATTCTATTCATGCACACCATTTCCCTCTTGACCTATACATTTGAAACTTACATATAATTACAAGTTTGCCGTCTTCTTTTTCTTCTTTTTTTTTTTTTTTGACTAAATTGCTCTTTCATGATCCGAATCTCCGACAACTCTAAAAAAATAAAACACGTTATCATCTTCATCATCTTCGTCATCTCCTCTATCTTATAAAAAACACTTTTTTAGTGTTCTTTAAATCAATAAGAAAATAATTTTTTAGTGTTCTCTAAACAAAAAATAAATAAATTCTTTTTCCTCTTTAATATAAGGATTAAGTGACAAGAAATGAAGAAAAGGGAGGTAGGGTTAGAATGTGGGGGGGGGGGATTTAATGATAATTATCATCCTATTGAGTATTACTTGAGACTCACCGTTCATGATTTTATTATTTGGACAGGTGTTCTCTCGGATAAGAAAAGACTTCACTTATCAAGTGGCTCTTCCGGAAATAATGCTGATGACATTTCGTCAGATGAGCAGTAGGAACCTATTCTAGAGATGTGAGAGCGGATGGACTGATTATAGAATATCTCATTGGCTGGAGCTCTGTAGTTTTATTTTGGCTTCTTTTCTTGTTAGTACTTTCTAATCTTTGCATTGTAAGCTTATTTGTGGGCCACTCCATCGGTGGATCTTGAATACTTTTGTTCTGTTATTTTCTTTTTAATGGAACGCGGAGGGCTACATCCCGCCGTTTAAGGTCAAAAAAAAAAAAAAAAATGAGCATAGTGAAATATAGGATGATTCAAATTTAGAAGTGGGCATAGAGAGTAAGATATGCATCAAGAGTAAAATGGCTTGCATAAATAGATTTTCCCGGACACAGGCTGATCAATAATAAAAGATGGAAATATTAAACATCTAAAAAATAAAGTAAAGTAGTGTTCAACATTTAGTTCCATTTAGTTCTAGTATACAATATTGTGTCAACATGTGTTCAACATTTAGTTCCATTTAGTTCTAGTATAATATTGTGTCAACATGTTAAATCGCAGTCCGCAGGTGGAAGTATCAATAACCGCAAATGGAGGTCAAAGATCAATCTCCTGTTCATGTTGAGTGCCTGATACAGCCTTTTTTTTTTTTTTTTTTTTAATCTATTCATCAATTGCATCGTAGAATAGAAAGATTTCGTTGCTGCATATCTCAAGCAATGGCCAAATCCGTTGATTGCTGCACAAAGGGCCTTCTGTCCATATTAAACATAATTTGTGACAAGACGCTTCGCGCTTACTCATCAATTTACACATCAAACCCTACAAAAGAATCTAGAAATTCAAATAGTGATGTATTGTTCTTTAACATCATACAATGCAAACAACCACCTCAATTTCGTCCACCACATGAAACCAACACATTTCTCTCCTGACTCTCCACCAAAAAAGTTAATTTGAAGCAGTATGAACTCAGCAGAAGTAGAAAACATATATTTCATTAAGATTGGATAACTGTCCTCATTGTATCAGGAAATTAAATGAAATTAGAAATCAGCACTAATGAATCACATACATTGAGAAGTCCTGCTGTTTGTGTCGGATTTGTTGAAAGTCTCTGCTCCATCTCAGACAAAGTTTATGATGGGACTCTTTGTGCTCGTACTAAGCAATTTACATTAATTATTTGTAGCAACTTATGTACATTCATCATCTGAAGATACAAGAGGAACATAGCATTTCAACTAGGAATGCATATTTCATATGATACACATAGCAAGCACAGCTTTATACACCAAATGGGCAACATACATCACTCAATGTACAGAAAAAATATACTCTGCAGAATGAACTACATAAGCATTTGTAGGCAGCACGTGCTAGCTGGGAAGGTATTATGCTAATTAGCTTCAACCAGAGGAGATCCCAGGGACTTCTCCTGTTGACGTCGTCGGGAAACAGAGTATGCTGATATTGCAGATATTGCTGAACTCGTGCTGCTCAATGATTGCTTTGTAAGGTCCACACATTTCTTTGCAGCCACCCAAACTACCCAAAAGAATCCAACCCAGCCTGTAACATAAGCCCAATTATAGGCTTCAGCGGACTATAAGATCAAATAGTAGCGTAGTAATATAAGCACCATCTCAATGAAAATACATGCCCGGAACATAAATATATATCAGAATTCATTTTTCCTGTATTCATACCCAGGCATCTTGCCTTGACTAAATGTCCATTGCTTTGTCTTAAAAACTGATCGATAGATGTTGGTCATGTAGAAGAAAATAGAAAAAGGTTCACATTTTTGTATTTCCAAATTCCAGGCATCAAATTTGCCATGCCTGTTGGTGTTTGCATTCCAAATTCCAGGCAGCAAATTTGCACATGAAAAGTTTATGCTGCTGTCTTGATTCAGATGTTGAATCCCATAGCCATAAACTTTGAAAACATCCTTTTATGCTAAAGGAAACAGTCACTAGCAAAACTCTAATAGGACCATATGACGAGCATAGTAATTAATATCCTATCACATGCAATACATATGTTACAATACAATAAGCAAAGAAATCAATACATATCTATGATATTACTAGGTTTTGTATTGTAAAACAGTAAGCGTATCTCGCAATATGAGATGCGTTTACGATATACAATATTTACAAAATATTGGCTCAACTTATAAATGTATTTCAAACTCATCCAAATGAAGCAATTTAGGTTGTACCACGGGTTATAGATTCAAAAAGGTAGTCTTTTAACAAAAAATGACATTAAAATTCAAGATATCTATTTTAATCGATAAAAATATTCAAATTGATCATCAAAAGAGATATATCTATTAATTTCTAGAAATTATTTAGAGACTAATTCTCATTTCAAGTATCTAATAAACTTATTGTAGGAGAAAAATTCAAAATCAAGAAAAATATTGCCACACAGGACAAAGCAGCCTCGCGTGCGCAAGGCTAGCAACCCTGCGTGGGGGATGATAGGCTCGCGTGCGGGGCTGATTCCAGTTTCCAAACTGGATTTCCTTTTGAATTTTTATCAGAATTCCAATTCCAATCATATCTAATCACTCCGAATTGAAGATTTTAGATCCAAATACAAATTTAGAGATTAGATTTAATGGAGATTCCATCCATACCTCTAAGAAAACATCTAAAACTATAAATAGGGGCCAAAAAGGGAGTTTTGAGGATCTTTTCACAGAAGATCTTTGGAGACTAAGAGTTGATTTTTTATGCAAAGGCACGCCGACCAGTATTAAGAAGCTGCCGGTCAGAAGCCCTCTTCATCAAATCTCCATATTCAAGAATGATCCAAGCATTAGATCACCAACAGAGTACAAAGTCGACACTCCATAACTACGTAAAGAACCCACCCTTTTGTAAAAGAGAGAGGCTTTATAAGTCCTCTTTTCTTTTCATTGTAATTTAGAAAATTATTGCAATCTTTAAATCCATGGCAATGAAAAAAATGCAACTTTTGCGGAAAACAAGCTAGCGACCACAGTGGGATAAGTCTTTTATGCCAACAAAAAAATCGTGACCCAATCTAATGCTAAGAAAATTGGTAAGTCTGTGGAAATGTTGGTCGTAGAAGTTGATCAACAAAAATATGAGGAATATTTATTCTCTAGATCGGTAAGTCCGGTCAAAACACGGCTCCATCGCCGCTTCGAAAGCCTAAGTACGAATTCAAATGACAAGAAGACTCCTGTTGAACAAGAACTCCTTAGTTCTTTGATCTCGGAAAAGTAAGGAGTCCAAACGATAAACTCGAATGATGAGATGATTCCCGTTGATTAGGAACTTCTCGAATCTTCGAGTTTAGAATAGGATGAAATCCAAACGACGAATTCGAAGGATAAAAGGACTCCCGTTGAATAGGAGCCCTTTGGATATTTGGATTCCAAAATTTTAAAAAAGGAAAAATCTTCTATCATGGCTGTGTAAGACACCAAAGAGAAGTCAAAATCTGCACTGACCAGAACTCAGATACGAATCGAAACCATGGAGCATAGCGACGAATTCTCAAAAATTAAGTCCAAGACAAATCTCATCTCAAACGCCAAGCTAATCAGCCCAGCATAGTTTTATGCGAGACTATTTCAAAACGCCAAGCTAATCAGCTCAGTGTAATTCTACGCAAGGCTATTTCTAAACGCGAGGCTAATCAACCCAGGATAACTCTGTGCGAAGCTATTTCCAAATGCGAGGCTAATCAGTCTAACGTACAAAGGTTGCAATACGAGACTACTCAGCCCTGCGCACAAAGAGCAAAACGTGCAAAGACCAGAACAGAACCTCGATCAAGACAGAAATTCCAATATTCTGCATCCGCTGACTTCCATAAACACAGCAGGGAGTTTTACAATGGTTGGAACAAAAAGGAAACTCATCAAAAAACCGATTTACAAGAATTCCTCAATAATAAGAGGAGAATGGTACAATCCCGTCCACTATATCGATGTGAGCAAATAATCTCCGCAATACTTACTAATTGCCATTGTGGTTAAAGAATAACACATTGGTGTGCTCAAAGGCAAAGTGTCACCATCGACAAAGAACATCTTTTCATGACTTTGAATATGGTGAACAAGCAAAATAAATCACGAGGCAATAAATACTCCTCTAATGCGAAAGCCTGTTATCACACGGCTTAGGTCAGGAATTTTAGCACTATGAAACTGTAAGAGGTTGGCTGAGGGTTCAAACAAGAAAAGTAAAGGAGATACCGATCATTCAGCCGTTGCAATGCCTCGATCATATGAGTCTTCCCGATTTGAAGAAACAATGGTCCATATGACAGGGAGCTTCAGTGAATGAACCAGAGACTAGAAGCTCAAGAACGCTTGATTCAAGAGCAACAAAAAGGTCTTGATGAACTCCGGACACTACTTCTAAAAGTGGTTAAAAATACACAAAAGAACGCAAAAGGCAAAATGGAGAAACCCTTTGACAAGCCACCAAAGAATGATGGTGGAAACTCAGGAAAAGGAGTTTGATTTTATCATAGACCCACATGCACAAAAGATGCAAAAGATGCAGGACCAGTTAGAAGCTCTGATGCACAGAAAAAACCTACAAGAAGTTGGAGTTAGTAGACCATATCCAGTGGAGTGGGAATCGGCTCCTTTTACCAAAAAATACAAACCTTTAAAGTTAGAATTTTTCGATGGAAAAAGCTCTCCCAACCAATACTTATACTACTTCATGTCACAGGCAGGTCATCTTATGGGAAATGATCATATAATAACCAAGATTTTTGTAGGTACCTTAAGAGGGTTTGCATTTACATAGTTTATACAGTTGCCCTTAGGGACCATTAAATCGTGGTCTGACGTGGAGAAAAAATTCCTGCGCCGCTTATGATATGAAGATCTCAATCCATACTCTCTTTGCAAACAAACAAAAAGAGGATGAGACCGTCAAAAGTTTTGTAGAACATTTCTGAGAGATGTCACAATAAATGCTGGTGGAGACATGTAAGCATAACTTCCAAACCAATGTTCTTATTAAGATGGGAGTAGTAGAATCCAAAACCTGAAAAAATCTTATCAAGCAAGGAGAGCAGGCAGAGGACATAATCCGACACATTGATGAGCACCGTGCCCAGAGGAGAATGTCCACAAACCGGCCACAACCACAATCATCCCACTCTAAGGAAAAGGAAGCAATGACTAGTAGATGTGTTGCAAACCAAAAGTCAAAGAATAATCGAGATTTCTCTAGATTGCAACGGACATATGATTTCAAAAATGAATAAGCAGTCACATTCTTTCAACTACTAAATAAAAAGGGGATGCTTAAGTTGCCCGAAAATCGAAAGTCAGAAGAAACTAGAAAAACAGATGATTCCAAGTATTGCCTCTACCATCAAAATATTGGGCATCCAACTAAAAATTGCTATATGCTGAAAGATAAAATTCAGGCACTCATTAATGCAAAAGTGATCCAATTGAGACCTGAACAGAAAAAGGTGTCCATAAATGCAGCGACAATTACTATAAGATCCTTGGAAATTCCAGCCAGTGCAGCTCTGATTCCTGCGGGAAAAATGATAATAAAGAACTACGACCCGCATAATTTGAAGCAAAAAGGACTCTCTCCGGTTTCTACCGAGAAAGGAGAGATCATGGGGGTACATCCAAACAACTGAAAGACAAATAATCGACTTCCTCAGTCAATTAAAAAAACCTAAAGAAAATACTCGATCAACGCTAGTGCAGTAAAGATTGAACCTGTCGGGGTCCTTACCAAGCACAGGTAGCCAGCACTGCCAAGCGTGCTCTCTGAGTATGCTTCGAACCATAGCAGAAATCGAGTCGTCCTCGTTTACTAGCAGCCGGATTGGGCCGGGGGTGCCGAAAATGTTGATGCTGATAAGCATTCTGCTACTTTTGCTGCTCTTGCTAACTATGAGAAATTTTTGTGTGATAACTTGGAATTTGATGGCAAAATGAGTGCCATAAATAAAAAATTCAAAAAAAAGAAGGAAAAAAAGAAAAAAATAGTAAAAAAAGAAAAAAAAAAGTATGTAAATATATACGTAATAATTTTGCTGCCCAATGCTGCCAAGGCAACGGGAAGAAACTCAAAATTTGTCGTCAACCCTATCGTACTAAGGGTAAGAATATAAAATCAACAGCCCAAAGTTTGGAAAGCTAAGGGAAGAGAGAACGTTTGACGTTTAAACCCAAACAAAATTCTTGACAACTCATCATGCTGAGGGAAAAAGCATGGCTAGCCCAATGCAAACGGTGATTGGTAAAGACACACCAAATCCATTTATAGCTGGAGTTTGCTAAAAATCCTGTGAGCCTGTCATATTAAACTCTTAGTTTTGACAGCAAAATTTGAACAATCTCACTCATCACCTCATAAAGACACTTATCGCGAACCTGTCATGTTAAGCTCTTATCTCTAACAATGATATTTGAACCATCTCACTCATCACCTCACAAAAATTCTTGTCGTAAACCTATCATGTTAAGCTCTTAAATCTGATAGTGAGATCTGAATCATCTCACCTACCTCACAAATTATCCCACACAATTCAATAAACAATCGCTCTCATGAATCTGATCCGATCATTAACTCTGTCTATTATCCGGACGAGTCGCTCCAAAATCTCAAATTGACTATGTCTGTTATCCATGCGAGTCACTTTATGATCCTAATCCGATTATTGATTCTATCTTTATCTAGGTGAATCACCCCGTAAGCACGTCAGTCATACCTCTGTCTACAGTTTCGTAATCCTGACCCGATCACTAGCTCTGTCCGTTATTCCGGCGAGTCAACCCTATGATCCTCACCCGATCATCTTAGATTCAACCCGTAGGCACGTCAATCATACCTCTGTTTACGATTTCGTGATCTTGACCCGATTACTGACTCTGTTATTCAAGCGAGTCAATCCATGATCCTGACCAGATCATTGATTCTGTCAATTATCCAGGTGAATCAACCCGAGGCATGTCAACCATACCTCTGTTTACGGTTCTTCTAATCGTAACTCGATCATCGACTATGTCTCTCCCAAATCTCAAATCGACTATCTGTTATCCAGACGAGTCATTCGCAAATCTCAAATCGATTCTGTTGTTATCTAGGCGAGTCACTCCCAAATCTCAAATCAACTGTCTATTATCCAGACGAGTCCACACTATATTGATGATAAGTTCCATCTTCCGCAACTCTACCTTCCAAAATTCCACAAATCCACAATTCCAATTCTCACCATGGCTTTGTCTGCTTTCTAGATAAGTCACCTCTAAAAAAAACTGGCTAAGTAACATGACCTTAGCAAACTCTATACAACAGGTCCCCTTCTTTCAGGAGATCTATTCCAAGACCCCTAGAACATTCACAAGTGCATCACACAGCAATTTCAAAACAAGGCAATATATCAAAGCTAATTGAAATAGTTGTTCTGTTCATATGACAAAAAGGAGGAAAAAAAGAAAGCAACACAGTCTTATTTTTCAGAAACAAAAAAAGACGAAATGAAGAAAGATTTAGGAGTTGCCCAGAGCCCTCAAACTTGACTCTGTTTCTTCGAAAGCCGCTCGTCGAGTTTCCTCCACTGATGACAACAATTGACGACGAAACTCATTTTTTAATGGCCAGCTGTTGGGTAGTTTGGGCCCTGGCCTCCTTGATAGCCTTCCTCCGCATGCTAACATCTTGTTGAAGTTGGCCATGGCACAAAACTAGTTCATCATGTCTCTTCAACACTTCATCTTGCTTTGCTTGGGTGGCTTCGAGAATGGCTTGAGCCTCGGCGATTGTCTCATGGGCGCGATCTATTGTGGCCTGATTGGCGTTCAACTTAAATCTTGCCTGTTCAATTTCTTCATTGATAGCCTCTTGATTCGCCTAGAGGCTGCCGACTTCAGCGGTCCAAGCTTCCTCTTGACAGCAAAACTCTTCTTGTCGTGCAGTGATTTTCGTCTTACGACAAGCAACTTCAATTTCTGTTATAGTAGTGATGTCAGCTCGTCGAAGAGTTTCCAATGCTCGAGCATGTTCATCTAAAGCAGTTAGGCGGGCCCGGTAAAGAGCAGCTCATTCTGATCCACTGATATTCTCAATATTGTTTAGATAATTTAATATCAGGCACACAAGCTCTACGAAACAACCATCAAAGAGCATAGACATGTACTGCTGCAACAATCGCAAGAAGTCCATGATGTTGTGTTAGAAGAATTATTCAAGTGGATCGTCATCAGAAACAACTTAGGTAGAGAGCAAAGCTAAACTCACCCATAGGAGTGAAGAACGTCCTGAACTTGGAATTGTACATCTCCAGGATGCTGAACAGATAGTAAGCACTATAGGGAAGACCATACTGCACATTTCTGATGGCTCCATACAACTCGATATCTTTCAAGGTCGCTTTGAACTTGGAGAGAACAAAACTAATCATCCTGCTCTACCACATCCTATCAGTAGAATGGATCCATCCAGGAGTATGGAAATTGTGAGCAGGATATTGTCTTTTCAACTTCAAGAAATCATTAAGGAAAGTGCTAGCTAGCTGAGGAGATTCTCCAAGAGAAAAGTCATTTTCTACTCTTCCCGGCACTAGAACAGTAAAAAATCTATCAGGACTATCTTGATAAGGACCCTGGCTACTAAAACTACAAACGGGAACATCATCTTGATTCTTAGTAGGACTCCACTCCATCTGGAGAGGAACAGAGATGTTTTAAAAATAAGTCAATGAACAGCTCCTTGCCAACTCCGAAATGAACACCCTCACATCGCCTATTTGACAAAACCACTTGAACTCTTTCTCATAAAGAGTCCTCTGAGACGAGTATAGAATTACCAAAAAGGAAGGTTGGCTTCTCGAGCTCTTCTCTATTCGAAACTTTAAAGGGAGCGTCGCTTATCAACTCTCTTAGTGTAGACTTAGTGTAGACAAACTGTAGCTGGATAAGCCTGTCCCTGCGATATCGTTCCTACCTAGAGTGAACGAGGAGATTGGTCTACGGAGTCCAGGCTAAATTCCACCATCGGGACCCCTTCAGAAGCCAAAGTGATGGCGTCTCGACAAGGAGGTTGTATAGTTCACTGCCAAAGAAGCAAAGGAGTCAAAAGCTTATTAAATATGACAAAAAATCTCTAAGTGGAGAAACGCGAGGGTATCCAACCCCGCATAAAGGAATTTACACGCGAGAAAAACAACCTCACAAAATGTAGCACAAGGCTGTAGCCTCGTATGGCTTAAAGCGAGGCTACATAATCTTGTGCAAACTCTGCCAGAAGGCGATTCGCTACCGCGGCGAACTCTGACGCCGGCAACGACAAAAAAAAAGTTTTTAACCCCAATTGCTCCAAAAATTATAAGCTAAAATCCTCCATTGAAACTTCATATCAAGTTTTTACTAAAGAAAGAAAAAACTAAGATTTGAAAAGGATTTTACCTCCAAGACTGGGGAGAACTTCATCAACGTCGGCGACCGACGGCTGTGAAGACGAGGTAGCACCGCTCCGACTGACCAAGACCTTCTTTGGTTCCATTGATTGAAAATTGATGCGAGAATTCGAAGAAGTTCGAAGGAAATTCGAAGAAACTCTTGAGCAGAAAAAACAGATTTCTTTGGAATGAATGAAGAAGGTGAAGAGGTTATTTAAAGAAGAAAATGGCGCCCAATTGGGCTAAAATTTCGCAAGGCAACGCGGGGCTATTAGCTCCGCGAAGCTAAATAGCCCCGCGTACAAAGGAAGCTTGTGCAATGGAAATTCGAAGAACTAAAGTCCAAAGTATTTCAAAACTCGATAGAAATCAACAAACGAGAATTTAAAAACTTTGAAGGTGGTATTATAAGAGGAGAAAAATTCAAAATTATGAAAAAAAAGCCCACACGGGGCAAAGCAGCCTCGCACACGCAAGACTAGCAGCCCCGCGCGGGGCTAATATCCCCGTGCGAGGATGTGACAGCCTCGCGTGCGGGACTGATTCCATTTCCAAACTGGATTTCATTTTAAATTTTTACCAGAATTTCAATTTCAATCATATCAAATCACTCCGAATTGAAGATTTCAGATCCAAATACAAATTCAGAGATTGGACTTAACGGAGATTCCACCCTTATCTCTAAGAAAACTCCTAAAACTATAAATAAGGGCCAAGAGGGGAGTTTTAAGGATCTTTTTAGAGAAGGTTTTCGGAGACCAAGAGTTGATTTTCTAAAGGATCTTTTTAGAGAAGATTTTCGGAGACCAAGAGTTGATTTTCTATGCGAAGGCACACTGACCAGCAGCAAGAAGTCGCCGGCCAGAAGCCCTCTTCATCAAATCTTCATTTTCAAGACCAATCAAAGCATTAGATTGTCAACGGAGTACAAAATCGATACTCCATAGCCATGCCAAGAACCTATCCTTTTGTAAAAGAGAGACGTTCTACAAGTCTTCTCGTTTGTTTTCTTATTTTTTTTCATTGTAAATTGGAAAGTTATTGCAATATTTAAATCTATGACAATGAAAAGAAGTGCGACTTTCACAGAAAACACTTATTTATAAGGATGCTAAAACCATGACATATTTAGGCCATTTACTTAAAAAAAGAGTTTGTACAGATTGGAGAAGATGAAGGTGAATGAACTAAAGCCAGAGTTCTTAAAAATGATAGTGATATATCTATAGGAGATGATTAATTGGTATTAAATTGACTTGACTTATTTTGTTGTTTTTCGAAGGGATACTACACTTATGCTCAATGCAATTGGAACTAAGGTAAGAAAGGCAAGAGACTGAACAAACATATAATCTGATTTGTCCCAATAGATATGAAATCTATTTGTGAATGGATGGATAAGAATGAACTTATATGGTGGAAGGTGCCACTTGGATGGATTTTCTTAATGTTTTAAAGTTAATGGAGAAACAAGTGGGTCTACCAAAAAGGAAAATAAGAAGATATAATAGCAAGATTTGTTCAATTAATTGTTTATTCGTAGTATTTAGTATGTAATACTTTTTAATTTTTTATAAAAATTGATATGATCTCGTAACTAAAATGCAATTGTAAACAATAGATGATGAAAAGCAAAATGAGTAAGTACAAGCAAAAGAACTTTACATAGAGAAAAATTGACAAAGATATGAGAAAAATGAAAATATTATTGTTGAACTTCAAGTGAATTTATGGATGTATTATATTTGTCATTGCACAAACTCATGATCATTGCACTTTGGATGTTACTCATATAGCTATTAACTTGTATTTCGCTTGTTACCGAATTTACCATTTGTCCCTAATTGTTTGTTGACCTATGCTTTGAATTTGCATATGTGTTTGTTATATACATCATATATGTTGTTATTCACTTGATTACTTGCTTACCGTATCAGAAGATACGGTATGTTATAGATACAAAGGGATAAGGATACATGAGAATTCCGGTTTAACAACTTTGATGGCAAGGCATTTAAAGCTTCCAATTGATGAGTTCATCAAAAGAGAAGCAGCATAATTTTCATGTTACACTCGGATCCAAAAAATTGCTACATAACTGTTCAAACATTAACAAGAAGCAAAATTATTGTTTATCTTACCAGTAGCTATAATTACAGCAAAGATCGCCGAGATAGTTGTCACAGAAATGACACAAAGGGCTACTGATAATGCTCCAATATAGATGGCTGTTAAGCATGCAAAAAGAAGTGCTAAAAAACCTCCAGCAGCAGCCAAAGACATTAGAACAGAGATGATAATAGAGTTGAATGTAGCTGCTGAAAAGAACAGCATAAAAACAAGTAACCCTGTCACAGCCAAAAGTGTAATTGTTCCAACCTGTCAAGAAGTTAGAAAAGAAATCAGAAGCAATGGAAGCAATCTGTAAGGAAGTATAATATTCCTACTTCTTTAATATCCTGGACACAATAATGAAATAAAAACAAATCCACATCCAGTATGTCAGATGTGTAATAAATTGATTATAAATATAAACAAACAATGTTTCCATGCACAGAATGAGGAAATGCAGTGTTAAATTGAAGAATAAAACTTGAAACAAAAGTGAAAGAAAAAAGATGAGAAGCATCATCTAAAAGCTCAGAGTGTGAAAATTTTGCAGTGATACTTGGAAATGCAGCATTATATCAATTAACTTCAAAGTACTGTTTTCATCCATAGAATGAGAAAATGCAGCGTTACTTGGAAAACAACACTTCGAAACAGAGTTGAAGTGAAAAAAAATATGAAGCATAAACTAAACCTCACATGTCAAAATTTTTGCTTATTTCAAGGTTGCTGGTCCTCAATCACTTAATGCTTGGTTGATGCTGATGTGTTATGTTGCGAAAGGTAGATATCTTACCCACATAAATAGGCACCAAAAATAGTGTCACACAAGAACTAATGCAAAATAAGAGAATACACAAATTTAACGAGTTTCGGTAAATATTACCTACGTCCTCAAACGCCAACGATCAATCCACTATTACCAAAGTTTCAAATTACAAAAAACTCTGGTAAATTGGAAAGTTCCCCAAAAATAGGAGAATTTTTCCAAAATCCAAAAACCCAAAATTACAACTTCGAACTTTTCAGATTTGAAAACTTCCCAAAATAAAAACTGTTTTCTCAGAACAGTTTTATATAATAACTAATTATTTTGGATACTCAAAACTAAAAACACAAGACCCTATTTATAGGACTCATGGGTGGTATCTCTTTAGCGCCCAGCCGATGTGGGACTAAAAGAGCCACACCCAAATTCAACAATCTCCACCTTAGTGAATAAGCCCCACATCGTAAGCGCCTCCAAATGAAAATCTTCAAACTGCCATCTATAACAGGAAGTGCATAGGCTACTACTGTATCAAGAAAACGAGCAGATTTCTTAATTTCTTGACGTGGCCTGTCATGTGCAATTGAGCTTAGTTACTGTGGAGGTTCTTGGGTTAAAACCTCTTCTTTTTCTTCGACATCCTTCTCTGCCACTGGATTGTCGATATAAACTTGGTCAAATCTGGCTTTTTCAAACTCCACCTGTTGCGGAGCACTCTCCACCTGCTGCTGAAGATTAGTGGTCTTCTTCTCTTCTCCTGAATTACTAAGTGTTATCTTTTCAACATGGCAGATTCATCAAAGGTAACATCCCTGCTAAAAATAATTTTTTTCGAATTTGGACACCAAAGGCGATATCCTTTCACACCTGAGTTTATTTCCATGAACAATGCTTTCTTGGCTCTTGGATCCAACTTAGACTCCTTTACATGATAATAAGCAGTGGAACCAAACACATGTAAAGAATCATAATCATAAACATGTTTTCCAGACCATACCTCAATCGGTGTCTTACCTTCAATCGCAGTTGATGGTAATCGATTAATGAGATGACATGCATAAGTCACTGTCTCAGCCCAAAATCCCTTACTTAACCCAGTATTAAGCAACATACATCGAATTTTCTCCAGTAAAATCTTATTCATGCGTTCTGCCACCCCATTTTGCTGTGGTGAATCTGTGTTGGTGAAGTGTCGAACAATACCTTCATCTTGGCAAACATTTAGAAACAGATCACTTTTATACTCACCACTGTTATCTGATCTAACCTTCTTTATCTTTCTGCCTGTCTGAGTCTCAATCATGTTTTTCCATTTCAAAAAAATTTCCAACACTTCATCTTTAGTTTTCATCAGATACACCCAAACTCTTCTAGAGTAATCATCAATAAAAGTAACAAAGTAATGCATACCTCCCAAAGAAGGTGTTGTAGTAGGACCCCAAACATCAGAGTGAACATAGTCCAAAATTCCTTCAGTATTATGGATAGTGCCAAACTTTACTCGTCTTTTTTCCCATGATACAATACTCACAGAAATCAAATTCACCGGTTTTTGCACCTTTTAGTAAGTCTTTCTTCACTAAATTTTGCAAAACTCCCATACCTACATGACCAAGTCGCATGTGCTACAACATGGTTATTTTTACAACTGTATCAGAGACTGTAAGTGCTGATCCAATAACTGTACTACCCTGAAAGTAGTATGAGTTATTCTTTCTCGTACCTTTCGTCGCCATAAGTGCGCCTGAAGTGACTCTGAGAACTCCATCTCGGATAGATATAGTGAAACCTTTTACTTCTAATTCTCCCAAAAAGATGAGATTCTTCTTTAAATCTGATACATATCAAACATCTGTCAAAACTCTGGTTGATCCATCATGATTCTTTAAACGGATTGAATCTATCCCAGTTGTCTTGCAAGAGCTGTCGTTGCTCATAAAAACAGCTCCTCCATCAAACTCTTCAAAATTGAAGAACCACTCCTTGTGAGGACACATATGGTAGATGCATCCAGAATCCAAAATCCACTCATCAAAATGAGAAACTGAAGGTAGACCAATCAGTGCAAAATCTGAGTCATCATCTTCACACTTAGCTACATATGTATCAGAATCAGTCTTGCCCTTATTTTTCTTCTTCAACTTTGGATAATATTTCTTCCAATGTCCTTTCTTATGATAAAAAACACATTCATCTTTATCAAGTTTGCCTCTTGATTGGGATCTGCCTCTCTGATTGGATTTACGACTCTGAGATCGGTCTCTGGCAGCATACAGCTCAGTTGTATTATACCCATACTCTTTCTGATCTTTCTTTCTGATATCAGAATTGTAGAATATATTGTATATCTCATCAAAAGTCATCTTATCCTTACCACGAAGGAGAGTAATGACAAGGTGATCATACTCATCAGGAAGAAAAACCAACAATAATAAAGTCTTATCTTCATCTTCAACAGACACATCCAAATTTAACAAATCTACTATTAATTTATTAAAAACAGCAATGTGATTGTTGATAGATGTACCTGATTGATACTGGAAGCGGAACAATTTCTTCTTCAAATAGAGCCGATTCTCACTGCTCTTCTTCATAAATTTGTTCTCCAGTTCATTCCACATCTTACTTGCAGATGTCTCTCTCATGAAAGGATAGTTTTGTTCACTTGTGAGACAAGATCGAATAGTACCACATGCTTGGTGATTAATTCTTTTCCATTCTTTATCGGTCATCTCTGGTTTCTTATCTTCTATAACAACACCCAACTCTTACTGATAAAGAATATCCAAGACATCGCACTGCCACATACCGAAATTGTTGTGGCCATTAAACTTCTTAACTTCGAACTTTGCATTAGTCACAATAACCTTAACCGGTGTAGACGAAGAACCTTCTGCCATTTTTCAATAATTTGCCAAGGTCAAACCTTCGGCTCTGATGCCACTTGTTACGAAAGGCAGATATCTTGCCCACACAAATGACACTCAAAATAGTACCACACAAGAACTAATGCAAAATAAGAGAAGACACAAATTTAACGAGATTCGGTAAATGTTACCTACGTTCTCGGGCGCCAACGATCAATCCACTATCACCA
Organism: Dracaena cambodiana; assembly: GCA_036321105.1. Taxonomy (NCBI): domain Eukaryota; kingdom Viridiplantae; phylum Streptophyta; class Magnoliopsida; order Asparagales; family Asparagaceae; genus Dracaena; species Dracaena cambodiana. The sequence goes on from JAYEPQ010000016.1 coordinate 26,776,411, forward strand.
AAGTTTCAAGTTAAAAAGATTTTTGGTAAATTGGAAAGTTTTATAAGAATAGGAGAATTTTTCCAAAATCCAAAAACCCAAAATTACAACTTAGAATTTTTCAGATTTGAAAACTTTTCAAAATAAAAGTTGTTTTCTCAGAATAATTTTATATAATAACTAATTATTTTGGATACTCAAAACCAAAGACACAAGGCCCTATTTATAGGACTCATAGCTAGTGTCTCTTTAGCGCCTAGCCAATGTGGGACTAAAAGAGCCACATCCGAATTCAACATGTTAGCTAACCTAACTGCAACGTATTTAAGGTACATTCAAATACCAAAATTTATCTAGAGTTGCAAGCTAAGTCTCTGCTTTAATGTGACTAGAAGACATATCCTTGTTACATTCAGGCCCAAAACACCGTAATGACACTGTTTAGGTTCCAACAAAACAGCAGTAAATTTAAATAGGTATGTAAACAGACCATAAGTCGGCTTCCCAGTATCTGAACTTCTTCCCTTTGGCAGATATGGATAAGCATATGGATATTGAGATCAAAATTCATATTCGATAAAAATGACTCTGGATTCACATCGAACATAGATACTAAAAGATATTACTAACTGTGACTAGTTACTAAAGGTAATCAGTTGAGTCTTCATGGTTGGTCACTATATTAAAATATTAAAATAAAGAAAAATCATAAAAAACAAATTAGGTATGTATCATATTATATAAAATAAGAGTATACAGATTTTGGTGTAAAATAAGAGTATACAGACTTTGGTGTATGCAGTAGGCAAATTCATATAGAAAAACGTAGTAGGAATATTCTTATACACTCATATTTTGTATTTGGGTATTTACTAGCTGTTTCGATACCCTGGGTCACTTGGCATTATTCATATTATACCCATATTTACGTATATTCATATTGGTCAAATTATAGTTACGGAACCAGATACGGTTATTTATATTCTCATACATGCCTATTGGATAACAATCAAGATGATTTAATCAAATAACAAACAACCGTAACTTGGAACAACTGTGCCACCTCTTGCACTTAACCATTGTATTTTAATGCTTTGGCTTAATTTAAAGCACAACTAACAATGGCAACTAGGGAGCATCTCTTATTAGGTCTGTTTCCAACATGAATTTGTACCTTTTATATGATAGTTGCAACTTTGCATGCATACATGTACAAGTGTCACTACAAAATTTCTCTAAGGATATACAGAAGGACAAAGAGCACATTACTTTGAAGCCTACTTCCTTGAAAATCATTGAGAAGAACAAAGAGAAACTGCACATTTTTTCTGTTGATTTTAACAATTGACATTTCATAACAAAGATGAAAACATTTGGACAGTTATTAAAGGTTTTCTTAGAGATACAATTGACAATTGATATTTCATAATATCTGGCTACTATTAGAATCATTGGTTTAAATGCTGATCAAACGGAGCTCCTTACCATGCTATTCAATTCATCATGAACTTCATCAGTGAAACTATTTAAGAGATGCTGACAGGTACAAACATAAAGTGTTCGTTCTAGATAAGAAAATAAAGCTAATACTAGCCAGCAAGGGAAAATTAATGCAGGATCTAAAAAAGGTATAAGAAATAGGAAGTTTCCACACCATATGTATAATAGAAATCAGAAGTAATGGTCTGCCTGTCACCTAGCAGAGCTGACCGAAAAGAACTATTGTAATGCAATAATCTTACTATCTTGGATAAGGTGGCCTACAAAGGGATACCTTCACACAGCAAACTGCCTCAGGAGATTTCGGGATATTTAACCAACATGTTTGAGCTACTAAAAAACTGATCCATAAAGTAAAAACCAGAAGAAAGGTAAAAAAGATAGAGAAAATGATTGGTGGAAAAATAGGAGCATCGGCAACTAAATATAGTGTGTGATATGACCGTGAAGGCAGTTAGTATAGTAAGAGAGGGAAGCAAGTGGAGCCCCACTAGCTCAAGTTTAGTTAATAAATCAAGGAAACCGAACTTCATGTAGACAATGATTGATGGAAAAATAGGAGCACAAACAACTAACTAAAGCGTGTGATACGATTGTGAAGGCACAAGCGTAGTGAGAGGGGGGAGAAAGTGGAGCCTCACTAGCTCAAGCTTAGTTAACAAGTCAAGGAGCTTGCCTTGATTCATATATCAAGTAACCCAGAGTTGGAATTGTTTGTGTAAGCTTTTCTGAGCAAAATAAACTGTGCCCAGTTGTATAATTTGTTCATGCAATCACATTATATAGACACATTAAGATTGACATAGGAATTCAAAGTTATCGATCTGCTTGACTTTTTCCCCTTAAATTTTAAACAATTAACCATGTTCACTCATAATGGGTAATCACTAACAAAAGTGTCATGACTGTCAAATGTCATTTTGAGTTGTATGCTTGAATATTCATTGTGTTAAGATACTGAAAAAAAAGAAAAGTGATCTTGATCAAGAAACACACAATAACTTTCACTATTTTGATTCAATTATGCCGTTTTTATTATAATCAAGCTCCCTAAGCAATTTAAGATAGTATGATCTTGATGCTATCACAAAAGAAAAGTGCAGTTATATCTATAGACTAATGTTAGTTTCGTAGGCCAATAAGAACCTTACTTAGATGGAGAAGCTCACCTTTAAGTAAGAATACGGGCTTTGGGTTGGAAGCAGAGTTTACCCGTGCTTGTTACTGCTAACCAGCATCAACGGCTAAATGCACTGTAGCTGTTGATGCTTGAAAGCGGATACATGAACGGTGGGAGTTGTTGAGCGTCATACTATAAAAGAGAGAATTAGAGGGGAATTGTACAAGCTTTTTGATGAATATTCTCTGATTCCTCATCTATTCCTTCTTCTCCAAGTTTCTTTCTATCTTCTTCTTCTTCCTCTAAATTTCTTATGTTCTATCAATTTCCAATTATCTAAACCCATTTTTAGCACTGACCCATTTTTGCAGGTGTTCAGATTGTCCAGATGCCTCAAAACAAAGCTTCATCCTCCAAAGTTACAGATCCCTGATCTGATATTGGTATCAGAGCGCAATCGTTCCTGTCACCAATCCATGAGGAGAGCGGTAACACCACCCCACCTCCACCGCTGGTTGCGGAGTTCGAATACCTCAAAGATCTGGTGATAAGCAATACCCATCAATTGGAGGAGGTCAAGGCTTGGATTGAGTCTGAAGATGATCGGAACAGTGATAGGGAGGAGTTCAAATCACTTTTGATGGATCTTCAACTCAAATCTGGTGCAGGCTCCAATGAATAGGGACCAGGACCTCCATCTTCCATACCTGAGTCGGTGCACCCACGATCCATAACAGAGATGGTTCCCTCTTACCCACTCCCCCTCATTTCCAAGGTTTTAATTAGGGTACTCCACCATCGACAAACTATTCCTATATTGGTCATCACCGGCCAATAGAGAATACTTATCAGCACAAACCTCGACCAAAGTTTTCGATATTCACTGGGAGAAACATACATGAGTGGTTGTATAAAGTGGAGCAGTTGTTGGAGTTTTACAATACCAGTCCTGATCAAAAAGTGAAGATGGCAACTCTTTACTTAGATGAGCATCCACTCCAATGGTATAGATGATCTGTAACTACCAAAGGAGCTCCTCTTGAGTGGGAAGAGTTGGTCACGGGGTTAATTTCTCTGTATGATTCTTCTAATACAGTGAGTTACGAGGGGGAATTGGCTAAGTTGAAGCAGGAGGGTCTCAATTATGATGAGTATCAAGCAGAATTCATGCGCTTGTCTCACCATGTCTATGGTCTCTCGCAGAAGTTCCTGGTGCACTGCTTCATAAGCGGCTTGAGAGATGCTGTTAAATATGAGGTGATAACTAAAAGGCCTACTACCATGATAGAGGTAATGAGGCTAGCTAAATTGGAAGAGGATAAAAATTGTGCCCTTAGGAAGAGCTCAAAGCAACAACCATCTAGAGGATTTGTGGTGACACAAGGGGGCCCTAACTCTGGAAGCGGAACAACAACCAAGCTTGCAAGTAATAATCCAGCTTCATCTACAGGATATCCAGTGAAGAGACTCACTCAACAAGAACTAAAGGAGAGGAGGGAGAAAGGGTTGTGTTTCAGCTGTGAGAAGTATACTCATGGGCATAAATGCAAGAATAAAAAAATATTCAAGCTGGAGATTTTACCAGGAGATGAAGATGAAGTAGAATGGGGTTTTGAAGAGGAGACTGATACTGCAGAGCTCAAAACCATTAAACTCAGTTTAAATGCAATTGCAGGGGTGAGTGCCATACAACTATTGGGAAGGATCAATGGAAGGGAGTTAGGGTTCTTAATTGACACGGGGGCTACACACAATTTTGTAGACCCCCTCATGGCAGAAAGACTGCAGCTACAGGGATTAGAAGTGGAATCATTCGAAGTGACAGTGGCCGGGGATGAGAAGATGGCAGGAATTCGTTGTTGCATAGGTGTGAAACTCAACATTCAAGGGCAAGAGAGTGAAACTGACCTGTTGGTTATACCATTGGGGGATGCACAGATCATATTATGGACAGTGTGGTTAAAGAGCTTGGGGCCAACCATTTGGGACTTCTCAAAGCACACTTTCAAATTCTGGAAGGAGGGGGGGAATCAATTACACTCAAAGGGGTGAGGACAAGGCCTTCGGAGATGGTAGAAGGAGAAACATTAGGGAGAATTCTGCAACAAAGAGTGGCAGCCTATGCACTACAGGGTTCAGGTTCTGAAGAGCAGATGCAGAAGGCTCAATTAACCCAGAGGTTGCAATTTTATTGAAGAAATATCAGGATATCTTTCAAGTTCCATAAGGCTTACCTCCTCAAAGACATTGTGATCATCGTATTCCTCTTGAGAATCCTCAGTTGGCAGTGAAAGTCAGACCTTAGAGATATGCATTCCATCACAAAAATGAGATTGAGAAGCCGGTGCGAGAAATGTTACAAGCAGGAATCATACAACCAAGCAATAGTCTCTTCGCTTCCTCGGTGGTCCTGGTCAAGAAAGCTGATGGGAATTGGAGGCTATGTGTAGACTACAGAACCTTGAACCAGAACACCATAAAAAATAAGTTTCCTATTCCTCTTATTGATGACCTTTTGGATGAGCTATATGGGGCAATGTTCTACTCTAAATTGGACTTGAGGTTGGGGTATCATCAAGTGAGAGTGGCTTCAGAAGATGTGGAGAAAACAGCCTTTAGAATCCATGATGGGCACTACGAATTTCTGATAATGCCATTTGGGTTAACAAATGCTCCTTCCACATTTCAAAGTCTAATGAATGATGTATTCAGGGCAAATTTGAGAAAAAATTTTGTTGGTGTTCTTCGACGACATTCTAGTCTATAGCAAGAGTTGGGAAGAGCATCTATCACATCTCAATCAAGTTTTTGATACATTAAGGCAGCATCAACTCTATGCCAAGCTAAGTAAGTGTAAATTTGCTAGCCAACAAGTTGAGTATTTGGGGCACATCATTTCTAGTAATGGTATATCAGTGGATTCCAAGAAAGTGAATGCTATTACAGAATGGCCACTACCAAAAACACCCAAGGCACTGAGAGGATTTTTGGGTTTGACTAGGTATTACAGGAAATTTGTTAAAGGGTATGGGGGAATAACAACACTTCTCACTGCCATGTTGAAGAAAGGAGGGTTTGAATGGACTAAGAAAGTTAAAGATGCCTTTGAAGAATTGAAGCAGAAACTTATCTCCCCTCCAATATTGGGTATGCCCAATTTCTCAAAAGAATTCACCATAGAATGTGATGCTTTTGGTAAGGGAATAGGTGCACTGTTACTACAGGACAAACATCCCATTGCCTTTACTAGCCAAGCTCTCAAGGGGAAGGCCCTAACATTATCTACTTATGAGAAGGAAATGATGGTCATTTTATGCGCAGTGAAGAAATGGAAACAGTATTTGATAGGAAGGAGATTCATCATCAAAACAGATCAAAAGAGTATCAAATTTCTATTGGATCAAAGGGTGAAGGAGGAATCACAATACCTCTGGTTGCAAAAATTGAATGGGTATGATTATTGGCTGGAGTATAAGAAGGGGAAGGAAAATATAGTGGTTGATGCCTTGTCTAGAAAGGAAGAAGAAGAGGAAAATTTGGGGTGTGCAGCTATCACTATAGTGGAACCTGCATGGATGAAAGAGGTGCAAAAACAAGGTGGACAACTCCCAGTTCTTTAAGGAATTGGAAGGGAAGCTTAATGAAGGAAGATTGTTGAACAAGGAGAAGTATAATAGTATCAATGGAGTGTGGTTTTACAAGAGAAGAGTTCTGTTAGACCCTCAGTCATTCTTGTGTTAGCAGATTTTTGAAGATAATCATTGTTCACCAGAGGGAGGCCATTCCGGGTATCATAACACACTGCAAAGAATTAAAAGGACATTTTGGTGGAAGGGAATGAAGTCGAGCATTAAAGCAGCTACAAGGTCTTGTGAGGTTTGTCAAAGACACAAGGAAGAATCCATTCACCCCCAGGGTTGCTACAGCCTTTGCCAATGCCAAAACAGGTTTGGGATGACCTGTCCATAGACTTCATTGAAGGTTTACCCTCCAATAAGGGTTATTCTACAATTCTAGTGGTAGTGGACAGGTTTTCAAAGTATGCCCACTTCATTCCAGTGAAGCACCCTCTGACTGCACAGCAATTGGCAGTGTTGTTCACTGAAAATATCTTCAAATTATATGGGATACCCAAGTCAATCGTTAGTGATAGAGACAAGTTGTTCACTAGTGATTTTTGGAAGGAACTTTTCAAGATGCAAGAGACTAAACTCCAAATGAGTACAGCCTATCATCCTCAAACTGATGGGCAAACGGAGAGGATTAACCAATACTTGAAGAACTATCTACGTTGTTTCTGCAGCACCAAACAAAGGGAGTGGGTTAAATGACTGTCGTGGGCTCAGTTTTAGCACAACACCAATTGGCATTCTACCACTGGATTCTCACCATATGAAATTGTGTATGGTCGGCCACCACTAGCTTTAATTCAATACATACCAAGAACAGTGCGGGTGCAAACAGTAGAGGATTCTTTGTATAACAGAGACCATGTGTTGAAACTACTCAAAGATCACTATCTCAAATCTCGGGCTAGGATGAAATACTATGCTGACCTCAAGGGAACTGAAAGAGAATTTCAAATTGGAGATTGGGTGTTGCTCAAATTTCAACAGTATCGTCAGAAGTCAGTGAGAGGGGCTGACCCTTGCAAACTTGCTGCCCAATACTTTGGTCCCTATCGCGTCCTTGAACGCATTGGGAAGGTGGCTTACAAATTGGAGTTACTAGAGGGTACTCTAATACACAATATCTTTCATGTATTACTGCTGAAAAAGTTCGTGGGAAAGAACTTCACTCCATCAACAGAACTGCCGTACATCTGGGAATTTGAAGGGAAGCAGCCAGAAGCCAATTTGGATAAAAGGGTGGTTAAGAGGAACAATCGTATTGTCAGTCAAGTTCTGGTGAAATGGAAGGATGCTTATGAAGTCGATGCTACTTGGGAAGACTATAATGCAGTGGCGGGTAAATTATCCCCATCCAACTTCGAGGTCGAAGTTTAATCCGAGAAAGGAGGAGTTGTTGCAGGCCAATAAGAACCTTACTTAGATGGAGAAGCTCACCTTGCAGGGAGCAGCCTAGCGCAGAGAGAAAGGAAGTGGGTTTAAGTAAGGATACGGGCTTTGGATCGGAAGCAGAGTTTACCCGTGCTCGTTACTAACCAGCATCAACGGCTAAATGCACTGTAGCTGTTGATGCTTGAAAGCGGATACGTAAACGGTGGGAGTTGTTGAGCGCCATACTATAAAAGAGAGAATTAGAGGGGAATTGTACAAGCTTTTTGATGAATATTCTCTGATTCCTCATCTATTCCTTCTTCTTCAAGTTTCTTTCTATCTTCTTCTTCTTCCTCTAAATTTCTTCTGTTCTGTCAATTTCCAGTTATCTAAACCCATTTTTAGCACTGACCCATTTTTGCAGGTGTTCAGATTGTCCAGATGCCTCAAAACAAGGCTTCATCCTCCAAAATTACAGATCAGGGATCTGATATTGTTAGTTAAGGCTATTGAATCAATTAAACATCAAAATTTACTAATGGTGCTCACTAAAAATTAAACGATACTCTCTGATATCAAAATCAGAAGGCCAAGAAAATCTTAAACTTGATCAGTATACAATATGTTGCATAATTAATTCCCAAGATCAATAAATAATTAAAATTCATCCTCTATCCTGATCGCAATCTACTGGATTCACACTCACCGAAATGACAAAGAGAGCTCGAAGCGGACCGCCCGCTTGGGTCCAGCGGAGCAGATCGGTTGCAGAGTTTCTTGAAGCTTCTCGAAGGTAGGGTGCGTGGTCCAAGAACGACTTTTTGATCCTCTTGACAAGCGGTGGCGGCGGCAAGCCGGTGCCGCCGTCGGAGGAGGAGAAGATTCCGGCGACGAAGCCACAAAGGACGCTGTTCAGCGTCTTGTGATCCTTCCCGCCCTCGATGCTGCTGCTAGTGGTCTCGATCTCGATCGGACGACCGATATCGGCCAAGCCGTTAGTCTCCGCCATTGTTTTCTCTCTCTAGAGTCTGCTGCGGTGGAGTGGGGGGGGGGGGGAGGGGGAGGGAGAAAGAGAGGAGTGTGTGGATTCGTTTGAGGCCTGTCAGTGGATACGTGGCGGCAGGTGGGGGAAGGACGTTGGGAGACGGGACAGTTTTTGTTTCCAAGGTGTGCTCGCGGTGCAAGGGAACATGGTTGTTTTCTGGCGGGACCCATCATTGGTGGGGCCCACGGATATTCGGACAGATCTGGGCTGAAATGTACAAGTGCCTAAACGTCTTTATCACGATGATGAGGATAATGGGGATGCCTTCTACATCTTCAGTTGAAAGTTTAATTGATTGCCCATGGTATTTATTTCTTTTAGTAAAATCTTTTGTTAAGTTTAATTTTCATCTCGATAAATCTCTAGCTGAATTCTATAGCAGAAAAAAAATCTCTACTTTTGAGACCTCATATATATAGAATTCGATTAGTCTCGTAAAATATAAGTTTCTTTAAACTTAGTTGATAGTATGATTAGAATGAGATTTAATATTTTATGTATGCAGGAGATTAAAATTATGCTTGGATGTCAAAAGCAAAATATTTTGGGGTATTTTAACAGTATGTGTTTTCGAGTATTTTTATGGTATGTATTTTGGAGTGTTCTAATCGTAGTTTTTGGAATATTCAACCTTATATTTGGAAGTTTAGTTTTCTCATGTGTTTCATGGGTTTTATAAATAAATAAAAGAAAAATATACCCAATTAGAAAAAAAGAAAGTACGTGAGATAGAATTGGAACAATAAAAATATAGGGTATTTTTGGATAAACAATTCCAAACATTCCAAAACATTCCGATTTGGAGTGTTCTAAAAAACACTCTAAAACACTTATCTAGGTGTTTTCTTGGTGTTTTGAAGTGTTCCAAGAATACTCCGAAACACTTGTCAAAAAACTCACAAGCAAGTGTTTTTATGAACACTTCATAACGCATCTCTCCAAAATATCTTAAAACAATTCAAAAGTAATCTCCCAAGCATAGCCTAAGTAGATAGGTGATAAAACTAAAGTATGGAGTCTTGAAATTATAAACTTTGGTATACAGATAGAGATAGAAATCGTAATAGGACATGTATAATCATAAATAAATAATTAATTAGGGATCTAGTGGAGATTAGGAGGAAGGATTATAGGATTTTATTAGTTAAATTTATTTTTAATATGAAAATTACTAATATTATTAGTGCCTATACATCACAAATATGACTCGATGAATATAGTAAACGTTAATTTTGGGAGTATCTAGATGAGATGGTATAGAGAATATTCGTTAAAAAAAAACTCTTTATTAATGGTGACCTCAATGGGCATGTAAATATTAGTTAATAGATTTGATAGTGTAGATGGAAGATTTGATTTTAGAGAAAGAAATGAAGAAGGACTTTTACATTTTTTTTTTGTTCTATGATTTGATTTAAGAGAATATTTCGTTTAAAAAGAGAGTTTCTTACTCGATTACTTTTAGAAGTGGATTGAGTGCGAACTAAATAGGTTTCTTTTTAACTAGAAGGGCAAATAGCGAAAGTTGCATTAATTGTAAGATAATACCAGATTAGAGTATAATAATCCAACATATGCTCTTAGTTTTAAATATTTAGATTAGAAGGAGACTTAAAAAATTAAGCATAAATTAAATCCTAAGTTAAGTGGTGGAGATTAGAAAGTAATTAAAAAGTTTTTATTGATAGAGTAGTACAGGAAACAGATTGGAGGGTCCATGATGATCTTGATGCAGTATGGAATAAAATGGACTAGCTACATAAAGAAAATAGTTAAAGATATATTTGGTGAGTCCAGAAGTCGTGCTCTACTATGTAAGAATATATCATGGTAGAATAAAAAAGATAAAAAATTGCTATTAAGATCAAGCGATACCTTCACAGAGATTTGAAGTAGAATAATGATGAACGAGCTTTGAGAGTATAAACTAACCATGAAAAGGGCTAAGAAAACTGTTCAGAATACAAAAACTAAATTATACAAATAAATGTACGAGAAGTTGAATAATAAAGTGGGAAAAAGGATTTATAGAGTCGCTTGAATAAGTGAGAGAAAGTCTCAAGACATATGCAATATAATGTATATTAAAAATGAAGATCAGAAGGTTATAATTGAAGATGAGAAAATTAAAGAATGAGGATATGAATCATAGTTTTATGCCTGGATATAAAGAAGTTAAAGTAAAAGAGATTTTGAAAATGATGAAATTAAGAAAGTTGTAGGTCTAGATGAACTTCCTATTAAAGTGTGGAGATATTTTGAAGAGATAGATGTGAGGTAGATCACAGATCTGTTTAACAAGATTTGGTAAAAGTAAGAAAATGCAAAATGAATAGATGTACCTCTATATAAGAAAAAGAGTAATATTCAGAGTAGTTCTAATTACCATAGAATAAAACCTATGTGCACACTATGAAACTTTGGGAAGGATAATTGAATATAAATTAAGACATATTGTTAAAAATATCATAAAGTCAGTTTGGATTTATGCTGAAGTAATCAATAACAGAAATTATCCATTTACTTCATCAACTTATACATATATTTTTTAGAGAAAAATAGAGATTTGCATATGATTTTTATTGATTTAGAAAAATCTTATGATAAAGTACCATGAGAGGTGTTTTGGTGGATATTGATGAAGAAGAGAATCCACATCAAGTATATTAACATAATTAAACACACACACACACACACACACACACACACACACACACATATATATATATATATATGATGAAAGAGTAGCAAATATAAGAAATTGCAATGGCCTAATAAGTAACTTTTTCAATCATAATTGGATTTTAAAGAACTGTGTTGAGTCCATTCTTATTTGTCATAGTAATAGATTAGCTATAAGAGATTGCTAGAATGAGATACCTTGGTATATATTATTTGCTGATGACATCATCTTTGTTGATGTGATGAGAGCAAAGGTGAATGCAAACTTAGAGTTATGGAGGCAAGTATTAGAACCTAGAGGTTTTAAATTGAATAGATCCAAAACAGAGTATATAGAGTGTATATTTAGTAAATGATGGACACTAGACTATAGTGCTACAACTCTAGATGTATAAGAGATACAAATGCGTAATCAATTTAGATATATAGGTTCTATTATTTAAAATTATAGAGATAGATAGTAATATCAACCATAAAATCCAAAATGACTGGTTGAAATGGAGGAGTGTAATAGAGTTTAATGCAACCATAAGATTCTGCTAAGGCTAAAAGGAAATTTTTATAGGACTCTATTAAGCCAGCTCTATTATATAACACGGAGTACTGGGTTATAAAGAAATATCATTTATAAAAGATAAGTATAGTAGAGATGCACATACTTCATTGGACGTGCAGTATGAGAGATAAAATGAAAAATGAAGATATTCGTATTATTATAGGCATAGCCCTCATTACAGAAAAGATATGAGAATATCACTTATAATGGTTTGGCCATATACAATGTAGATCTATGAATGCACCAGATCGACGAGAAAAGTTTATCAAGATAGGACAAATTAAAAGAGTAAAGGGATGACTGAAAAAAATGTGGATGGAGGTGAGACAAAATGATATAGATGCTAGAGGTTGAATGGGGACATATTAGTTGCTACGAATGAATAGAGAAGGATTATCAATGTGATTGATTCAGTGTGATTACCCATTATCCAAAATTTGTATGGTGAAGACGTCGATAATATATTTTCAAGAATATACCAAACTTGATCCTGATGAAGGCAAAATGAAAAATTTTCTACATGGAGAAGTTGTAGATCTTTGAGAGAGAACTCCAATATACTTGAATCATCTCAATCGAATTTCTAGATCAAAATTTATGGCAAAATTTATGATTGTTCTAATGAAGCATTATAAGGCTGAAAAAAAGCCAGCTTGCTTGCGTTGCAATTATTGACGTGGTTCCTAGTGCCTTTGAAGGTAGGTTAGACTGACATGACATATACGTGGTTTAAAGAGTTGTTAAAGTTTGTTTGGACTTAGATTTGGGGTAGTCTATTTGATAACCGATTCTAAGTGGTTCATTAGATTGAAAATGAATGGATATGACTAAAAGGAGCATATATGATTTATTTATATTTAGAGAGTTCACAAGCACTATAAACACGTTGTTATCTTCAATAAAAGTTTTGTCGAACTAGAGAGTTTTTCAATGAAATTAAAAGGAGGTTTTTATTAAAAAAAATTATGTTTGTGAGTTATGGAGATGAACATCTATTAGCATCTCTAATCTCATGATTGTGCAAATCTCTACTCGTTTATAATCTTTTACAAATCCAATTCTTTGTAAATATACATTTTGAGTAGTGAGTCATCATAGGGCCATGACTAGTTTGAGTGTAGGATTTTTTCTGTAGTTATCTAACAGAAAGTTAGATCTTAGACTATTTAATTGGTCATGTTGAGCCACTATATGTTGAATCTTGCGTAATTGATTTTATATCATATTGCAGATTCTTTCATGATTTTTCCCATTATGACTTTCCATGTTAAAAGTTCTCTATTAATTTATTTGATTGCGTGAGATATTTTTTGTATTTTGATTGATCAATTGCTTTAATAATTGATGCTTGATATCTATTCAATAATCCACACTTTTGTAATTTGCTTCGTCAAATTAGTTACTATTACTTTATGAGTTTGTGATAATCTTTATAAACTACAATGATTACTTTATGAGTTCATGAGAATTTTTATAAAATATGTAACTGTTGTCTCATATTCGATGTAGGACTATTAGTTATGAGTATTATATTCCCCCCGTAAGATCTGGTGTCCTCATCAATAATAACATACTAACTTTAGTAGGCAATATGAGATTTTAGAGGTGGCCCCCATATTCTATACGTAGCTCCCATATATTCCAAAGGTGGTCCCCATTATATTTTGTGTCACTCTATTCTTTGTAGTACTTAATTCCACATGGTACTAAGCTCTATACAATTCTTGCTGATGTTGGCTCTAATACTCATAATGTCCCCTACAATTTTGGTAGCGAAACTCCAATAACATACTTGCAAGCATTATATAGTAGGATAATAGCATAATGATAATTATTTAGAATATGATCGATAGTTAATTAGTGACATGGTAGATAATTATATAATATCGTGATAGATAGTTAGATAATAACGTGTAAATATTACATTATAACAAGGTACATAGTTAGTTAATAAAGTGATAGATAGTTGATAATAGCATGGCAAATAGCTAGATAATAGTGTGGTAGATAGCTAGCTAAAAAGGATAGAAATTAGTTAAGAACATGGTACATAATTAGATAATATTGTGATAGATTGTCAATTATACATAGTATATAGTTAATTAGAACAGGGATAGATAATTATTTATTAACAAGGTAAGTAGTTAGATTTTAGCTAGATGGCTAGTTAATAATGTAGTATAATTAGAAAATAGGTGGTAGATAACTAGTTAATAGCATAATAAATGGTTAACTAAATGGGATACAACAACAATAACAACAACTAAGCTTTTTATCCCAAGTACTTGAGGTAGGCTACATGAACCAAACGAGAAATACGTTGGATCGCTCATGCTGATAATTCTTTCTCCATTCATTCATATTAAGTTATATGTCATTATTTAAACCTCTAGAATCCATATCTTTTTGTATTACTTCTATTTATAATTTCTTTGCTCTTTCCTTCGCTCTTTTAACATGTCCTATATTGATAAGCTCTCTTCGTCGAACTGGTGCATTTGTATGTTTACGTTACATATGGCCAAAGCATCATAAGTGATTTTCTCGCATCTTTTTATCAATGGGGCTACACCTAGTTTAGTACGAATATCTTCATTTTTTATTTTATCTCTCCTAGTGTTGCCGCATATTCAAAAAAACAAGCACATATCTATTATACTTATTTTCTGTGAATGACGTTTCTTTATAGTCCAACATTCCGTGTCATATAATAAAGCTGACTTAATAGTAGTTCTATAAAAAAAAATTCCTTTAGCCTTAAAGGAATGTTACGATTGCATAAAACTCTCGTTGCACTCCTCCATTTCAACCATGCAGTTTGTATCTTATGGTTGACATCACTAACGATCTTTCTATCATTTTGAATAATAGAATCCAAATACCTAAATTGACTGCTTATTTGTATCTCTTGACCGTACGTCTAGTGTTACAATACTTAGTTTTGGATCCGTTGTTTACTAAATATACACCCCATATACTCTGTTTTGGAGCTACTCAATCTAAACATCTAGATTCTAATATTTGTCTCCATAATTCTAACTCAGTATTAACTCCTGCTCTTGTCTTATCAACTAAGACAATATCATCAACAAATAGTATATAACAAGGTATCTCATTCTGAATAGTTCTAGTAGATAATTAAAACATCAGTAGATAATTAGTTAGGGATAAATAGTTAGATATACGTATGGTAGATAATTAGATATTCTTAGAATAGAGTGATGCATAGTCAATTAGAACGGGATAGATAATTACGGATAGATAATTACTTAATGCGGTAAATAGTTAGAATATAGTTTTTCAGAAGAATGATTGATAGTTAGTTACAATGAGATAGACAGTTAGATAGTAATGTTATAAATAGTTAGTAATAAAAGGTAGACAACTAATACTATAGAAAGATATGAGCGAATACTTAACTACATATAAACCAATGGACATTTAGAGTAAACAGAAATTTCACCAGCGGTGAAGGGACTTCCTTCACTGCCGCTTAGGTGGTCCAATATAATTATTATACGTGGCGCCACTCAAAAATCAGCTAAGAGAGTTTTTTATTTGTTACTTTAAGTGGCGTCGTGTATAATAATTGTATTGGGCCACCTAAGCGGCGGTGAAAGAACTCCCTTAATCGCTGGTGAATTTCCTGTTTTTTCTTAAAAAATATAGAGCGAGATATAGTTGGACAATTAATAACATAGAATTTCATGAGTATATTAATTATATCTGTGATAGTGGCGGACGATTAAAAACATAGAATGATGCAGGTGAACAGTTAACAATATTAAAAAAATAAGGGTGGACAATTAATTATATATGAAAACAATGGGCACGTAGTAACACAGAAGGATACGAGTAGACAATTAAATATATGTTTGATAGCAGTGGACAATTAGCAATATAGAATGACAGGATTGGAAAGTTAGCAGCATTTAAAGATGTAGGTGGACATTTAATCATACATTTTATAGTAGTTGATAGTTAGCAACTTAAAAAGATAGAGCGAATTAGCCTTGGCTCAAATAGTACCATTCTTCTCTAATTTGCAGAAGATTCTGAGTTCGATTCAAAAATATATGTGTGTGAGTTTTACTAGTAAAAAAAAAAAAAAAAACTTAAAAGGATACAGATGGACAATTAACAAAACACTTGGAGAGGTGGATTGAAATATATGATTGACATTAACTACGAATTTGATAGCGCTAGATATTTAGCAACATTGTAATTTGAATTTTTCCATTGCTTTTATTTTTGACTTTTTTAATGCGATTTCATCTTTTTTAAAAATGTAAGAAAACAAGTTTTTTTCCTTTTCTATGTTCAAAATTTTGCATGGAAATGAGTATAATTTAAATTAAGTATGAAACATGATCATTTCTTTCTTAATTTGATATTTGTTTTTTCCAACTTTACTTGATCTTACTTTTAAGGTAAATGAAGATAAGATACACTGTATATTTCATTCATGTTTTATTTTTCTCTATTTTCTTTTTATTTTTATTATTTTGGGTTGTTAGCTTTGCTTTTATGTCATGATTATTATTATTATTATTATTATTATTATTTTGCATAGTTTATAGAGATGTATTTTGGTATAGTATACTTTTGGCTTACCTTTCTTCACTCTTGAAAAATTGCAACTGGACGTCGAGTCGAATGTGATGACAATGACCATGATGTCTAATATGGCAAGGAAGAGGAAATCACCGAATCAAACATGGAGAGAAAGAGGATTACAGCGATAATGAAAAAGATAACAACAATGTCAGATCCAGAAAAAAAGATGAAGATGACAACAATAAAGAAGATAGTGACATTAAGATGAAAGGGATAGAATTAAGATTTTCAAAAAGGGAGAGGCTAATTATAAGAGTTTCAATTTCTATTAAATAAAACTAAAGTACAATTTATCAAAAAATTAATTCAGCTTAGCAAAAGCATAATAATTCATTCAAAAAATAACACACACATTATCAAATGAATTGGTTTTTCGAACATATTAATGCAGTCATATATTAAAAAGAAACTGATATTCTTTTATATCTTAAAAATTATTTATAACTATCTTTGAGCTAAATTTTATAGCACATAAGTAAATCATCTAATTAATTAAAAATACTAGTTATTACTTGAAAATTTGACTTTATATTTCACTTGTAGATTCCATTAGATAAGTAAATGATATTAATGCATGAACAACAATAGAGTACATATTTCATTCAAAAGTAGGTAGTTCACCTTGCTGATATTAGGAAAGGGAATTGCAATAATTACTTGTCATAAATAAGAATTCCAATTTAGAACTAAAAATTCTAATTTTGAAAAGAAATAAAATAAACAACAATATCAAAATAGTGTAGAGGGAGGGAGAAAGTTCCAATGTGCAAACTTGTTGATTCTCGATATCGATTGCTTCGGAAATTCAAAACCCTATTATAAACGGTCTTTTCCCTTATTTCCCCACAAATGATGCTCTCCAATTAAAAACTTCTTTTTTTTGTTCTCTCGAATGAAAAGAACTTTTCTCTCTCAGATAGAAAAAAACTTCAGGAGATATGCAGTCCTTGACTTGATATTTACTAAATGATAAATCATCAATGATCATCAACTTACTATTCCAAATGATTTTAACAAAAGCCCATTAGTGCTAATTCATCAAAGCTCATTAAGGAAAAGTCAAAAGAAAGGAATTTTTCAATCATGGAGTTAGATGGGGGCTTATAAAAATGAAAACTTAAACTGGATGTCCTTTTAGGATTTTACTCAATATATATATATATATATATATATATATATATATATATATATATATATATATATATATATATATATATATATATATATATATATATATATATATATATATTTGCTATACTAGGAAGAGAAATATGGAGTATTTGACAACGACTAAGTGGGGTGGCTTATAATAACATTTGCTATAAGAGTTGATTTTTGTTATTTGATTGTGGCTGCAATTGCAAAATATATCAATTATAGTTTCAACTAGTTATGCACTTGTAATAACTACAACTATAAATATATAAAAATGTCTATAATCGTTTTACATTTCTACTGCAAACAATTATTGTATTATTAGTAAATGTAGTAGTTCTCATAGATTTTGAAACAAGAAATTAAAATTTAAAAGTTTTTGTAATCCTAGTTACTACTTGTAACTTTCGTTCCAAATCCGATAATACAAGTTGTAATAATTTCTATTACTACAACTTGTTTTAATACAAGTTTTAACTTACAGTGCTACTCACCAACATCCCAATAGCCCCTTGCAGTTCTTCATCTGATCACCACAAGTTCTATCATTTTCTGGTACAATGTGTAGAAATTCCTTCGTGGGATTTATTGGCCGTAAGTCATAGGCTATAATTATAAAGCCCCTTTTAGCTAAAAATCTGCATTATTAAGAAATAGATGATAACTCAGAGAATTGTTTGTTCAACACTTTTTTGATCCCTCTCTCTCTCTCTCTCTCTCTCTCTCTCTCTCTCTCTCTCTCTCTCTATATATATATATATATATATATATATATATATATATATATGAGAAAATAGGAAATTCACTGGTGGTAAAGGGAGTTCTTTCACTAGCGCTTACGTAGCCCAATAAAATAATTACACGTGGCTCCACTAAAGTTAACAAATAAAAAATGAAAGTAGTTATGAGAATTGAGTGACACCACGTGTAATTATTTTATTGGGCTACGTAAGCGCTAGTGATGTAACTTCCTTCACCGCTAATGAATTTCCAGTTTTTTTTTCTCTCTCTCTATATATGAACTCTTTTCAAGTTAATCACCCTTAATGAGTTCTTTCATTAGCGCTTACGTAGCCCAATAAAATAATTACACGTGGCACCACTAAAGTTAACAAATAAAAAATGAAAGTAGGTATGAGAATTGAGTGACACCACGTGTAATTATTTTATTGGGCTACGTAAGCGCTAGTGATGTAACTCTCTTCACCGCTAATGAATTTCCAGTTTTTTTTTCTCTCTCTATATATATGAACTCTTTTCAAGTTAATCACCCTTCTCATTAAAGTGGTAAATCAAGTTAAGAATGAGTAGATGCCAAGAAGTTCAACCTCGACAATAATTTAGTATTCCAATAAATTTAAGTAGTTGTTTTATTATTAAACATTTATTGTCAATAATCTACACCAGATTGTGAAGCATAAGCTCCCGCTATCTCATTAAACTATTTTAACGAACAATTTTCATGGAGAAAGTGACAACATACGTAAAATTCTCATATCATCTTATTCTTTCACAAAAGAAAAAACAAACATAAAAAAAATAAATGCTTAATATATCCACGATTATGGGTATCAACATGATGTATCTATTTGCATGAATAAGAGCTAAATGCACACCATATCCTCTAATTGCCTTGTAAATGTTGATAATTATATCTCAACCCACTTGTAATTGAAAAGATTCAAAGACATCTGAAGAAAACCCTTCCTTGTCCATCTTGTCTTCGAATTGATGACTAATTCACAAACATAACTTTGAGTCCATCCGGCAAGAAATAAAAAAGAAAAAAGTCACAGAAGGGGAGTGGGGAATCTTCATCGCCTCAGGAAACTCTCATCATTGGCAGTAAGTCTCAGCCTGCATTGTATCATCGACATGGATTTCAACTAGAATTGGTTGGGGAGGAGCAAGACCAAAGAACAAGGGGTCAGCGATGAGGAATAAAACCCTAAGCACCGTAGATGAAGTTGGTCTGAGGTTGTTGCAGCCATGCCAGTAGAGGGAAAGTCTAGTAATCTAGCCGTCCAGTCCACGTTGGTGGGCCACAACGACATAGACCATTAAGCTATGTACTTGGGCTCAGAAGTTAGAGCTATATGCTCAAGGACATGCAGGCACAATAAGGTCAGCAAGAGAAATAGACCACATTCAGGTCAATGAGCACTGTGAAGAAGGAGAAAGCACTTAGCTCAACCCAGAAATGGAAGCTATCACCGCCCATGACTGGAAAACCACAGGTTGGATGTTGGTTGTGTGGCAGGAGTGACCACTTCAAAGACGAGTGTCCTTTCATTCGGTGCCGCTACTGCATGGTCATTGGGCGTAATGTGGCAGAGTGTCTGGTGATACCTGCGAGACTCAAATCTCCACCGAAAGGGGTGGTGGGAAGAGTGGGTGTGAGAAAACAGGTAAAAGCAAGTGACAAAGGTATCTTTGTGGGCAAGAAATTACTATCCGGGGGGGGGGGGGCAAGTACTAATGCAGTGAAGGAGGAGGGACAGTGGGTGCCGCCGATGTTCAAGCCAAAAGAGAAACCTTTGGTCTATATTCCCACATCAGACCATACTGCTGAGGAAAGGGATAAACTGAGGAAAGTAATAGGCGTCATTTATCCAGTCATGGCTCCCCCTCAGCTCAGGACATCATCGGGGGTTTGAAGACTATATCGATGAGGTTTTCTGCCCATAACTGGTCAGTGGTACATTGGGGGAGGTATTACCTAACCAAATTCCCAGACCCGGAGGGTTTGGATCATGCCATCAGTCGTACATCAATCCTATGCCGCGTTTACATGGCGAGGTTCAAAGCCTATAGATGGTCGGGGGAGAAGGATGATAAGATTCAGATTTTTCCTGCTAAGGTATGGATTTCAATCAAGGGATTGCCGCTCCACCACAGGAATAGAGTTGATATCAACAAGCTTACCGTCAAGTTCACACACCTGGCGAATGTGGATGAGGATACTCTGTCAAAGATTGATATCCAAGAGGTTAAGGCCATGATCGACTGTGACAACCTTGACAGTATTCCAAAGGAGTTCAATACAGTCACCGACAACCAATTATGCACTATCAAGACTAGGGTAACGACCAAAATTCTTACACTGAGAGACCCGATTCTAAACCAAAGCAAGCTAGAGAAATGGGAAGAGATGGACCGACACTACCGGAGGATAGGGAGCTACCGTCAGTGGGGGAACTGGAGATTGACTAGAAGGGGAAGAGACTGGATCTTCCAGTCCCAAACCCGATCAGGTCAACCTCCTCAAGATCCCTCGTCGGAGCCCGATGACACCTCATCTGGAAACAGAGGGGAGATGAAGCATTCTTACTAGATCTGAATGGGTTGGCAGTCAAGGATACTCAATCTAGCCAGTGACTATCGACAGATTCAGATCTGAGGGACTGCATTTCCAAAAAAGGGGACGAAAAACTACCAACTTCGGAAGGATGAGAGTAAGGGAAACCTTTTTTGGAAGATAAGGCTATAAAGTAACGGAGAACGCTATAGAGCAACAGCTAACAGATCTGGGTCATGACAAACATGACATGGAGGGGAGGTAATTGAAAAAGCAAGGTGAAAAGAAAAAAAAGTAACCACTCTTTTTGGCTAGAGAGCGTAGTTATGGGGAACTGGAAGGAACACATGGGGAAAAGGGACTATCACGATCTCCAACAAGTGGGAGTGGAGAGGATGCGGGGGGTCGGCAAATGGATGCGGGAGTGGCCAGATAGATGCGGTTTTATTAGGGGATATAGCGGATCAAATACCCATAGCAACAACCAACTGGACTCGATTAGCACTCCAGACTCAATAATAAATTTTCTTCTGAGATTGAGAGAAATGGGCCTTGATAATTCTGATGCGACCTCCAAATAAAAGCAATTGGGGATTCTATCCATGGTACCTAGACTGGACAAAGATATCATCAAAGATGCTATTGCTAAACTGATGGATATAATAGTAAATGGGGGACTGCATTTTGGAGATAAAAATCGAGGAGATGACAACTGCCAAGACTACCAAAGAGAATCAGGGACTTGGTCCGTGGAAGAAATAAGGGGGTACAGGGATAGAGCCCTGCAAAGATAGGGGGAAAAACTTCCAAGGAAAGATTGCAGATAGAAAATGGAGAAATACAACATCTTTTGGAAGGGCAGAGTGAGGTTCAGAGAGAGATTTAGGGGGAATGCCACGACCGCATTGACCAAATGGGGGACCAAAACCAGTGAATATCATTGGAGAGACTACTCTACCAACGACTACACCTAGCCGACACAGTAGAAGACTAGAATTAAAGAGAGGGACCAATTCATATCAGATGGGAGAGGTGGCATCCTTGGCTACAAAATGTATGGTCACCTTCATGGACTTCAATCTAGGTATGACTGTGTTTTTTTGGATATTTTGATTATATTGTCTAATGATACACTGTTTGCTATTGCACACACATGTGATGTCGATATGGGAATGGATTCCACGACTAGGTCACAAAACCTACAAGTACTTAGGAATGCTGAATCTTCCAAGGGAAATGCCCGGGAAGATCATTCGCGGGGAGGGGAGACAGAGTTAGGCTCAGCTCCGTGAAGGTGGAGTGGTATTTGTTTATTGATGAATATACTATTCTGGAATATAAGAGGGCTCAGGTATAGAGCCAAATGTAGGATAGTGGCAGATATTTGTAGGAATAGCTCTACTGATATCTTCTGTTTAGATGAAACTAAGTCATCTGATCCTCAAATAAAAATTTTAGGGAAGTTAAATAGAAATTCACAATTTTAGTGCGTTCTCAAGAATTCAAATGAGACATTGGGGGGAATTTTGATGGGAATTAGGAAGTTTTGATACTGTTGCATACAGAGTCAATAACTTCTTTCTATTTGTAGTAGTGGAACATCACACGGATGGATAGACTCAAATAATCATAGTAGTTTACGGTCCAAACTAGCCTAAGAGACGTGAAGACTTCTGGCAAGAATTGAGAGAAGTTAGGGAATGGAAGACTCCCATGGGTTATAGGGGGAGATTTCAATGTCGTTAGGTTTTCTAATGAGAGGAAATATAGTGACAATAATGTTAGGGATAGAGAGGATGTCAATAACTAATTAATGAGGTTAGACACATCAAGATACCCTTGGGAGAATGAAGGGTATCTACGAGGATTAGGTGTCCAAATTTACTTTAGCTACGACATCTGCGATAGCGAAAATGACATCGGATCACACTCCAATGTGCCTTACGACAGGAGAATCGAGGGATAGAACGTCTAAAATTTTCTGTTTCGAGAAATAGTGGCTAGAGAATAGTGAGGTACACCATCTGGTCATAGAGAGTTGGCAAGAACGGGTCAATGCCACGGATGCAGCTGGAGTTATTTGCACAAAGCTTCGGTGCTTAAGACGGGCTCTCTGGCATTGGGAAAAGAGAATTTCAAACAACAAAACATGGAAAAAGAGGTCTTGATTAAGGATATTGACCAATTGGAAATGGAAGAGGAGGAGCAAACTTTGGAAACTTTGGATGATTGTCTATCGACTCCCTGCGCACGATGAGAGCAAGACTTAGTGAAATTTACAGGAAGGAAGAGATTAAATGGTGTCAGAGAGCCAGACACAGATGGTTGAAGGATGGGGATGCAAATACTACCTTTTTTCATAGGACGACGAATATGCAAAGGAGGAACAACTACAAACATTCCCTGTTGACTTCAAAGGTGGAACATCGAATGAAAGAGAGGTGCCTGAAATTGTCTATAGATATTTTAAGAACATTTTTAGGTGACAAATAGGATTTAAATATCATCTCAAGAGAGAGTTATGGAGAAGTGATAATGACCTTAGCGCTCTCGAAAGGGAGTTCCCGGAAGAAGAGATAAAAAAGATAGTAGTGGACCTTGGTGCAGATAAAGCTCTAGGACCAAATGAATTTTCGTTATTTTTTTATCGCTAATTTTGGGACATTATTAATAAGGACGTCTTGGGACCTTGTACATCAATTAGCGATGGGAGTTTAACATTGGATATGATTAACTATTCACAGATTTTACTTGTTCCGAAGAAGGAGGGACTGAGGGAGGTACGTGTTTTCAGATCTATAACTTTGTTGCAAAGCTCATTCAAAATTATCTCGAAGGTCCTATCTAATTGCTTGGCCCCTATTATAGGGGAACTGATTGGTGATTATTAGTCAAGTTTTATTAAAGAAAGAAGTATTCTGGAGGGTATTGTCTAAGCAAAGAAGCCATTCATCAGTGTTATAAAACACGGAAGGATGGATATCTCCTAAAACTAGAAGCAAATGATAATATCAGTTGGGAATGTCTGCTAGAAGTGCTTTTGGGCAGTGATGGACATCATGGATCAATAATTGGATGAAAACTGCCAAGGTGCAGATAATGGTGAATAGAATGGTCAAAAAGGAGATAGTTTGCAAGAGAGGACTTAGACAGGGGATCCATTATCACCATTGCTTTTTGTCCTTGTTGATGATGGCTTAAACAAGTTGTTATCTAGTGCGGTCGATCATGGGATATTGAGTGGTCTCCCAGGAGAACCATCTTCGATGTTTGCTAATCTTCAGTATACTGATAACACTTTACTTTTGGAAATTGTGAAATAAGTCAGGCTATTTGGCTTAGGGTTGTTCTCTCATGTTTTAAACTATGGTCATGCTTACGAATTAATTACCACAAAAGTTCAATGATAGTCCTGGGCAGGTGTACACTTACAATGGAATTTATTAGGGCAATATTTGGTTGTAAAGAAGAGAAGCTATCGGTTTTGTACTTAGGAATCCCAATTGGGAAGGGCAAGATTGTCAAGAAAGATTGGTTTCCCCTTATAGATAGAATAGAGAGAAAGTTAGATGGGTGGAAGGCACGATGTATTTCATTGGGAGGTCGGCTGGTACTTCGAAACGCTGTCCTATCGGCAATGCATGTATACTTAATGTCGATTACTATCCTCCCATGGTGGGTTTGTGAGAAAATAGACATGATACATAGTAGATTCTTATGGTCAGGACAGTCGCAAGACAGAACTCGATATCATCTTGTATCCTGGAGGCAGATTTGTAAACCCAAACTACACGGTGGGTGGGGGTATTGGATTTACGTGTTATGGATATAGCACTATTGTCTAAATAGTGGTGAATGCCGATTACCAACCGAATGGCACTCTGATGCGTTTATTAAGAGATAAATATGGGCCATGGAGGGGTTCGTGGACAGCGAAGTTCAGAAATACAATGAACAGTTCTATTTTCTGGAAATACTTGAACAAAATTGGTGCATTTACTAAGAGATAAATATGGGCTACGGAGGCGTTCGTGGACAGCGAATTCCAAAAATACAATGAACAATTCTGTTTTCTGGAAAGACTTGAACAAAATTAGGGGCAAAGTGTGATATACAAGATTGGGAGGGGATCACAGGTGGGCTTCTGGAAGGATAAATGGTGTGCTATAAACTCCTTGCACACTATGTTTCCCTCCATTTTTGAGCTAGCCACAGACAAGGATGCCAAGGTAGCCAATTATCAGCGACAGGGAATTGGAACCTAGAACTAGTGAGAGGCGGGAGTGCACACCAGAAAAACATACTACGAGACCTCAAGGCCTTTTTGATGAACTTAAGGCTTGTAGAATCAAACAAGGACCTACTTGTCTAGAGATGGAATAGTAAATGGGTGTTTTCGGTGGGACAACTTATTGTCATTTCGTGGATGGAGGATTCTGTATGCGTAACAAGAAATATATATGGAGATCCAAATGTCCTCTAAAAGTGCACTTCTTCATGTGGTTACTTAAGAAGGACACCAACCTTACATGGGTCAATCTACAAAAAAAAGGATAGGTCGGTCCGAGCTTCTGTGTCCTATGCAAAAATAGTTGCGAGGATAACCAACACTTGCTGTTGAATTACTCGTTCACCACCATTTTGTGACTAAAATATGCATCGTTATTTGAGTTATAGATTGATATGGTGGAAGGTTCAGATGTTTGGGCTAGAATTAGAATGGGTAAGGACAGTTGTGGGGAAGTCACTAGGAACGTCTCAGTCTCTCAGTAATCTACTGGAACATGTGGAGAGAGAGGAATGCTAGGATACTTGAGACACATCACACACGGTAGATGCTTGTGTATTTCAAATTTACTCTAATATTATGTTTTGGATAGGGAGAGGGTCTGTATATCAGAGGAGGAGGATACTCACCTACATGATTTTAGCCTAACGGGAGGAGAGGCCATGTTAGATGATCGGGACCAGGAGGGATGACTTGCTTACTGAAGCCATGCTTGCTTATCTGTATCGTAGCTTATTTCTTTTCTTTTTTTTTCTTTAGACTACTTATGGTTGTAAGGTTAAAAGCCTAGACTATATTTGTAAATGAGATTCCAGTGTGGACCTCTTTTTGGCTTTGTTTTAGTTTCACTTATCATGTACTGGGTTCTATTAACAATTACTAATGGAATGTGGAGGACGTTTTCAATCTTCCGTTTTGGTTAAAAAAAAAAACTTTGAGTCTATCTCAAAAAGCATTGTACTCTTTCTTAGGTACACATACAAGTAAGATCTTGGCCCGCTTTTTTTTAGAGCTCTCGTATTTTCACCAACATTACTCAAATAGAAGCAACAACTGACCTTTCAATCCATTTTTGGACATCTTAGATATTCCATCTCCATATTAACATGTCTACAATCTTCTTTATCATCTCCTGTTATAACATTTATTAATCATTCAACTTGAGCTTCCAATTTTTCATGGCATATTAAAGAAATATATCTTCTTAGGCCAAATATCACGAAAATTACATTAGTGTCATCTAATTCACATCCACATTGCAACTTGAGCACATTTTACTAAGCAAAATATAATTCACAACCCAGATATGTAACAATAAATAAATTTTTAGCAACCAAAAGCATATTTTAATGTATAAAATCGAACAAATCAACAGACAAAAACTGGTTCTTTCTTTTTCCGCAGAGAAAGAATGTGATTAACTACTAGTAGACTCTTGATCATTGTACTTCAGTTTTTAAATAATGAAGATTATTTTCTAGATTTGATCTTATGGAGACTATTTCATCACGATCTTTTAAATTGGTCCTATCATTGGCTGGATAGGATAAGAACTTTAATTAATTGTTGTGATGAGTTTAGATTATTAATGCTTTGTAACTAGTTTTAGGATAGGATAAGAGTTTTAATTACACCAATATCCATTGTGTTCTCCTTTGATAAGATAAGAATTATGTTACCCTATAACTATTTCTGGATAATGTCAAAATCATATCTTCTGCCAATTGATGTTCAAAGAGTCTGACTCATAGAAAGCAAAATCCCAACTTTGTGAAGCTACGTGTCTATGAGGTCGCCTACAAAATTTTACTATGTTCTCACTTGATTTGATCTTCAGTTTCGAATGAGCTAATTTTTTTGATAAATAATCCTCTTGACTTGTATATCCTACTTTTGTAATCTAATTTTTTGATTTACTTCTGAATTGCTTTGCGAATTTCAGTTTTTGTTGGTTATGCTATCAACCTGCCCTTAATGTTTCTTTTGGAGATCTAATATTTTTTTACTGTTTATAGCAACTAACTATTAGACCTAGAAAGCCCCAAAAGATTTGAATCGTACATTTACCATGGTAATATCATCCTCACAGAGCATTCACTCCTCATGGGGTGCTAAGTTAACATTTGATGGAACTGATTGGTGGATAATTCACACGTGTTCTAGAAGTGTACCATGCATACCCAGTACCACGGCCACTGACGCTGATATCTCTTGAATCAGCTGCACCACTAAGTGCTAATTTATCCCGTGCATACTCGGGATCACGGCCACAAATGCTGGTCTCTCTTTAACCAGCCACACTGCTAAGTGCTAATTTATTCCATGCATATCCGGGATCATGACCAAAGATGCTGGTATCCCTTGAACCAGCCACACCGCTAAGTGTTAATTTGTCCCGTGCATACCCGGAATCATGGCTACATATGCGAGTCTCCTTTGAACCAGCCGCACCACTAAGTGCTAATTTATCCCATGCATAGCGGGATCACAGCTACAGACACTAGTCTTCCTTGAACCAGTCGCACCACTAGTGCTAATTTTATTAAGAAATAGACATCGACAACACGGGGCTGATGTGGTTGCGCAACTTAACTTTCACAATACATGTTTCATTCAACCACTCAGTTCTCTCCCACCCCGTTGTTTTATTAATATATTTGTCCAGGAATCAAGTCACATTAAGTTACAAGTGGTATCATGCAGGGTCAGTATCACGATAGCATATTTTACACGTCAAGTCACATCCGAAGATAGAATATTTCTAGCAAGCCAAGGTCTAGGTATATGTCCAGGCAAAGCAAGAGGCGTATTAGTGATAAGACAATATGCATGATACGAGTCATGTAGATATCAAGCAATTAACATATTGTGACATCACAGGAACAATTTAATATATAGCATGGTGATTAATCAAGTAAGGTGTAACCATTGTCACCACTTCTGAGAGGCTAAGAACTATCAAGTAAGTATCAGTTAGGTAAGGCAATTTAATAACAACAAAATAATAAATTATGCAGTTATATAATAAATTTGACCTCCAACTAATTCTTAACAAGGACAGTGAACGAGTTTAGCTAAGTCACCTATAAGGGCTGTCAAACATAATTGAAATGAAGAGATCTAATGAGGTAGAATTGTTGGTGGATGTGAGTCAAGTCAGTGATGATAGGGCAAGTTGGCAGATGTGATAGAGATTAGTAGGGTTGGTAGAGTTAAGTAGTTCTAACAGAGTTGGAAGAGACTAGTAGTGTTGGTGGGGATGAGTAGTGTTTGGGATTAGTAGTGTTGACGAGTGTGAGCAATGTTGGTAGGGTTAGTTGTGTTGGCGGGGATTGGTTATGTTGGTGGAGTTGACAAGGATAATTTGTCAAGGCAGAGTTTGTGTGATAGGAAAGAATCAAATAATTAATAAAAATGATATCAAATTCATATAAATATAATGGAGATGGAGTTTGGATATAAGGGCCGCAGTTGGGCGGAGCTTTTAAGAGAGAATGGCGAACTATGAGGGTCTCAATAACTTCATTATCGTTTAGCCGCCTTGCAATTGCATAGATTTTAAATAATTTTTTATCTTTTTACATAATTAGTATTAGAAAAGAAAGTATAACTGTGAGTTGTAGAGAACTGAGTTCTCTTTCCAAGAAGTCTTAGATAGACCTAATCGGTGTTCAGAATAAAAAAATATCATTGATTTATTGAACATGGTATATGACCCTACTACTATGCAGCAATTTCATCTACATATAAAGATTTGATTGGGATAGAGTGAGAATTAGAAAAGAAGCTAGCTAGATAATCTGTAGAACGTTAAATTCTCTTTTGAATGAATCTAAGTCTAACTCAATCGGAGTTGTAGATCAAAAGTTATAAACATTTTAGCAAGACTGTACTACGCCCTCAACTAGTAGTGCCCTATAGTTCTGGTGGAGCTAGGCATGCTCTGGCGAAGCTAAGCATGCTTTGGCGAAGCTAACCATGTTCTGGCGGAGCTAACATGTTCTGGCAAAGCTAAGTGTATTTTGGCAGAGCATAGTGTATTCCGGCGGAGCTAAGTGTGATCTGGCAGAGCTAAGTGTGTTATGGAAAAACTAACATGTTCTGGTAGAGTTAAGTGTCCGGCGGAGCTAAGCTTTGTGCACAAGATTGATTTTGAGAGCATTTTTAGTGCGGTTAGAGATGTAATTAGAGGTCATGTAGTATAAAAATTGAAGGAAATTGAATTCTCTTTCCAATGAGCCCAAAATCAGCTCATTTAAAGTTCTAGATCTAAAGTTATTATAAAAAAACCGAAGATGTGACCATATAGTAGCAAATCTGTGTTTGCACATGTACTAATTTCAAATCAAATTTCAAAGGGATTAGAGGAAATGTTAGGATACAAGTAACATATGAAATTGTAGATAATTGAATTATCATTTTAATGAGATAAAATTGAGGTTCATTGGAGTTGTATAGAAGGAGTTATGACTAGAATACCGAGAGGATGTATAATGGGTAACTCAGTGCTTGACTTCTACCCGAATTACAACTAGGCTAAAGGTAAGATTGGGAGAAACAAAGTAGGAAAATTTGTAGGGAAATTGAATTCTAACATAATCCCAAAAATAATGAACTCATTTGGACTCATATAGCAATAGTTATGATCAAAGTACCACAAGGGTGTGCAAGTGATAACACAGAGTAATTAATCGATTTCTACTCAGATTTCGACTATACTAGAGTTAAACTTGATGGGGATGATATAAAGGAAAGTTTTAGATAATTGAGTTTAGAATAATTAAAAGAAGAATGGACTCATTTGAAGTGGCGAGTCAAAAGTTATGTTTATCATACCAAAATCAGCTAAGTTAATAACTAGATCTCTTTGTAGGGACAAATAACTCAGAGATTGGGAGACCCGATGTTGTTCTTCTTGTTGGATAAACTCTTCTTAAAGATCAAATTTTTATATAATCACATTATTTATAATTAAAGAGTGGTTTCTTTCTAGTGAATAAATGAGATATGTGATTTCTTACTAAATAGAACTGAGTACATGATTTCTTACCTTGAGTTCGAAGAAGAGCCTTGCCGAGGTTTTGCTTGGGTTTGATTGGAGCCGAGTTTGAGTTTGGTACTGCTAGAACTCCAGTAGAGAAGGAAGAAGAAGGAGAATAAGAAGAAGAGGGAGAAGAAGAGAGGAGTATAGAGAGAGTGTTGAAAATGAGAGAAAGGGAAGAGATTAAGTTATGTACTCATGGTATGGAGCTGGGAGAGAGGAGTAGGGGGTGTCATGGAGGAGGTATGGGAGGGTTTACTCTCCCAACCACCCTTTTTCACAATTTACAAGAGTGCCATAGCACAATTTGGCTAAGTCAAAGGGAATTTATCATGAAACAAAATGACATAGCACAATTTGGCATAAGTCAAAGGAAATTTATCATGAAACAAAATGAAAAACTAAAGGTGAATGAAGGTTTTAAAATATTAGGGTTGTTACATTCTACTCACCTTACAAAAAAAATTTCATCTTCGAAAAAAGAAGGAGGTGTGATATGGTAATGATATTAACAATCATAAATATATGAGCATGATTGAATCTTAGCCGGAAGTAAGATGGAAGGACGGTAATGTTAATCAAGGATGATATGATAAGATGGTACAAGTCAAAGTATATCTTGCGTTATCCCGTTAGAGTCCAAAAAAGTGTCATCAACTATAAGGTAAGTCTAATTCGGTCGTTGTCGAACCAGTATCGATGTTAGAGCCATGGACTGATATGGCTGATATAGAGTAAACTGGTAAAGGAGATATACTTGATTAGAATCATTACATCCTACCCACCTTACAAAATTTCCATCATTGAAATTCAATTCGAAGATGAAGGTAAGATGACAATCATGAATGAAGATCTAGATTAGAAATGGCTGCATTCAGATGGTTTGCCATGCCATCCGTTATTTGGGATAATTAATAAATACTTAACAGGATTCGCTCGTAGATATTCTAATACTAGGTTGCAATAGTTGCTAGCAGAGATTATATCTCCCTATTGCCATACTGTGGTTAGATCTCAAAATGGCAAAAGATGCTAGTTAGTCGTCAAGAACTAGACAAATTTTAGTTTACATAAGAGTCTTGGACAAGGAAACGATTACAAGAAAAGTAGCAATTTAATATAAATTTACTAAAGATAATGAATGGAGATGGTGTGACTAGGATGGAGCAAAAATAGATAAGATGGTAGTAGATAGATGGACTGAGCACAAGTCACAATATATCTAGTTCTGAATGATCAGAACCATCGGGTGACATTTCTACAATCTCGCAAGCATGGCTCTTTCATAATTTTCATATTGACTAACACGTATTACGATTGTAGTTGTTATGCTTGTTGTTATACTAGTCTTTTGTTTTTCAAAAGTGACTAAATATTTCTTCTAATGTTGTTACCCACTGATTTCTTTTGCGACCATTTTGATCTCAAATGGTCTATTGCCCCACAGATCAAAGACAAGCTATGTGCTCTCCTACACTCTTCTTTAGTATGTCTACTCTTGTGGTAGTAATTATAAACTACTGGTGGTAGAGATTTAGAAATAACCATCTTACACTTCTCTAGAGGTATCCCATTTCCTACCGCTTCTATCATCTAAATGACATGGCGCTTTCTAGTCCTGGTCTTCTTCCTTTTGACGACCTACTTGCCATACCATTTTTCCCTCAAGTATTCTAATTTTACCTCCGATATCACTATGGTCATGTGTTGCTAGTTTGGTCTATTAGGTTTTATTATTTTGGTTGTTTGACTAATTAATAGATCTCTGGTGCTGTCGTACTACAATTGTCCCATATCTCAAACATAGTTCAAGGGCCTACCTACTCTGGATGCATCCTAGCATATAACAAAACTACAAATTATGTCCTGTGATAGGATAGCTAAACTGACTTAGCATGGTCAATTGTGATGTTTCAATATAATAAGTCCTGAACGTTGTTGTGGCTAATTTGGTTGAATGGGCCTTTGTATTTATTAGTACTAGTGATGAGGTGATTATGTTGGTACGTACTATCTAACCTAACCATCATACACGTTTTTGTTTTCTTTTTAACCCATAGCTTGTTGCTCTGCAAGTCAAGTATAAGTCCAAAACTTTCCTACAAGTACCGTAGGGTATATGCCCAAAGATATAGTAGATGTTGCGAACTGGTACCATCCTCTCTCTCTCGAAGTGCTCACTATTATGTGTCGGCGAAAAATTCTGGAAAAGCAAAGTAGATCCACGAATTTAGAGATAGAAGCCTGCAACTCATCGGATCCGCGAATCTAAGAAACTGAGATCCGCGAATCTAAGAAACTGAGGTCCACGAATCTAAGAAACTGAGGTCTGCAATCTAAGACGATAGAACAGGTTCGCGAATCTAAAACTGAGATTCACGACACTACCTATAGTTTTCGGGTAGGGGTTTAATACAAAGTCACCCCACCCGAATAGAAGAATTTTCACCTCGGATCGTGGGAATAACTGCTAAACGAATGCAGCGGCGTTACTTCGATCATGGGAGCAACCGCCTAACGAATATAGCGGCACTTCTCGAGTAGTGGGAGCTAACGGTCGAGCAAAATATAGCGGGACGTTACTCCAAGCCCCCTATAAAAGGCAGGAGAGCGAAAGACAGAAGAGAGGCCACAGAGACACTCTACACTCTAGAGACACACTCTTCAGACGAACGTCTTCTCCCAAAAATTACCCCTTGTGATCAAGAGTAAAGAGCCCTTTTCCTTTCCTTTAGCCAACTAAGAGAGATTGTATGGAGTATCAACAGAGAGCAGGATCATCCTCCATAGCTACCTAGAAACCCAGCCTTAAACAAAGAGGAAGTCCATCTTCCTCATCTTCTGTAAATGGAAAACTGTTAGATTGTAATCCTTTATTGAAAGATTGTCAGTAAAGAGAAACTCAATTTTTTTTTGGCGAATAGAAGATTGACGACTCCGCTAGGGACTACCATCACCTCCGGTGACCTGGTGGTAGCTCAATCCGACAACATTCCGGTTGGTAGTATAGTCGACTCGCTCACCGTTCACGTCGAGCAGGAAAGGTATGAAGAATTTCTTTCTTCAGGCTCCAAGAGCCCTACTTCCCTTAGGGGATACCATAAAATCTCTAAGGGGTCAATCCTCAAGGAGACGGCAATAGCCCCGTTAAGGGAGTGAACGGATCAAGTTAGTCTGAAATCCTCTTCCCTAACGTCGGGCTCTCTGCCAGTTTCGGAAAAAACTCTTGATCTCTCAAGCAAAGTGGACCAAAGTCCCCGCTTCAACAAGGGGAAGCGACCACTACCCGCTCCGCGAAGCTATCATCCAGAGAAGGAGATTCTTCTCACTCGTACAACGAGAAGAAACCTGAGGAGAAGCAAAGCTCGTGCCCTTCACAGGATCGCGCAACAAAAGAAAACCGCCAACTCATCCCGGCAGAAACCTACCATGCAAATATGGAAGCCAAAGGGCGAGGTTGGTCGAGATGCGGAAGGATTTACTCACGTTTCCTACAGGAAACGGAGTAGGTCCATCAAAGTTGTCCATAATCAACGCGGAGCATACATTCGCGGGAGGAAATCTAATCACGTGATTGAAGAAACTCGCGAACCTCAAATTCGAGGAAAATGCATGCCTATCCGCGAGGCTGAGGCTGTACCATTCCTGAAGTTGTCTCTCACAAATGAAGCCATCACAAGGGACTCTAGTGCAAGATCTTAGGGAACTTCTAAATAGAAGAAGAGAAGAATCCTATGTATCTCACTGCCACTGTGAACGACTGATCAATGCAGTACTGTCTCACTGTCATTGTTCAGCCCATGCCCGATCCTCGGTGTTTCATCGATTATCAGCTCCGTCAACATCTTCATCCCAATTGGCAAAGAGGAGACGACGTGGGCTTGAGTTTTCTGCAGAATATCCTGCGGTGTCATCCAACATGATAAGCGTTGGAGAAAAGAAGAAGAAAAAGAAGGCGAAGAAAGTCTCTGAAGAAGAAGCTTCTGACCCAGAGCTCTCTTCGAGTTCGAAAGACCCATCCAATGAAGAGCGAGGAGTTTTTCGGAACACTCGACTCAAAAGTGGGTCGGCGATTTCCATGAATTATAGACAGATGGCGGGAATCTCTTCTGATGAAGAAGATATAGCCAAATCTGTCATGGCTGAATCGCAGACGTCTGACTCACTCCTAGAAGACTCCGCCTCTGCATATATGACTCAGAACAATATCCCATAAGAGTTCATGCGGAGAATGAATGAACAAGATAAGCATATCCAGCAACAGCAAAACGCTATTAGCGAGTTTAAAGATATGCTACATGTTCTGATAGAATTGGAGAAAGCTAAACTAAAGAATACAGGAAAGAAGACCGAAGAAGAAGGTCATGGCCCTTGCAATAATGGAGAAGAAGAAGAACATCATAAAGATGATGACAACCGCTCCATGCACCAGGAAGGAAACACAAATACTGTCTGGATGGAAAGCTTCCAGAATCAACTGAATGCTCTCATGCATAAGGGCGACCTACAAGAACTGGGTGTGGTAAGGCCATATCCCATGGAGTGAGAAACAACGCCGTTCCCAGAAAGCTACAAACCATTGAAGCTCAAATCTTTTGATGGTAGAGGATCGCCAAACCAACATCTCTACTATTTTAAGTCGCAGATTGGGCATTTATCCGAAAATAACCCTATTATTACGAGAGTATTTGTTAGTACCTTAACCGGGCTAGCTTTTGAATGGTTCTGGAGACTAGAACCGGGAACCATCAATTCATGGAGCGACATGGAGAAAGCCTTTCTCACCAGGTTCTATGAAGATGATATGGAGGTGTCAATGCCAGCGCTTCTAGCCACTAAACAGAAGAAAGGAGAGTCAGTCCGGGACTTCATCAAAAGATTCCGAAACGATTCTCTCAGATGTCCGCATGGGATGCCAGAAAAGACCTTGGTAGAAACCTGTCGACATAATTATCGACCAATGTTCTAGCCAGAATGGGAGCAAGAAAGTCCTCAACTTGGAAGGATTTCGCCCTACAAGCTGAGAAAGCTGAAGAAATTGTGCAAAGACTTGAAGAAGAAGGAGGTGTGGAGAAACATAAGCGAAGTGGTGATAACAACTATAAATCCCGACCCCGAGGATATAAGGGAAATGAGACAATGGTCACCGATACGCCACAACCCGCGAAGACTCTCCCGAAGCTCTCTCCTCAGACGCAAATGCCGCAAAAGCAATACTCCTTTAAAGATGAGCACATGAAAACTATCTTCAACCTCCTTATGAGTAAGAAGATGCTAAAGCTGCCGGACTCTAAACGTCCAGAAGAAGCGGGAAAAGTTAATGATCCTAACTACTGTGTCTACCATAGGATCATTAACCACCCTACCCAAAACTGCTATATATTTAAGGATAAAGTTCAAGCCTTACTAGACGCTAATGTCATCAAGCTCCAAGAGCACCATAAGAAGGTGACCGCGAACGTGGTGACTATCAAGTTCGGCAAGGCGCCCAACTGGATAGAGTCAACAATCCAAGATGGAGTGCAACCCATTCCTAAAGGCATGATGCAGGTCGTCAATTTTGATCTGCACCAACAGCAGAAGAAGGGACTGTTCCCCTTTGAAATTGATAGGGGGAGATACTATGGGTGCATCCAGATCTCCTAAGTGATGAACAATGGACTTCCAGTTCATCTGGAAAGAAGCAAAGAGGGAAAACCTTTACCTCCAATGTCGTCTCCGTGATTCTCGAAAATGACGGAGTCATTCCTGCTTTGACCGAGTCGGAAGAAGAAATCAGAAATTCTTTGGTAGCCGATGCAGATCCTCCTCCCGCGGGGACCCGTTAAGGAAAAGATTACTTGAAGAACTACGGCCAAACAACAGATTCTCAACCACCGCCAGAGAAAGTCAAACAAAAAGAGATTAAGTTTGATAAAGTTCTGAAGAAAAAGGGAAAAGAGCTTGTGGAAGACTCGCGAAAGTCATTCCAATTCGACATCCTAACACAGTTGGCTAATATCCCTGCAAGGATAACTTTGTACGAGCTCCTGAAACTCTCTAAATCTACTAGAGAAGTTTTAAGAGAAGCTCTGCAAGATTCAGAAGTATTCTTGGCACAAATACCAGAGATGATTGAAGAAGGAGAGTCTCTTTGCGCGACATATCACCAGGTCTCTGATAAAAACATCCCTTGCGTCACTTTCTCCCCGGAAGACATGCAAGTCAGGAGTAATAAGAATCACCGCGCTTTGTATTACAAGGGATACACAGGGTCTACGGAGATTGATCGTATTCAAGTTGATCCAGGCTCGGCCTTGAGCATCATGCCGCGAAGGATGCTACGATATCTTGGAGTGCCGATGAACAGATTAGCCGCAACCAACACCATTATCTTCGGGTTCAATGATAACGACAGTAGAGCTCTGGGTAAAATAAAGCTCAAGTGTCAAATCAGCGACCTGAAGACGGAAGTCACGTGTTACATGATAGATGCAGACACATCATACAATCTACTATTGGGGAGACCCTGAATCCATAACAATCTCATTGTGCCCTCCACGTTACACCAATGCATGAAGTATGTCGACAAAGACGCGAACGTGAAGACGCTCGTTGCGGAAAAATAACCCTTCAAGGAGTTGAAAACTACTTTACTGACGCGTTGTTGTATCAAGATATGTTTGGTGTTATAGATCAGCCCGTTCCAAATGATTCTGATAGCGGCGAAGAGGCTGATACAGAATCAGGATCCGAAGATTTGGAATCTGAGGATGTAATTTGGGATGGTGAGCCCATTGTGATAAGCCTCGAAGGTCTTGATGTAAATAACGCCGTTCACTCTGATGGTGAATGGGTGATAAATAAAAATATGGAATTTGCTTATTCTTATGGTGTTGATTCTGAGCCCTCAAGCACTAGCACAGATGCATTCAGCAATTGTATAAATGAGATATAATCTCTGACTTCCTTCCAAGCACCTATCCGATCATCCATATACGAATTAAGTGATGACGTTGAAAGTGCTAACCAGGTTATTTTTGAGGTCCCTCCCAAAAACGGAACCCAAAAAGCCATAGTATTTGGAAGAGCAAGTCACAAGAACATAGAGAAATGCTTAGACTCTGAGGAAGAACAGGAAAAACTCGAGTTCTTCCATTATGATGAAAATTCTCGTAGAATAATAAAGAAAATGTGATACAATTTGGCCGAAGGCAGGGGGTTGAAATTCGGAGAAGGAAGGAGGACAATCCTTCAACCTTTTGCCCCAGAAGGGAAAATGCCAGACTATTACTAGAAAACCGGCAGGGGGTTGGGGTGCGCCACCACTCCCGAGACCTCCTCAAGCGAAAAAGCTGAGGAAGAACAGTACGATCATTCGTCGAAATTATCATGCTGGGATTTAGATGTCAGTACAGGTGTGATTTTTCGTGAAGTATCCGCGAACATGGCTTCCGCGATCCAAGAAGACGAAGACTTGAAGGAAACCTCACCAGTAAGAGGCGACCCTTGGGACAAGCATCTTAATATGAAGTGGGAGATCCAGTTTGAACAGCAGGAGCCTCCGACTGAAGATAAAGTGATCCAAATCAATATGGGAGATGAAAAGAATCCTAAACCCATATTTATAAGTGAGAACCTATCCTCGGAAGAAAGGGAGGAATTGATATCCCTCGTTCGCGAATACATTGATATTTTCGCTTGGAGTTATGAGGAAATGCCAGGGTTGGATCCAAATGTGGCGGTTCACAAATTGAAGATCCGACCAGAGGCTAAGCCAGTAAAACAGCAACAACGAAGATTCCGTCCAGAGATCATGGAAGCTATAGGAGCTGAAATCAAAAAGTTGATAGCATTAGGCTTTATTCTCGAGGAACAACACCTTGATTGGGTCGCGAATATAGTTCCCGTGACCAAGAAAAACGGAAAAATCTGAGTCTGTATAGACTTTAGAGATTTGAATGAGGCTTGCCCTAAAGACGAATTCCCATTACCCATCACGGATATTATGATAGATAATACTTGTGGGTATGAGCGCATGACGTTCATGGATGAATTCACGGGGTATAATAAAATAAAGATGTACCCTGATGATGAGAAGCATACATCCTTTAGGACACCACTCGGGGTATACTGCTATACAGTCATGCCCTTTGGCTTAAAGAACGCAGGTGCTACGTATCAACTCGCCATGAATGCAATATTCCAAGAGCACCTCCGGAAAACAGTGGAGTACTACATAGATGACCTAGCGATTAAGAGCAGAAACAAAGACGATCACTTGAAAGATTTGAAGACAGTGTTCGACCTCATGAGGAAGCACCAGCTCAAGATGAATCCAACTAAGTCTTTCCTGGGGGTTTCTAGTGGAAAATTCCTCAGTTTTGTCATAACGTCGAAAGGTATACATCTTGATCCAGATAAAGTCAAAGCTATCCAAGACATGCCACCTTCCCGTAACTTCAAAGAGTTAAGAGGACTGCAAAGCAGGCTGGCGTACATCCACAGATTTATATCAAATTTATCTGGTAAATGTCAGCCTTTCACCAGATTGATGAGGAAAAGAATGTCGTTCATCTGGGATGACGCATGCCAAAAGGTTTTTGAAGAAATCAAACAATATCTCATGAAGCTACTAGTGCTCATATCCCCAGTTTCGGGAAAGCCTTTCTTGTTATATGTACGGGCTATGGACCATTCATGTGGCGCTTTGCTAGCGTAGAAGAATGAGTCAGGGCATGAACAAGCTATTTACTACCTCAGTAGAATGATGATCGGGGCGGAACACCGGTATAATCCCGAGGAAAAAGAATATCTAGCATTGGTATTCGCAATACAGAAAATGCGACACTACTTAGCTGGACAAACCATCCACGTTGTATCGAGAGTTAATCCCTGAGAATATTAATGACTAAACCCGGGTCATTAAATTCAAGACTATCCAATTGGGCTATTTTGCTATCACAATATGATATGCACTTTGTCCCGCAGAAATCCATCAAAGGACAGGCCATGGCCGACTTCTTGGCCGAACATCCAATCCCGGCATCCTCGAAGTTATACGAACAAATTCCGGGAGAGTTAGAAGAAGGGGGCTTGATTCCAGAAAAGGATGATTCGAGAAGGTCTTCCAAAGAAAATACAGTCTTGAAAGGTTTATGGCAGCTTTTCTTTGATGGTGCCTCCCGAATGGGATCCAAAGGAAAGACGACAGCGGGGGTAGGAGTTGTTCTCGTCTCTCCCCGCAACCACATCATTCCTCAAGCTTACTCGTTAATAAGTTCATGATCCAACAACGTCGCGGAATACGACGCCCTCCTAATCGGCTTAAGAATAGCCAAACAACTGGGGGTCGAATATTTGGAGGCATATGGAGACTCTCAACTCATTGTGAATCAAATAAAAGGGGAGTACGAGGTCAAAATGAAGACCTCATGCCGTATTATCGCGCAGTGATCAAGATCGCCGATAGTTTCAATGGTTTCTATATCAGCCACATAAAGTGCCACCTAAATAGCTATGCAGATTTGCTAGCTTCCTTGGCTACTACATTAGCCTTGCCCAAGCATACTAAAAGCGAAATTATGGTAAGCAGCAAGGAGTTGTTCTGTTCAAAGGATGAGCTCAAAGAAGAAATGAAGAAGCCATATGAAGACGAAACTGACGCTTGCACATCAGGCCTTATATAGACTATGTCCTTTACGGAATATTACCCGAAGGTTCAAAAGAAGCCAAAACCATTCAGAGAAGGGCTATCCGTTTTTACTACAACGCAGAACTCCAGACATTATATAGAAAATCCTACGATGGAGTTTTGCTTCGCTGTCTCTCCAACCGCGAAGCTCAAAAGGTACTCGAAGAAGCTCATGCTGGCATCTGTGGAGCACATCAGCCAGGACCGAAACTCTAGAATAGAATCCGAAGGATGTGTTATTATTGGCCTAAGATGATGATAGAAGGAGTCAACTACGCCAAGAAGTGTAGGGCCTGCCAAATATATGCAGACTTTATACATCAAGCTCCAGAATATCTCCACCCGACGGCTACGTCATGGCTGTGTGAGCAATGGGGTATGAAAATCATAGGGCCAATTTCTCCACCATCAACGAGAGGACATCGGTTTATTTTGGCCATAACTGATTACTTTTCAAAATGGACTGAAACCATCTCCCTGACCGAAGTAAAATCGTCAGATGTTATCAAATTCATCAAGCACCATGTGCTTTATCGCTTCGGGGTGCCTAGAAGAATAATTCATGACAACGGACATCAATTCGTGAGCTAAGTGTATTCTAGATTCTGCAACAATTACAGGATCGAGGATGTGGCTTCATCGCATATTACCCTATAACTAATGGTCTAGCA
Source organism: Dracaena cambodiana (assembly GCA_036321105.1). Taxonomy (NCBI): domain Eukaryota; kingdom Viridiplantae; phylum Streptophyta; class Magnoliopsida; order Asparagales; family Asparagaceae; genus Dracaena; species Dracaena cambodiana. The sequence continues at coordinate 26,817,036 of JAYEPQ010000016.1, forward strand.
GAAGCCTTCAATAAGACCATTGTAAAACTTCTTAAAAAGTTTGTGTCATCCAATCAACGGGATTGGGACGAAAAACTCAGAGAATGCCTGTGGGCATACCGCACTACAGTCCGAACTCCTACCAATGCCATGCCCTTCTCCTTGGCATACGGATCAGAAGCGGTCCTGCCTTTGAAATCCAAATCCCATCGTTGCGAGTCACGTTAACAACTAAAATGATGGAAGAAGAAAAGCATCAACAAAAGCTCCAAGAGTTAGAAGCCTTGGATGACAAGCGTTTGGAAGCTCAACAAAATATCGAGCTATACCATTCGTGGATCTCCAGAACCTTTAACAAAAAGGCTAAACGAAGAACTTTTAAGAAGGGTGATCTGGTCCTGTCAGTTAGAAGACCGATTATAACAAGCCAGAAGCCTAGGGAAAAGTTCCAGCTAAAGTGGAAGGGACCCTTTGTTATTGATACGGTCTACTCCAACGGTGCGTATCGGTTGACAAAACCTAATGGTGACAAGGTCCTGATGCCAATCAACGGCAAGTTCCTGAAGAAGTATTATTCTTAGCAAAATTGCAGAACACCAGTTATAATACACTTGGGTAGTTCTATGCGAATTATGAGAAAAAAGATTCTCTGTAATTAGAAGTTCATCAATCGAAATTTTTGGTTCCGGACTAAAGGCCTTCAGTTTGGGAACCAAATTCTATCAAATTTGCCAAATTAAATATTACCTTTGGCGAAACAGATTTTCTTTCTATCAAATTTGCTAAGTTAAATATTACCTCTGGTGAACCAAATTTTCCCTTCTATCAAATTTGCCAAGTTAAATATTACCTCTGGCGAACCAGATTTTTCCTTCTATCAAATTTGCCAAGTTAAATATTACCTCTAGCGAACCAGATTTTTCCCTTCTATCAAATTTGCCAAGTTAAATATTACCTCTGGCGAACTAGATTTTCTTTCTATCAAATTTGCTAAGTTAAATATTAGCTCTGGCGAACCAGATTTTTCCTTTTATCAAATTTGCCAAGTTAAATAATACCTCTGGCAAATCAAATTAGTCAACAAGAAGTCCTTTCATCCACAGTAATTTTGGGTACTTAGAAAATTGTGATTCATTTCGAAATTATCAAGTTAACAGTTACCTCTGGTAATCAACATCAGAATCATCTTTCAGATACTCTCAGTTACGTAGAAAGAAAAGAACTTCTTTATTCATCATCAGAATAAAATTACAGAGAATTATCTAGTGTTGTACAGTCAACAAGAGTGGATAAAAAAAAAGAGAGAAAACTTGCTTCTGTAACCGTCTCTTTCGGCATGGTTCAGATCGAAAGTTTGCTCTTGCAGGCCCTTCTTTTGGAATGACAGACTTGCTTCTGTAACCGTCTCTTTCGGCATGGTTCAGATCAAAAAGTTTGCTCCACAACCTTCACTTCCAATTTGCTCTTGTAGCCTCCTTCTTCAAGGACGGCTTAAGAGGCATAATCTTGTTTCTTTTTTCCGACCACAATCAGAGAAATCCTGGTTGGTTCCCCCAGTGAAAATATCAGTGACTTAATTAGTTCAAAACTGGGCATACCAAATGCAAACCCCAGCTGTACAACTGACGGGTTGCGCAAATTAAAGGTCTTGGTCATTAGTACCCCAACCTGGTGGGATACTAGGAAAGAAGAAAAATAATGCTCCAGATCCGAATTCTTTTCTCTCATGAAATATACATGAGACCTTCCAAGCCCCTTGAGGTATTGGAAGCAATTACGAGCCCATCAGGTCTGGGCCATTGTTAAGGAGAATGTCTACGGTTATCTTCTGCAGCCGAAACAAATCCTTGTTAAAAGGGAAGAAAAAGAAGGAAGAGGAGGATATGAATCAGAAGAAGAGGTTTACCTTAATTAAGGAAATGACTACGGTCAAAAGGACCTTTTCGGTGAGACACCCCGCTGGATTGATGCAGTCTGGAGGTCTTGTGACATGCCAACCCTTACCCATCACTTTGGTTGAAGAAGAAGAAAATATGGCTGCGCTGGTAGATCGACTACACAAGAAGGAAAGAGAAGAGAGTCAGGAAGAAATTTTCTCACGGCTGAATGATCTTTCATTGAAAAGATCATGCGTCTTATATTGACGAGCTAGTAACTGTGATCTCCAGTTTAGAAAAGATAAAACCGAAATCCTCGGTTAAGATTTTCAGTTCAAATCTCAACAGAATTTATTACTGTTGCATGGGACCCTTAGATATCGCAACCCGGAGATCTCGTCATTAATAGAGGCATGCAACGCTTGGAATTCCACGCCCAAACGGCTGCATCCCATGGCTCGCAGAAGTCTCTACAAATTCTGAAAAATCTATGGTCTATTCCGCGAACTCCTAGATGAAGCATCGTGGACCATAATTCTAGAACCCGGGTCGCGGGTTCGATATGGATTGTGTAAATCCACGAACCCCTAAAATTCACGTGACATAAGAATGTCACGTAACAGATATACAGATACCAGAGTTTTATGGTGGTTCGCAAACTTCAGACAAAAGTTGGCAAGTTCGTTACAAATATTTGAAGAATACCTTGGAAGGCCAAAATGAGGTTCTCCATAAATGACAAGGGAACTATTACAAAAAAAGGGAACCTAAAATAGTGTACACAAGAGTTTTACAATTCAATGGTTCAAAAGGGCCTTTATTTTCTCCTCCGCACGTCAATGTCTTGTTGAAGGATTTCATAAGCTTGAACAGCGGCCTGACGACGTAATTCCTCGTCACTGGCGATAACATTCTGCGCTGCAGCAACCTCCAGTGTAGCCAATTCAGCCTGTATCGCCTGGAGATCTCTGGTTGTATTGTCCTGCTGGTGCGATAAGTCGATGAGGTTTCTCATTGATTCATCATGCTCCTTGGTTATTTTGGCCAAGAAAGCTTGAGCCTTGGCGATAGTCTCTTGAGCCTTAGTAATAGCCTGGTCATGGCCCTTGACAATTGAGGCAGCGGCTTCCACTTGGAGAACCAGAGACTCGTGGTCTGATTGACACTTTTCTAAAGAGGCCTTGCAAACAGTTACCTTCTCCTGAGTCTCCTTTTGAGATTTAAACTGTTCCTCTTTCAACTTCTGGAAAATGATTTCCACCGTCTCAGATTTATCAGCACTTCTGGCTTTCGACAGGAATTCAGCATGCTTTTGAAGCTGAGTTATCATAAGTCTAAAAGGAGCAGCTCTATCCTCTCCACTAATGCTAACGACACCAGTTAGATAAATGTTGAGAACATTGGCGAGTGAAGCAAAAGCAACCCCCTTCAGTATTTTATCAATACAGTGGTCCAAGAAGTGAAAGAAGGTCTCCACTGTGTCCTTCAGCAAATCAGTCTCAAGCATGTCAATCTGCATGAGAATGGGTAATACTGGATGAGACAGAAGCAGGTTGATCCGCAACCAAGCTAGTACTAGGAGGAATGGCACCCCTGGAGATTTCCGCGGAGCTATCAATCACAGTCTCCTGAACTACAGCGTCAATTAAAGTAGCTGTGGCCAAAACCGTAGACATAGCAGCTTCGGGAATCACTGCTTCTGAAGTATCAACCGCAGAGGTAGTAACTTTGGTCGTCTCACCAGTTTCAGCTCCTGCGATGGTATTGTCCGGGGAAGTCACCTTCGCGCCCATGCACTCTAAGTCCGGAGTCAAAACTGGAGCTAGCAAAAAGAATAAAATTGATAGTTAAGTACTACAGTATCATTTGATAAAATAGCATAATTGCTGAAGAAAGAAGATGAAGACCTAAAAGTTGGACGCTGGATTCTCCAAGTCCGTACACCTCAGGACCAAACACTTCAGGTCCGTATACTTCGGTTCGAACCTCCTTGCTAAAAAAGAAGTATTTACCATGATCTGAAGGAGGAGTAGAAGAGCGAAAACTGTCACTACTAGCGTCATCATCATCGCCCCATTCATCTTGATCTTCAGAGGGAGGTGCTGCTTTTGGAGGATCTGATGCGCGAGTCTCCCCAATGATTTGCACTTCATCATCTGCAGTGCCCTGAGCAACAAGAGCTACAGAATCCTCTTGTAAGGCCGAAGAAGCACTAACTTCAACGTCGGCCTGGCCAATAGGAGGAATAGAACCCTTTTGAGTAATAGGAGTAGGGTCATTACGAAGAACAGGTCCTTGGTTCCGACGCCTCTTGAGGGAGCGGAGAGTTAATGAGGAGTCATCTTCATTCTCCTTGGATTCTTCAGCGAGGAATTCAGCAACTGGAGTGTGTGTTGCAGTTCCTGTCCCAGACAGGGTGCTCTACGAATCAGTTCCCTGCGGAATGGTATGCAAGTCGCTAAGACTCCTTAGTCTATTCCGCTTATGTGAAGATTTCTCGGGAGAAGACTGCGATGGAGGAGAAGTCTTCCTCGACGTCGGATTAGGAGAAGCATCAAGGGAGGCAGCCTGAACCGGTGCATCAGTGTCCTCTTCCCTTTGTTCCGATTCATTAGATGCACTGTCCCCCCTGAAGTCCTTCATCCCTGCCACTTTCGTGCTGCCGGCCTTCTTTTTCTGGGCATACCCGGATCTGATCTCCCGCAGACTGGTATAGTGTATGTTGAAATTCTGAGGAGCAGAGTTAGCATCTGCAAGCCACTTATAGAAGCAGAAGCTCATACTCGAGTTCGGGGTCTTGAGCGAAAGATCAAATTTGGCTTGAGTTCCACCTGCGACGAAGTGAAACCATGCTCGAGCTCCTTCAAGAACATTCCCAACAAAGCTTAATTCTCTATTGGGATTACCACCGTAAAGCTGATCATACCCAAACTGTCGGGCAAAGCGACTCGGTAGTAAGGTTCTATATAGCAACGGTTCCCCAAACGATGGACCAGATGTCCTGGGCGGATATTCATCAACCACCAGAAACACCCCAGAGATAGGTAGTGAATTTATCAACACCAGCAGTATCTGTGAATTCTTCCCCGTACCCAGCATTCGGGAAGTATGGAAAACATCTAAACAACTCAAAAGTTGAGAAATAACGAAGAGTTTTGCGGATCGCGGCCATGTAGCCTCCTTTCCATTGCGACCTCTCATAGTGCTGCACTTTGGGAGACTTAAGTCAATCTGCGAGTCTGCAGGACTCATCAAAGTAGGGCAATGTAGAACCAGCCAAGCCATCAAATAAGTAAAAGGGAGTTTTCTACACGCGGATTAGGAGTCTTGATGACAGGGTCTCCTTTCTTCCTCTGCTCCTTCTTCACATTGCAGAATTTATCAGATATTCTTCTCAATCCGCTTTGGATACTACATACCATAGCGGGAAACAAACTGAGTCGCCTACCCAATGCCAGTAGAACGGCTCGGTATACGGCCCCAATGGGTATGTTTTCCTGCGAAGGAATAACACACTTTTTCAGCCAAACCAGCAAATAACCCACCAAGAAGGCATGGTCAGATAAGAATTGAAAGGCCTGATAATGAAAACTCTCAAAGGATGTCCCAGCTTTAAAAATGTCCTCGTCAGTTTCGGCAACATAAGCATCTATCCCGAAGCTTGCAATTCTTCTCTCAACCTCATTTTCAGAAACTGGAGGAAGACGAATGAAGTTCGGATTACTCCTAGAAAAATTAGGCAGAAGATATTGCAGCCACTTCTTTGGCTTCAAACTACGGGTGCCCGATGTATGGGTGCAGATATGATAATGGCAAAGCAATTCCCAGTAAGTATTATAAGCAAAGGGTCCTGAGTCTTCAGCAGATGGAGTTCTTCTCCAGTAGGGACATACTCTTCATACGGGACGTCTCCCATAGGCAAGCCCGAGACCTCATGCATCTCGTGGAGGGCGAAACCCAACTTTCCTCGAGGGCAAAAAAATGTACAAGTATCTGGATTATACAATTCCAATAAAGCAAACAAATGGAATTTGCTGGCTAGAATGCCGTGCTGAACAACCCTGATGGCGCGATACAGCCCCACATGATGAAGCTGGTCTCTAAATGATCGCAGAAAGAAGTCAGTCAAGACCTCCCACTCTCCTTTCGAAGAACAGTGAACCCATCCATGGGGACGAAAGTCCTGAACAGGAAACTCTCTTTGTGCATTGGTAAAACGGTGCAGGAAAGTCTGTGCGATTATAGGAACCTCACCTCTGGGGAGATCATGTTTAAGCAATCCCGGCAGCAACCCACGAAAGCTCTTCTCAGTACCACGAGGAAAAGCACCTTGAGCATTGAAGCCCCCAACAAGATACCATTTTGTGGCCTGTTTATGTGCCAATCCATTCGCCTGGGCACAGAAAGGGACTGAAAGAATAAGAATTGATAAGATCTCTCCATATTAGGGAAAAACAAGTGGCGACCTTCAACTTGGCGAAACCACTTGTAATCGCCATTTTCCAAACCACTGTCGGGCATTGAAATATGGTCTCCAAACAAAAAAACAGGTTTGAGCAACGGACACCGATTATCTCTTTCGAAAGATACATTGGTCATCAGCTCTCGCAATGTTGAGCGAGAAGGGTGGAGAATCTTGTCTTTTCTCTCTTGGTTATCTGAGGCTGTACAATGGGGAAAGACATAACCAAATCTGAACTCTTTCTTCCCATCATAGCCATCAGAATATCCGAAATAATGATCCTTTAGCCAAGGATTCGAGGCATAATCAACTGCAAAAGACATCCAGATTCAAGATAAAGAAAAAAAAAATGAGAAAGGGACTGCCTTTTGAATTTTTTTACCTCCAATCAAGGGTTCCTGCCGAACCACTATCGGACTAGATGCTGCTTGAGGATCTTGACGACTACTAGCAGCGGCATCGGAAGAAGAAGCTTTCTTCGGCATCTTTTGCAGAGGGAGAAAATCCTTCACACAGAGAATCAGAAGCTATAGGAGATTGAAGACGAGAAGTCTGAGGAGCCCAAATGAAGAACTCAAATCTCAAATTTCTTGAGATAAGGGCACCTCTCTCGTAAAGTGGAGGTTATATAGCCGATGATTTGACGGCAGAGATCTCTGAACAGACGTGATATCCGGCTTGAATCTCGTGAATACCTTTTCATTTAATGCAGCTCAGAGAACGTCTCAATTCTGACGCCGTAGAAAAACAACCGCCTGCCAGCCTTCCCGCAAAAGTTCACGACCCTAATACAGAGTCGGTTTCTCATCAAAAAGCGAAGTTTGCGACCCTAATACAGAGCCGCTTTCTTATCAAAAAGCAAAGGCTCGCGACCTTAATGCAGAGTCGCGCCCCTTCCGAAGATAATTTGCGACCCTAATATAGATTCATTTTCTATTCAAAAATGAAGACTCGTGCCCCTAATACAGAGACGTGTTCCTTCCTAAGCGAGAGTTTTCGACCCTAATACAGAGTCGTTTTCTACTCAAAAATGAAGGTTTGCGCCCCTAATACAGAGACGTGTTCCTTCTGAAACAAGAGTTTGCGACCCTAATACAGAGTCGTCTTCCACTCAAAGATGAAGAGTCGCGCCCCTAATACAGAGACGTGTCCCTTCAAAAGCAAGAAGCAGTAGTGGCTCTAATACAGAGTCACTGACTTCAAGCAAATGCAATGGAGATTCTAATACAGAATATTATATCCAAAGTATTCCGAAACTCTTCAAAGAATCATGAGAGTTTTGGAAACTTTGGAGGGGGTTTTGTCGGCGAAAAATTCTGGAAAAGCAAAGCAGATCCACGAATTCTGAGACAGAAGCCCGTAACTTATCAGATCTGCGAATATAAGAAATGAGATCCGCGAATCTAAGAAACTGAGGTCTGCGAATCTAAAAAACTGAGGTCCGCAATCTAAGACGACAGAACAGGTTCGCGAATCTAAAGCTGAGATTCGCGACACTACCTATAGTTTTCAGGTAGGGGTTTAATACAAAGTCACCTGACCCGAACAGAAGAATTGCCACCTCAGATCGTGGGAATAACTGCCAAACGAATGCAGCGGCGTTACTTCGATCATGGGAGCAACCGCCTAACGAATATAGCGGCACTTCTCGAGTAGTGGGAGCTAACGGTCGAGCAAAATATAGCGGGACATTACTCCAAGCCCCCTATAAAAGGCGGGAGAGCGAAAGACAGAAGAGAGGCCACAGAGACACTCTACACTCTAGAGACACACTCTTCAGACGAACGTCTTCTCCCTGAAATTACCCCTTGTGATCAAAAGTAAAGAGCCCTTTTTCCTTTCCTTTAGCCAACTGAGAGAGATTGTACGGAGTGTCAACGGAGAGCAGGATCGTCCTCCATAGCTACCTAGAAACCCAGCTTTAAACAAAGAGGAAGTCCATCTTCCTCATCTTCTGTAAACAGGAAACCGTTAGATTGTAATCCTTTATTGAAAGATTATCAGTAAAGAGAAGCTCAATTTTTTTTATGGCGAACATTATAGTGTCCTAATGCTGATAATTTTGACATCTGACAAAACTTCACACTTTTTGAGATTCTGAATAGTCTTATTTATTTCTATGAAAGAGTCTTCGTATTTGATATTAACTTGAGGCCAAATCCATGCATTCATCTACATTATAGTTTTCAGTAATTGTCCCTTCTAAATAAGCCTGATTATGTACACGTCACCTTATGTAATCTAACCATCTAAAAAGTTCTTGTGTATAATATATATATATTTAGGGATAACTGTAGGTGAGCCGCTAGCTCAGGAAAAGTTACGTGAGCTAGCGGCAAAACTATAATGATCCAATTATTTTTCTTTAATTTTTTTTACAATTACTATCTCTACATCCTTAACTTCTTTCGGATTAAATTTCATAAAATTTGGAGTTTATTTACTCTTTCATCAAGTGCATACAAAATGTTTTATTCATTGAAAACCGTTAATTTTGTGTTAGCTTGATGGAGGACCAAATCAAAAATAAAACCCAAGAAATTGGATATGACTAGGGGGTCGAGATCATAATCCAAAAGAATTTTTTTAAAAAAGATTATTGGAGATAATAGAAATGAACTGCAGCTCAACTAACTTGCGTGAGCTGTCAGCTCATTTCCATTTTTCTCATATATATATATATATATATATATATATATATATATATATATATAATAGCATATTAAATAAATTAATGTTCAAAAAAATTTATAAATGAATTTTACCTCTCAATCGGATACATCCAATGAAAATAAACTGGGCCTGCAATTTTAACTTCTTCTACTAGATGAACCGTGACGTGAATCATAACCGTAAAAAATGATGGTGGGAAGGACATTTCAAGCTTACATAATATTTCCACCAAACATATTTCCAGCTGAACAAATTCAACTATATCTATAACTTTTTAGCATAACTGATTAAGGAAATCACAAACTCAATCAATACTTTAGCAACTTCTGAATTTAAACTGCTCCTCAAGGAAATCACAAACTCAATCAATACTTTAGCAACTTCTGAATTTAAACTGCTCCTCATTTTGACATGAAGAAGATAATGAAAAAGAATATTACAGTCATGAGTCTTAAGTCCTGTGATCTTTCTCTTAGTCATAAGTCTTACGATCTTTCTCTTAGTCACTTGGACATTGTTTGATATGCTGGAAGAATATCCATCAAGTGATCATAGTACAAGGCAAAATCTTTGCATTTCATCTTTGGTCATAGGGAATATTGAGGGAGGTATTTCATATAATCCATTTCCAAGATCTTTTGGCTAGAGTTTTTTCCGAATATCTAGAGAAGTAAGATCTAAGTGAGCTTTTATATCATCCCTGGATTTTTTGGAATCTAATGAGTGTTGGTAGAATTTTATTTTATTGGGATCATCTTTCATAAAGAGAGATCCATGAATATAAACTAAAGAGGAAATAAGGCATAGTCTTCATAGAGTTTTGCTTTATTTTCCATAGAAACTGAGACACAATTTTTGATTCGCAAATGAAACTGAAGTACTAATCTCTTTCTCTAGATTCACAGACTTAATAATGAGAATGGGCCATGCAGAGTCTCATCATCGTGTCTAAGCATATCATGCAAGCAGCGAACATGCCATCATACTGAAACGCGAATCTAAATTTTGAGATTCACATTTCGATTATAATTCAAAGGAAATGCGAATCTAAAGTCTAAGATTTACGTTTCGATTGTCATTAAGAAGAAATGTGAATCTAAACTTTGACATCCGCATTTCAGTTATGATCTAGAGGATTAAAGACGTTAGTTACAAATTCTGGAGATTTAATACAAATCCACCATATCAAAAGGCAAAAAATTAATACTCAGATTATAGAGGTCAATAGTTGGACAGTTACTTCAACTCAAGAGTCTCCAAAACTCTATAAATAGTAGAAACTTAGGTGGAAAAAGGCATCTGGAGATTAATATTATAAAGAGAATCCTTTTCCATCCAAGTGCTGGTGCCATCAAAAACTCAAAACTCTTGCCAACTAAAATTTTATACGGAGTGTCAACGGAGAGCAAGATCGTCCTCCACCGCTACTCTAGAACCCAGCTTTAAACAAAGAGAGAATTAGATTTTCATCATCTTCTGTAAATGGAAAATCGTTAAAATTGTAATCTTTTATTGAAAAATGCAATAAAGAATCAAATTCAATTTTATGGCGAACAGAAGATTGCCAACTTCACTGGGGAACCCTATCATCTCTGATGAATAGGTGGTAGCTTAATCCGATAAGATACCAGTTGATAGCATGGTCGAGTCACTCGTTATCGAGTTCGATCAGGAGAAGTACGAAGAATTTCTCGCCTCTGGCTCTAGAAGTCCTAATTCCTTACGGAAATGCCATAAGGTTTCTAATAGTTCAACCTCCAAAGAAGCTTCAAAGGCGACAGTCCTGTCAAAGGACTCTTCAGACTAGTCTGGTCTCAAAGGAGAATCATCTCTTTCACCAGCACAAGCCTCAAGGTCTGCTCCACTTGATCTCCTTGAGAGTATGGATCAGGATCCCCATATTAACAAGGAAAATTGACCATTCTCTAATTATCAAATAGACGATTCAGAGAACAAGGATCCTCTCACCCGCACAATGAGAAGGAACCTTAGAAGAAGTAAGGATCGCACTCTCCGTAGAGCCATGAAACAAAGAGAATCTGTTGAATCACAAGCGCGAAGTCCTCCCATTCAAGTATGGAGACCCAAGAGTGAAGTAGTGGCTCTAGAGAGGAAAAAAAACAAGATGCAGATGGGTTTATTCATTTTTCTTATAAGAAAAGTCTTACACCGTACACCTACCAAGTTCATCTATGATTTCAAACGTGGAGTTTTCATCTGTGTTCCACAAACAAGACGAGGGTCCTACCCTCGTGTCTTGGAAACAAAATGTGATTTTCAGAAATGCGTTTTCACAGATAAATGTGGACCTCAAGTCTGCATACCAACAGAAAAGCATGGTTATCAAAATCACAAATTGGCTTCTAAACTTTAAATTCCAATTTCAACAGAAGCTCGTCCATCTGTCGCCACAGATAAAGTGAAATTCGCTCCTGGAATCTTGAAGGGAATAGAAATTCCTATTCCAAAGATATCATTTGTAGGCGATGCTGTTTCCATTAACAAGATAATGAGTTCCAATACAAGAGACCTCAGGAAACTTCTCAACAAAAGAGAGAAGAATCACGAGTATCTCAATGTCATTGTGAACGATTAATCAATACTGTTATTGCAGTCTTATTATGTAGCAGCTCCTGCTAAACAGTCGATTTTTAATCGAATTACAATGTCTTCACTTCAACCATTTATAAGGAGGAGACACAACAAACAAGAATTTTCTGAACCTAAATACTCCGAAATATCATCCAATATGATAAACTTTAAGGGAAATAAGAAGAAGAAGAAAACAAAGAGTTCACATAGAACAGATTTTTCTGACTCTAAACGCTCTTCAGGCTTAAGAGTGTATTCAACAAGATGAAGGATGTTTTTCAGAATACCCGACTTAAAAAAAGTAACAATATCTGTGGATTATAGACGAATGACTGGCGTCTCTTCCGATGATAAAGAAGAAACAGTAAATTCAGCTGTGACCGAATCTCAGACATCAAACTCGTTCATCGAAGATTCTGCATTTGCACATATGGCACAAGGAACTCTAGAAGAGTTCATGAAAAGAATGGACAAGTAAGACAAAACCATCAAATAATAGCAAAATACTATTAATGAAATCAAAGATATGATGTATGTCTTGTTGGAGTTAGAAAAAGAAAGAAGGAAAGAGAAAGGTGCTTCTAAAACTTCTCATGATTCGAGGAAAGATAGAGCGAAGAATATAAAAGATGAATCTCGCATTCCTCCTAGAAATGATAATGAAAATAATGAAGACTGATGAGTGCAATATATTGCATATTTATAGCCTCCATATTATCTATTTTTGTATTTAAATAATGCTACTTGGGTATTTTTAGTGTGCTCTTCAGGTAAACCTATTTTTACAAGGAGATGAAATAAACTCAAAACCGGATTAGGAAACCAAGTCCAAAAAAGAGTTAGAAGTGAGCCAAGTTACAAGATCATGAAATTATAGAAGACCTAAGTCTAATACAATCATTTATATCAAAAGGAAAGGACCAGAACATCATATAGATGAAAATTGAAGCCCAGAACACAAATTTTGCTGTCATTTAGCAGTAATTGCCACCAAATAACAACATTATGGGGCCCATATATCATGATTTTTTTTACGGGGTCTTCGATGTAATTTTGTAGTTACTCACTTATACTCAAATTAGGGTTTGGTTCTCCGATACCTATATATTGGTTATATGCTTGTAAACTGGGATTTTTTATTCTATTATTTTGTACTCGTAATTATCAATAAAATTAGGGTTTGCTGAAGGGGTAACGACAGCCATACTGCACTCCAGAGGTGATGCCATTATTTTCAAGTTCTTTCTAGTAAGTAGAAATATTTTATTTGCTTTTTGGATAGATTTAATTGCTTTCTAGTATAGATTTGTTTGCTTTGTAGCTTAGATTAATTTTGCTTTCTAGATTAGATTTTCTTACTTTCATGAATAAAAATAGGATCTTGTTAATTAGAATAATGAGTAGCTAAATTAGTTTAGCTCTAGGATGTAGATGAAACTAGGAATCAACCATGTAATTGCTTATTATTATTTTCTTTCGAAAATAAAATAATAAAGACATAATTTTTCTATGAAAAATTAAAATACAACAACTCATAGATTACTATTTTGATAAGTTATACTTGAGTTAAGTTTCTTGATAGCCTATACTTGTTAGGATTTGGGGTTGTTGACTTCTATCTTTTTCATAAAATTATCTAATAATTTAGTTTGTTTTTATGCAAAGTAGTATTTTTGATGAGTTATACTTGCACATCACTTGATAGCTCATGCTTAGAACACTTTAAATAAAAATTAAAACTAAAAGATCAATTTTATGATAGGAAGAAATTAATAAAAGTAATACTTGATTGTGAACTAGTGGATTCTATATCCTAGGCTAATTAGAATCACTTGAATTCAACTTAGAACCCTTTGTTAGTCCGTTAGAATAATAGGATTAGTAAGAACACAAAATACTTTAGATGCTCGTGAGAACGACCTGTAAAGCGCTACAACCGATACTGTACTCTTGTAGTAAATTATCACATTAAATACCGGCGCGAAGAAAAAGATAATCGTTCCGTGCACTCCCATCACCAAAAAAGAAATCCGAATTAGGAAGAAAATGCAAACACTGCTTGGATGGAGAGTTTTCAAAATCAACTGAATGCTCTCATGCACAAGAATAATTTGCAAGAGCTGGGGGTTGTGAGGCCATATCAGGTAGAATGGAAAGTATACCATTCTCGGAGAATTACAAACCACTGAAGCTTAAATTATTTAATTGAAAGGATTGCCGAATCAGCACTTTTACTATTTCAAATCTCAGACGGGACACTTGGCTGGGAATGATCCAATCATTACGTAAGTCTTTGTTTATATCTTAATAGGTATAGCATTTGAATGGTTCTGGAGATTAGAATCGAGAACCATCAATTCGTGGAATGATTTGGAAAATCCTTCTTGACGAGGTTTTAAGAAGATGACATGAAAATCTCAATACCCGCACTCCTTGCTACAAAACAAAAGATGGGAGAATCTGTTTGAGATTTCATTAAAAAAATTCAAAAATGATTATTTGAGATGTCTGCATGGAATGCCAGAGAAAACATTGGTAGAAACTTGCAGACACAATCTCTCCACTAAAGTTTTTTCTAGGATGGGGCTGTAAAGTCTTCTACTTGGCAAGATTTTTCATTACAAGTTTACGAAGCCGAAGAAATTACATAGAGGCTTGAGGCTGAAGAAGGAGGAAAACAAAGACAAAATAATTCTAGACAACATCAATCTTCTCGACCCAAGGGGAAAGAAACAATGTCGACTTATACTCTGAATCCTACGAAATCTTCTCCAAAGGCTCCTCATCAATTGCAGATTCCTCAAAAACAATATTCTTTCAAAGATGAACTTACCATTACTATCTTTAATTTGCTCATGATAAAGAATATGCTCAAATTGCCAAAATCAAAATAACTCAAAGAAGTAGGAAAGGTTAATGATCCTAATTATTGTGTGCATCATAGAATTATTAATCATCCTACCAAAAATTATTATATTCTCAAGGATAAGATTCAAGCTCTGCTAGATGCTAAAATTATTGTGTGCACCTAATGCATGATCCATAGCCCTCACATACACGAGGAATGGTCTTCTCGATACGGGGGCCATGAGAACAGGAGGTTTTATTAGATATTCTTTGAGGTCATCAAACACTTGCTGGCATGCCTCGTCCCATACAAAGAAAATCCCTTTTTTCATGAGCTTAGAGAATGGCTGGCATCGCCCTGACAAGTTGGAAATAAAACGATGAATATAGGCCAATTTACCTTGTAATCCCCTTAGTTCTTTGAAATTTCGGGTGGCAACATTTCTCTAATCGCCTCTACTTTGTTGGGATCAAGGAAAATCCCTTTTGAGGTAACCATGAATCTAAGGAACTTGCTACTGGATACCCCCAGAAAGGATTTGGTTGGGTTCATCTTTAGGCGATATCTTCGCATGAGATTGAAAATTGTTCTTAAGTCCTGAAGATGATCCTCTTTATTATTGCTTTTGACAGCAAGATTGTCCACATAACACTCCACGGTTTTACGTAGGTGTTCTTTAAATATGATGCTCATTGAGGGCGGATAAGTGGCTCCGGCATTCTTAAGTCCGAAAGGCATCACCGTATAGCAGTATACCCCCAGTGGTGTTCTGAAAGCTGTGTACTTCTCATCATTTGGGTGCATCTTGATCTGGTTGTAACCAGAAAAGCCATCCATAAAGGACATCCTCTCATAGCCACACGTATTATCAATCATTACGTCAGTGACCGGTAATAGAAACTTGTCTTTGGGGCATGCGGCATTTAAATCTCAAAAATCAATGCATATTCGGATTTTGCCGTTCTTTTTACAAACTAGGACTATATTCGCCACCCAATCAGGATGTTATTCTTCTCTAATAAATCCCAAAGTTATCAATTTGTTAACTTCAGGTTCTATGGCTTCCATTAACTCCGGTCAAAAGCGCCTTTGTTGTTGTTTGACTAGCTTGGCATCTACTTTGATATTTAGGCAATGCGTAGCAACTTGGGGATCTAGCCCGGGCATATCTTCGTAATGCCATGCAAATACATTTATTTATTCTTTAATGAGAGCTATAAGTTTTTCCTTTTCTGTGGGAGTTAGTGCTTCACTTATAAAAATGGGTTTTGGATCCTCCTCAGTCCCCATGTTAACTTATGTAATTTTATCTTCTGTGGGGGGTCACGTTGTTCAAAACAGACGTCCTAGAGGGCATTCATATGTTTAGCCCAAGATTCATCTTGAATATCAATTGGTTCTTCGTCATTTTCGGGCGTGACAGAAACCATGTTAGCAGCTAGGGACTGGAATAGGGCACCAATACTCAGATCAGAACTATGGTCTAACGTATAAACATCACCGTCGATCGAAGATGTCCCTTCCAGTTTGTTTGATGATGTGGAAGGGGTGGATACGTATCCTAACAATCTTTGGGTCTTATGATAGTAATAAGGGCTTTTTCCATTTGGCCTAAAGGAAGGTAGAAGATTTCGCTGTCCCTTTCCAAAATTTAACCCTGGTTTCTGGGCTAAGTTATAGTCCATATTTTTCATCATTTGTTGGGATTTTTGTTCATAATGATGAAACTGAGGTGATGTTTGCTCGTCACTCTCGCTACTATGTTTTTGAGTAAGTGGCGTCATCACTTTACCAAACACAGTAGGCTTTTGATGTGTCTATCGAGAAGGTACTTTGAAAACATTATTTTGGCCGTCAATTATTTTGGGCCGAGAGAGGAGAGATTAGCTGATTGGCAAATGATATGCCGCCAAGACTTCAGGTTCGGACAGGCCATCCGCTTCTCTGGTAGTACTAGAGGGTTCCGAATTAGTAGCAACAGCAGACTCATAAACTAACTTTATGTTTTTATTGATAACCCATTCGTCTTCGTCATTAACAATGTTGGTTACATTAACTTTGTTAAGATTTATATTGGGATTTATTTCATAATCCCCACCGTCTTCTTCTGAAGACTCACGCTCAGTATCTGCTTCATTACCGCTATCGCAGAGTTCTTCATACTTTTGGGGAATCTCATGGGCAGCCCTATATAGCATGGCGACGGTAAAATAATTTTCTAACCCTTTAAAGGGTTGTTTATCCGCGATCAAAGTCTAGACTTCTCCTTCCTCATTACAACATTTCGTGCATTGGTGAAGAGTTGACGGGACTATCATGTAGGCGTGGATCCATGGTCGCCCCAAGAGGATATTATATGACGTGTCTGCGTTGAGAACATAACACGTGACTTCTGTTTTCAAGTCTCCAATTTGACATTGGAGTCTAATCTTGCCAAGGGGACAGCTGTCGTTGGCGTTGAATCCGAATATCGTAGTATTTGTCGGCGTGAGACGATGCGCCAAGATCCCAATAATTGTATCAGCCTTCTTGGGATGACGCTTAATGCAGACCATGGGTCAATTTGAATGCGAGCTACCTTGGTGGATCTAACATATCCGGTGTAATATAAAGGTCTATTATGCTTTATATTTCACACCTGCATATCTTCTGGCGAGAAAGTTATTTGCGGAATTTGCCTCTTCACTTGATGACAGTGAGGGCAATAATACCTTTCCTCGTTGGACGGTTCAACAATTTGTGCCAAAAAAAGATTCGGAGTCTGCTAAAGCCTCTCTGAGTGCCACTCGTGTTGACTTGGATAATCGCAATAGCTCGTGTAGTATGACGCGAGCTGGGATATTTGCCAACTAGTTATAATGTCGAATTTGAATGGGGCCTCTTTTGCTTCATCATTCTTCTTCGCACCTTTCTGAAAATGAAGCCCCTTCTATTTTGCAGGCTCCACATATACTTTTTTTGCTAGGGCCTACTCTTGAACAATCTTTTAGATAGGTTTTGCCAGATCTAGTGCCAGACGAACCTTCTTTGTCCTGATGAGTGGCCATAACCATGGCCTCCTCTTCTGAGTCTGTTAATGCATTAACAATTATGAATTCTTCTTTAAGATTTGCAGAGATGGTATTACTAGTCCGCCCCCTTCTTTGCATACTGGATGAAGTCCACTGCTCATCTTGTAGGAGATCTGGGTGAACCCACATGACCTCTCCTCTTGTCGTGGTTACCGGGGTTAGTTCTTTTTGTGCTTTCTTATGAGGGTCATGATTTATTACTACCAATTTTCCTGCTGGCACTGGCGTTACCCCTGCGGGAAACTCATCGGTTCCCACGACCAAGGTTGCCATATTTGCAGAAACCTTCTTTTGCTCCTCTTTAAGTGTGAGAACCCCAGCTTCTATCAATACTTGGATCCGGTTCTTTAGAGGATAGCAATCCCTCATCGGATGCTCAATATTCTGATGATACAGGCAATAGTTAGAGTCGTTGGTTTTCCCAGTGTCTTCCAATTTTCTATTCTCCAGAATCTTCAACATGCCCTTTCTGAGGAGGAGATGGAATAGAGTTCCTGTCTGCTCCATCTTGAATGTATATGTTTTCTCTTGACGGGGCCTATTCTGACCGACATCTCTCAGATTTTGAGGTCTTGGTTTTGCCAGACTTGTCAGCTTTGGAGTAGCGTCTGATGTCATCACAGCCTTCCCTTTATTCTTAGGATTCTGTGGATATGACCTATGATTCGACGAGTTTCTCGTACCACGAGATTCCTCAATCCGATAAATTATATCTTCCGCCTGCTCTCCTTACTTCAACAAGTCTTTCCAAGTTCTGGACTCTACGACACTCATTTTTATCAGCACATTAGTCCTGAAATTATGCTTACATGTCTCTACTAGTGTTTTCTGAGTCATTCCGTGTCGGCATTGTACAAACTTTTCCCAAAATTTTTCTATGAAGCTTTTTACTGTTTCTTCTTCTCTTTGTTTTGTCGTTAGGAGGGAATGAACCGATATCTCGATGTCATCCTCAAAGAAATATGCCAAGAACTGCTTCTCGACATCATACCAGGTATTTATGGTTTCTAGGGGCAACGGCATAAACCATGTAAAAGCATGCCCTTACAGGGTACTCACGAATACTTTAGTCATTATAGGGTCATTTCCCATTAGATGACCCGCTTGAGATAGGAAGTAATATATATGCTGGGTTGGGGACCCCTTCCCGTCGTATGGTTCCAATTTGAGGGGTTTATACTTCTCCGGATATGGGGCGAAGTCCCATTCAAGTAGGTATGGTCTTGAAACCCCTGATTCCTTTAGTCCTTTTTGTGCATTAATTAGTCAAGTTGCTTTTGCAACTTTTCCATCTTCTCTTCGTGAGGATCATGGAAGGAATATTTGTCATCTTCCTCATGCATCGAGTAAGATTTTTCTTTATTTTCTTTTTTTTCCTTAAATGGTGATTCCTCATTTGTCTTCGGTGGTAGTTCCGAGGAAGAGTTCTTTGCCTTGTCTTCAACTATCTTCTGTGTATTTTCGACCACTTTCAAGAGCATTTCCTTGAGGTCATCGATAGTCTTTTGCTGGTTCAAAATCATCTGCTCTTGGACTTCTAACCTCTGGTCGACATTTTCGGACCTGTCCACTGCATGCGATCCTAATTTTCATGGTCGGAAAGATGCATAAGATTGTGGAGAAGTTATAGCCGAACTGTCGCTGTCATCATCATAAGAACCTTTTACAAGTTTCTTGTAATTTCAGAGAGCGATCATGCCTGATTTAAGCTGGGTGAAATGATGAGGTTCCTCATCATTCGCATCCCATTCATACTCTTTCCCTACAATCTTTTTGCCTATACCGACCATATTTGTGGTCACCGCCTTTAATTTTTTTTCTTTGATTTTGTATCTCCGGTCATTCTTTCTCCTCTTTGGAGTACTTTGGTCTGACTTAGTTATTCTGTCAAACACCGAGACTCTTTTCTTGCTGCAGCAATAATTATCCAATATGACTGATACCGCTGTTATGAACTGCTCACAGTGGCATGTTGAGTGTGGCTGGGCTTGAGTTATACTTCTTTTCTTTATCAAGTAATTTCTGAGATCGGTGACCTTGAATGATGAAGAATTATGGGGCCCACCTGGTTGTTGGGAGGGTCCAGGGGTCCACTGAAGTTTCTCAGAACTAATGGTGTTGAATTGTTATCCAGTAATTCGATTATCAGCCTTGATTCTATATTCAGGCTGTTTTATGCGGAGCTGGGTGTTAGCTTCAGGTTTTAACGCATTTACGCATTGGGATGTAGCTTTGTGTTTTACGCTAGCCTCGCGTATTATGCTGGCTTGGCGTTTCAGAAGAAATTCATCTTCTGATTCTTGCTTAGCCTCGCGTGGAAAATCACACGCTGGCGTAACCTTGCGGTTTACGCAAGAATACTTGGCTCCGCATTTAACGCTTGGCTCAAGTTTAAGTTTAATAGCCTCACGTGGAAAATCACACGCGGGTTTATCCTCGTGATTAATGCGATTCTAAGAGTCAGTTTCGCGGTTAACGCGATCGTAAGAAACCTTGCGCTTAGCGCACTGGATTTACGATTTATGCTAAGCTGAGGTTTCTGTCGAAGTTTAATAATCTCGCGTGGAGAATCTTCATCACATGCTGGCTCAGTTATGAAGTTAACCTCGCATTTTACACGAGTGTTGTTAATTTTTCTAGTTTTAAATCCAAAACCCGTAGCCTCGCGTGGAGTAGTATCATCACACGCTGGCTTACAGCTAACTTTACGTTTAATGCAATTTTCACTGGTCTTGCGATTAACACAAGCTAGTTTGCGAGATAAAATCATAGCCTCGTGTTCTGTCTCCACCTCAGCCTCGCGTTTAACGCAGGCTTTGAGGGCTCTCTGCCTTGCTCGATGATTTCGGTTAAAGAGTTGAGTTCTAGTCAAACCAGTTCCTAGGACTTTTTTGGCAGCAAGAACGTCATCCTTTACTAGGGTTTTCTTCCCAAATAACGGCTCTATAGCCGTGGGCTCAAAGGATCCCCGTTTAACGGTGGATTCCTTATTACCCGATTTATGGGTATTAGAGCTCATGCGACAATAGTTTCACATTTCGGTCAGGTTACCTGATCCAGAGGAGAGATACTCCTCATATTTTTTTTTGGTCGATTTCCACGATAAGCATAGCAACAACCTATCCGATCTTTCCCACATCAGATTGCATCACAATCTCTTTTTCAGTAAAAGAGACACCTCCCACTGTGGTCGCCAGTTTGTTCTCCGCAAAAATCATGCTTTCTTCCACTAAATACAGTAATTACAATGAAAGAGTAATAATAGAAAAACAAACGAGAGGATTTGTAATTTATCGGTCTCTTTTACAATAAAAAAGTGGGTTCTGTGTGGCGATGGGATCTATCGAGTAGCTCCTTTTGACGATCTGATATGAAAATCTTCTACTCGAGGAAGATAATGACCAGCCCTAGGTCTCTCTCTGCTGATCTCTATGAATTCAAGGCTCTCAAGCGTAACTTGAACTTCCAAAACGATCCAAAAAGATTCCCAAAGGCTACCCTAAGAGGGTATTTATAGTTTTGGCTTGATATAAGAGTTTCCAATCAAATAGAATTGGAAAGTGTTTGTATTTATTAAGGATTCTAATCAAATATCTTTGTTTTGATTTAAATATCTTGAATTTGAATTCTGATTGGACTCAATTCGGGTATTGGATAAGCCCAAATCTCATTCTCAATCAATTTAGAATTTTGATTATCTGCTCACGTGGAGTTAAGTACCCTGAACCCTAAGCTATGGACTTAGCTCCGCGTTTTACTCAATGCGGGACTAGTTTATAGCCAGACGCAGAGTTACGGAGTTAGCTCCGCATCCTGCAGGAAATTTTCCTTTTTCATTCATTTTGGAAATTTTCACCACCAACACCATCATACTGAAAGGCGAATCTAATGTCTGAGATTCTCATTCCGATTATAATTCAGAGGAAACGTGAATCTAAAGTCTGAGATTCGCGTTCGAATTATAATTCAGAGGAAACGTGAATCTAAGTCTGAGATTCGCATTCCAATTATAATTCAGAAGAAACGCGAATCTAAAGTGTGAGATTCGCATTTTGATTGTCATTTAGAAGAAATGTGAATCTAAATCTTGAGATCCACATTTCAGTTATGATCTAGAGGATTAAAAATATCGGTTATAAATTTTGGAGATTTAATATAAATCTATCAAATCAAAAGGCATAAAATTAATAATCAGAACATGGAGGCCAACAGTTGGACAGTTACATCAATTCAAGAGTCTCCAAAACTCTATAAATAACAAAAGCATAGGCGGAAAAAGGTATCTGGAGATCAATATTATAGAGAGAATCTTTTTCCATCCAAGTGCTGGTACTATCAAAAAGTCGAAACTCTTGCCAACTAAAATTTTATACGGAGTGTCAACGGAGAGCAAGATCATCATCCATAACTACTTTAGAACCCAATTTTAAATAAAAAGGGAATTAGATTTTCTTCATCTTCTGGGAAACCATTAAAATTGTAATCTTTTATTGAAAAATTCAAAAAAGAATCAAATTCAATTTTATGGTGAACAATGAGTATCATATTTTGCATATTTTCTCCCCATTTTATCTATTTTTGAATATAAATAATTGCTATTGGGTATGCTTATTGTGTTTTTCGTAGATAATAAAGTGTTTACAATGAAGGGAGCAAAAAGGAATAAATTTGTGATATATATGTGTAAAGAAAGTCGATTACAATGAAGACAAAAATCTAAGTGTTGCAGCATCAACTTCAAAAGAATTTTTTACAAAACTAAAACTTAAATTGAAAATATTTATGTGAAGAAATTTATAGTGCTCTAAATTATCTTCGAAACGAACCCAAGAACAGTTCAATTCGAGCTCGTATGCAAGAGTTATGATTGTTTTACGGAAGTGATATGGAATGGAAGATTCAGTCCAATGGGCTACGGGTGTACTGAAAGTAATTTCGGGTTTTGGTCCTAAAAAATAGTATTTTAAACCATCTAATCTAACCATTGGTTTCTAATAACTATTGATTGAATTAGGATTATATATTTTGAGATTAGTTTGTGTTGGATTAGGATTACATTTTTTGTAGCAGAGTTCGAGTAGAAGTAGGATTATGATTGTGTTCGGGTTATGAATGCCCCATAAATTCTTGTAAATTCATATAGTTTTCTAGATGTGTTTTTGTACTTTTATAAGTTTAATGAAATATAGATTAAGATCATGAGAGGGATGGATGCTACACTTGAACTCGACAGAGCTTACTTTCATTGTAGGTAATCTTTTATTACTTTTATAGTTTAGATTTAATTGTTTTCCTAATTAGAGTTTGATTGCTTTCTTAGATTAGGATTTAATTGCTTCCTTAGATTAGGGCTTAATTGCCCCATGAGTAAAAATATAATTTTTCAAGTTAGAATCATGCATAACTAACTTGCATACTCAAAAGATGTAGATGAAATTAGTTTAATAGTTCTAACATGGATTTTTTTCATCTTCTTCTGAAAAAAAAATAAAATCATGATTTTTCTATAAATAAAATAATGAAAGGAATTGTAAATATAAATTCATTGATAAATTATGCTTAATTTATATTTTAATAATCTATAATTAGATGAGATTTGGAATTTTTCTTCTTTGCTTTTATTTATACTATTATTAAGTAAATATAACTTGTTTCTAAGAGAGATGTTATCTTCGTTGATCTATGCTTGCAAACCACTTGATAGGTCATACTTTGGGCTCTTAATTAAATCGAATAAAAAAGATCACCTTTTGAATGTGTTACTTGATCGTGCATTTAAAAAATTTGGAAGAAAAAATAATTCATTGTTATGATAGAATTCTAATAGATTCGAAATTCTATGTTGACTTTAGAAAATAAAAACAAACACTTCTCAAATTAGAATCTCATAGTTAACTTCCTAGAAGTAAGGAATTAGTAAGATTACAAAACATTTTAGATTTCTTTGCGACGACTTCTAAAGTGCTAAAACCGACACTATATGCTTGCAGTAGATATTTAACATTAAGTTTTTAGTATCGTTGCTGGGGATCGACAGTATTTTCTTGCTTTTTATTTAGTTTTACGAGTTAACAGTGTTTTGTGCAGGAACACTAAAGTATGGTACAAGGGGTAAAAAGGACCAATGGAGCAACAGGAATTAACTGCAAAAACCAAGTAGCCAAAGGCCTTGATTTTGCCACCAATTAGTGACAATTAGAGCCAATCAGCGGCTGTGGTAAGCCTGCTTCAACCAATTTTTTTTTCCCTGTTTTTGGTATTTAGTTTCCTTATTTTTCTTTAAAAAACAAAAAAACTTCTCGACTTTTTCTTTTTCTTTTCCATCTCTTTCCCTCTCCACATTTTCTTCAAAAAAGAAAATCTTAAAAAAAGGAAATATGTTTCCAAATCAATTTTTCATATCTGAATGCCATCATAATCGTGATCCATACCATCTTTACCATCAGTGTCCGTGGATAGGGAGTCCATTAGGACTGGCGAAAACTCAAATTCACACTATATATATGAACAAACAAGCGTTTTCTATCCACTAAATTACAATTTTGGATGGATGAATCATTCTAAGTTTGCATACAATTAAGAACTATATAACAAGAGTCCTCAAACTGATCTCTTCATAGACCAGTATCTCCATATTCTAAATTCAATCATGAACAAGAGATTCAATTGAATATAATGGATGAAAGATTAAAGAGACTAGAAACAAGTTATGCTTGTCATGAAAATTTACCACTTCACAAATGTCATCAAATTTGTATACAGATCCATCATATCCACTTTCAAATTTCACTCATGATCTCGAGATGCAATAATTCAAGAAAAACATAGAAGTTTACAATCATGAGACTAGTAAACAAACATGTATAATAGAGGAAGGCACGGAAGGTTTGCTAAAATCATCCTCTCAAACTGCATCTTATATAAAACCTTTCCTCAAAATAACTTCTAGTGATGAGCACATTGAAAGTCAACTATCTAATTATTTGAATATATATAACTCTAGTACTTCAGTCATTTTTTGAAATTGATATGATTCAAAACAAGTCAAATAATCTTGTGTATGATGAGTCCGTACTTCGACATTGCGATCAACCTTCTTCGGATCACTATACAAATAATTATGGAGAAACTGGTAATAAAGAGAAAATTTTGCTTGATGATTTACCTCATGATGAGCTTACTAATGACTAATGATAAGTTTGCTAGTATGGTAATTTCTTGAAAATTTTGATTGCATGTTTGAAGAAAACTTGCATGACGAATCTCGAACACTAGAAGAAAGGAAGAAACCGCAAAAGTGAAAGCTCATGCTACTTGATAATTTGAAAAAGCCATCAAAAATTGAGCACACGATTCTACAATATCAAAATGAGTATGTTGTTTTACATGTTGAATAGATCAATATGCTTACTAATATGGAAGATGCTCGTGAATGGAATATAGATGATGATAAAGGTACAATTTTCGACTTCAAAATTCTACTAATGATTAAAAACAAAGAAATGTAGACAAAAATTGAGAAAAACCAAAAATAAGATGGAAATATTAAATGCAAAATCGATAAAAATGCTAAGTTCATTCATATCAATACATAAAACGACACTTATGAAAGTGGGAAGCGATAAAGAGGTCATAACCACTCGGTATTTTCATTATCTGTATATATTTGTACAATAATTTTTGTATTTATTTTACCACGCTTGGTTCATGAATGAGGGCATACACGAGTTTAGGTGTGGGGAAGGAGTTTTATATTTTCTTTCTTAGGGTTTTTACTTTATTTTTAGGTTTTAATTTTAATTTTTTCTTTTTTAGGAATTTTGGGTTTCTTTATTTATCACTTAGGGTAGTTTTTAGGGTCTTTTTAAAAAAAAAAATTATTTTCCTTTCGAAAAAAGCTAAAAGATATTTTTTGCAAAAAATCAAGCTAATCATAAATAAGAGAATAAATTTAGATTTGAGATTTGATAAGAAAATAGTTTAGTTAATACACTTAGAATTTTATGAAGAAAATTAAAATCTAAAAAATAGATAATACTAATGGTAATTATTAAGTAATTATACATTTATTTTATTCACTTCACAATGGCTTATTAGGTTAAGAATAAAATAATAATGATTGAGTATTATTTTCTCTCTAAAAAATAAAAAACAAAAAAAATAAGGAGATGAGCTTAGTATTAAGGCAATAATCCCTTATAAATAAATAAATTTCTTAAGAGTTACTAATTAGTTGGGTTTTTGTGCCTAAATAAGTGTGAATATTCACACAAGCGGTATTTTTAAAAAATAGAGTATGATCCGAGTAATTAGGTATTTGCTCCAAAGCAAACATGAATATTCACATGAAAGGTAAAATATTCACAAAAAAGAAAAAATATTTAGAGAGAAATATGAATCAAAAGATAGAGTTTGAGTCCAAAACTGAAATAAATCATCACACATGTACATAAATCTATAAGAGTTAAAGATTTATCTATTAGTGGGTATTGAAAGATAGGATTTAAATTTTTTTATTAAAATGACAAGAGTACTTGATATGAAGCTTGAGTTGAAAAACCAATAATCTAAAGATATTCTTGATTTTGAAGATTAATTGCAGAAAATATCAAAAAGATTTTTTATTTTTTTGTACATAAAATTTTTATTTTTTTATTTTTGGTTATCCTTATTTTCTTTTTATTTATTTCATAATCTTTCTTCTTTATAAATTTTGCGGGTATATTCACTACAAACCCTCACAATACAAAACTCGTTTGCTAGAGTAACCTTGGTGTTTAACAACTTATTGCATATGCTAAGTGCAATCGTGATTTTTACGAAAGTGAGTAAGGATTTTTTATTTTTTTAGATTTTGGTTTTGCTTGAGTAGTAGCAATAGATAGGTGTGGGGTGTAATGAGTGTCATATTTTGCATATTTTCTTTTAATTTTATCTATTTTTAATATAAATAATTGCTACTTGATATTTAGTATATTTTTATAGGTAATAAAGGATTTTCAAGGAAGAGAATAAAAAGGTGTAAATTTGTGATATATATGAGCAAGGAAATCGACTACAATGAAGACAAAAATCTAAGTGCAGCAGTATTAACTTTAAGAGTATTTTTGATAAAGACAAACTTGAATTAGAAAAAATTATGTATGAAAAATTTATAGAGCTCTAAATTATCTTTGAAACGAGTCTAAGAATAGTTCAGTCTGAGTTCGTATGCAAAAATTATGGTCGTTTTATTGAAGTGTTGCGGAATGGAAGATCCAACCCAAAGAGCTATTGGTGTGCTGAAAGTAATTTCGGGTTTTGGACTTATAAAATAGTATTTTAAGTCATCGAATCTAAACCATTGATTTCTAATAACTATTGATTTGATTAGGATTATATTTTTGAAATTAGTTTGTGTTGAATTAGTATTACATCTTTTGTAACGAGTTCGAATAGGAGTAAGATTATGATTGTGTTTGAGTTATAAATACTCCATGAATCCTTGTAAATTCATATGGTTTTTTTGATAAATTTTTATACTTTTTACTAGTTTAATAAAATAGGGATTAAGATCTTGAGAGGGATGGCTGCCACACTTGAACTCAATATAGCTTAATTTTTTTGTAGTTAATCTTTTTATAGCTTTCAGAGTTTAGATTTAATTGTTTTTTTAATTATAATTTGATTGCTTTTATAGTTAGGATTTAATTATTTTCTTAGATTAAGGCTTAATTACTCCATGAATAAAAATATGATTTTTTTGTAGTTAGAATTATGCATAACTAACTTTCATAGTCCTAGGATGTAGATAACATTAGTTTAATAGTTTTAACATGGATTTTTCTCAACTTCTTCCAAAAAAAAATAAAGTCATGATTTTTCTATAAATAAAATATTGATGGGATTGTAAATCAAAATTCTTTGATTGATTATGCTTAATTTATGTTTTGATAATCTATACTTAAATGAGATTTAAATTTTTATTCTTTGCTTTTATTATGGAATTATTAAGTAGATATAATTTGTTTTTAATAGAGATGTTATTTTTGAATATCTATGCTTGCACGTCACTTGATAGGTCATACTTAGGGGCTCTTAATTAAAAATAAATTAAAAAGATTACCTTTTAATGTGTTACTTAATCGTGAATGTTAAAAAGTTAGGATATTATTCTAATAGATATGAAATTCTAGGCTAACTTTAAGAAATAAAAATAAAAACTTCTCAAATTAGTATCTCATAGTTAACTTACTAGAATTAAGGAATTAGTAAGATTTTAACACCTTAGATCTCTATGTGATGACCTGTAAAGCATTACAACTGATACTGTATGCTAGTAATAGATATTTCACATCAAAATCCTATAAAAGTGTTGCCAAGATATTGTCACATGCACATTTCTCGTTATGCATCACATCAAGATTATGTCTAATATTAAATGTCACCGAATATGGAAGGTCAAAGAAAATACTTCATTTCTTCCACCATGAAGATACGCCCAACACAAGTTTCTTAACACCGGATTTTTTTCTCACCCCTTTTTTGCTTTTTAATGTTGGCATCACTAGCACCAATAAAACGTTATTTACTGAAATTGTTCGAAAAATTAGAAAGCTATTCAAAAATCTCAAAATCCGATATCACTCTTGGTGCTCCTTCAACTTCTACTCTGTTACTAAATTTTGCCTTCATCTTGCGATATGAATGATCTGTCGAAAGTCATTGTCTATGACTCCAATAACATTGCTTGTTACTATGCACTATTGACACTATCTTTAGGTTTGTACCACATACTAGTCAAACATATGTGCCTTAGGACATCCAACCAGACAAATTTCCATATGCTGGAAAATCATTGATTGTCCAAAGTACAACTGTACGTATTTTGAAGTTTTGTTTAGAATATGAATCATAAGTCTTGACTTCATTAGTCTATAGGTCTTTAAGCTCACCAATTAAATGTTCTAAATGAGCATTAATATCATTATCTGGTGCATATTTTCCTAGGATTAACAAAGAAAGTATTATATTTGATCGCTTCTTACACAACCAAAGAGGTAAATTATACGACATAAGCAAGACTAGGCATGTTGACCACCGTGAGCTTAGGGTTCCAAATGGATTAAACGCATCAGTTGTTGATCCCAACCTATTATTCCTTGAGTCCATTCCAAATCTGGATATCTTCTATCATAATCTTTCCATGCCTCATTATTAGCTGAGTAACATAACTTGCCATTGTTGACACGATTATCTGAATGCCATCTCATATCCTTTGTCATAAACAACCTTCGTAACCTTGGTATAAAAGGAAAATGACAAAGAGTCTTGGCAGAAACGTGTTTTTTCTTTATTTCTTCACTTGTTTTTGCAATACCTGAAGTACATGTTTTCTTTCTTATAGCTTGATATATAACACTTTGGATAGACCTTTGCATTCTCATTCTCCTTGTAATAAAGAATACGATCATTGGGACACGTATCAATCTTAACATAATGAAGACATAGTATCTTTATGATTTTCTTTGCCTCATAATATGATTTTGATGTGCTCTCGTCCCCAAATGGAAGCGATTTTTGAAGTATATAAAGTTGCAATCCAAAGTGATTATTACTCCATCCGCCAATAAACTTGAGATGGAACAACTTAATTAAAATGACAACCTTGTGAACTCTTGGCAACCTGGCAATAGATCCTTCTCATTCTCATCTAACAATCTGGTTCAATTATTGATATCTTTGTAGTTTGATGTTACCTCCACATTGTTTGAAGCATCCTCATTCTCATCATACTGTGGGGCCATAAATATATCATTCAACATTTGAATGATGTCTACCCGATCCCCTTCTGGAGAAGCTGCATTCTCATAATATTTTGATGGATCATCTTCCCCATGAGGAATTTCACCATGAAAAGTCCAAATATCATAATCTTTCATGAAACTTCATACCATTAGGTCACTTCATACTAGATCTCTGCTCATCATTTCCATATTTTTACATTATTTGCATGGACAATATATCCATCTTGACTCCGAAATATGTGGGTTATATTCAGCAAAATCTAAAAATTCACTGATGCCATTCTCAAAACGATCATCAGACCATCTCTCATTTGTAGGTATATTCATAAATATTTTTTTTGGAACCTTCCTCATATCCCAAAAGATTGAATACTGTTTACCAACAATAAAAATCTTTAATTTAGATCCAATAGTTATTTAATATAGATATCTAAATTAAATATCAATGTATATATCTCCAATATTGGGGGCAAAAAATTAAATGTCATGGGCTGATGACTGTTCATGCATAAATCAAATTAGCTCTAAGAATAATTAATTATCCACTGTGCTCTCGATAATTTCTTTAACCATATTGTTGAATAGCTCGTCTTGCATGATTAAGCTTTTAGAATGTGTACATATTTTTCACTTAATTAATTGAGCAAAATCGTTACTTTATCTGTCTAATTTAAAAATGATCCAACCAACTACGGAAAGGACTTTTACCAATGATATAAAAACATGTTATATCCACTCTAGTGCTAACTTAGGCACACACACACAGAAAAATTATGGTAGACTGCCACCAAACCCTCACCCTCAGACACTCATCACGTATACACACACAATATAAAAATCTGGGTTGAGGCCCACCCTGGTCTAGCTGTTATCGATCCCCATCCAAGGGCGCAACCACCATGCATCCACCGCTGCAGCGAGCAGCAGTTTTATATATATATATATATATATATATATATATATATATATATATATATATATATATATATATATATATTAATTAAAAAGCTTACTATATTGCGGATTAGGTTTTACTGATGGTAACATTATGCTTAATATGTCATGATGATGGATTTATTAGCGAGACTTAGGAAATGATTTCAAAAACATAGTGGAGGATTAGATGCTTTGACACAGTTCAATTTTGTAATAATGAATATACATCCATTTAGTTTTTAATTACACCAATATTTTTCTCCTTAAAGAGAGAAAAAGCTACCGATTTCGTTGGAGAAGAAAAGCAAATAAATTCTTCGACCGAAATTATTGACTTTCAAGAAATTAAAGGGTGTGTAAACCCTTCTTCGAGAATAAAATATATGTAGATCAAGAAAGATCTGAATATATTGTTATGGTTAAACAACACATAGACATTTAATTAGAAACTAAAATCTGCACTACACTATCAAATATCAATAACCTCACATTCTTCTAATTTTTTCTAATATACTTTTCATTATAAACCTACTATATTTCTCATTATAAATTTTCCGTATCAAATCAGAAGAGCAATAATTGTCAAGTTTACAAGGAACCCATCTTTGAAATGATAATTTGTCGAATAATTAAATAACTCTTAGTTATTTAAATGAAATTAATTGAGCAATCATACCTTGTCCAAGTGGCAGAATATTTTAGAGACAATAAACTCTGTTGAAGAAAATAGAGCGAAAGCAGAATGAAGAAATTTCTTTATATTTTCTTGTTATGAGTTGTACAATGAGCCATTATTTTATAGATGGAGAGGAAAGGAAAAAAATTACAGGATCTGTAATTGATACTAATTACATAAAATGTTTAATTAGTCTAATCAGATATTGATCAACTATCCTAAATTAGTCTAATCAGAAATTTATAACTATTATAATTTAGGAAAATATCTCAATATCTAATAGGAAAGTATCTCAAAATATCTCAGCAATATAATCATATCTCAATCATATCTCAGCATCCCCCCTCAAATTCATGGTGGCGTTGTAGAAGCCAACTGGAGTTTGCTAACAAGTTGACTAAGACGACCAGGTGAGTGTGACTTAGTAAAAATATCAACAAGCTGATCAGCAGAGGAAACCGAACACAAGCGAAGGGTGTTATCACTAAGATGATGCCTGATGAAGTGACAGTCAATCTCAATATGCTTGGTACGCTCGTGAAAAATATTATTGTACGCAATCTGAATAGCACTCTGGTTGTCACAGTAGAGAGGAGAACGAGACAACTGAGGGGCATCCAAGTCAACAAAAATATGACGTAGCCATAAAAGCTCAGCAGTAGCATCAGCTAGGGCGCGATACTCAATCTCAGTGGTAGATCGAGCGATAACTGTTTGTTTCTTACTTCGCTAAGAAATAAGACACGAGCCAAGTAAGAAACAAATACCAGTGGTAGAACGACGATCCGTAGAATCACTAGCCCAATCAACATCAGAATAAGCACGTAACTCAAAAGATGACTGAGATGAATAGTGCAAACCATGGAAAAAGTGCCCTTGACATAGTGGAGGATTCGAAGAACAATAGCATAGTGGGGTGAGTGAGACTCATGCATGAACTGACTGACTAGATGAATAACATAAGAAATATTATGGTGAGTAACTATGAGATAAATAAGATTGCTAAGCAATTTATCGATAGAAAGTAGGATCAGAGAGAGGCATCTCATCAGTAAGGTTGAGCCGAGCATTATATTCCAAAGGAGTACTGATAGTCTTACTATTGGTTAAATCAGCCCTGGACATAAGATCTGAAGCATACTTGGCCTAAGAAAGAAAATAACCATCCGAAGAAAATATCACCTCAAGTCCAAGGAAGTAACTGAGGGTGCTTAGATCTTTCATTTTAAAATGATGACCTAGAAAAGTCTGAAACGCACGAATGTTAGCAGTATTACCACCAGTGATGATCATGTCATCAATATAGAGAAGTAGAAGAGTGGTGCCAGAGACAGTCTTACGGATGAATAAGGCAGTGTCATAAGCACTGGCTACAAAAACCCTGTTGTATGATGACAGAGGTAAACTTGACAAACGAAGCACGAGGAGCCTGCTTCAGACCATAGATCGCATGACGAAGGCAACAAACCTTATAAGGAGGATGCTCATAACACTTCGTATAAACTTCCTCAGTAAGATTGCAATAAAGAAATGCATTTTTTATATCCATTTGAAACAATGATCAACGCCGAACAACAGCAACAACAATAAAAAATCTAACAGAGGTAAGTCGAGAAACAAGAGCAAAAGTCTCCTCATAGTCAATACTATACTCTTGAGAGCAACCCAACGTAACAAGACGAGTTTTGTATCGCTCAACTAAGCCATCTGCCCAAGTCTTAATATTGTAAACCCACTTACAGCCCACTGCAAACTTTCTGGGAGGAAAATCCACCAAGTTCCAAGTATGTGTCTTGGTAAGAGTAACTAATTCATCAAACATAACTTGCTACTAAAGAGGATTAGAACTAGCATCACCATAAGAGTGAGGCTCATGAAGTGTAGATAGAGCAGAGAAACAATGGTAATCATGAAAATGGAAAGGAGGAGTCTTACCCTATCAGAACGACGAGCTGCAATAACTCGGGAGGACTCAGCAGCAGAAGACATCTTGAGGAGAACTAGATGATGATGCTGGATCCGCTGGGGAGCAAGGTCATTAGAAGAGGCTGGTGATAGATCGTCAGAGGAGCTGATATTACCTGTAAAAGAGTTAGTACTCGAAAAACAGAGTAATAGAGGGATCAGTGAAGACAGGGGAATGACTAGAATGAAGTGAGGGAAATAAATAAAGGGTGGTGAAGAACTTATATTTCCAAAACTCTACATGACGAGAGATATAAAGGCGTTTGGTGATAGGACCATAACAACGATGTCTTTTTGTTCAATACCATAACCAAGAAGCAGCACATCCTAGAATGGGATTCCAACTTCGCTCATTCATGTGGGGGAGAAGAACGAAGTAGGCACAACCAAAAACTCGAAGAGAGCTGTAATCAGGAATAGTACTATATATCAATTCAAAAGGAGTTTTGTTGTCAAGAATGGGTGAGGGGACACGATTGATGGTGTAGACAGCAGTAAGAGTACTCTCTCCCCAAAGACACTCAGGAAGTGAGGCAGAAATGAGGAGGGATCGGATGGTGCCTAGAATGTGACAGTGTTTAGGCTATGCTCAACCATTTTGTTGTGATGTATAGGGACAAGAGAAATAGGAGAGAGTGCCATTTTGTTAAAAAAACTCAATGAAGAATTTTTCGTTATACTGCAGAGCATTATCAGAACGAAAAACCTTGATAGCATGAGAAAATTGGGTAAGTACCATTTGGTGAAAGCATTTGTAAATTACAAACAACTCAGAACAATTATGCATAAGATAAATCCATGTATAACGTAAAAAATCATCCATAAATATAACAAAGTAGCGGGAGACCCCCTTTGTAGAAATTGGAGAATCCAAATATCAGAATAAATAAGATCAAAAGGAGCAGAAGAAAAAAGAGTCACTAGTATTAAAAGACAAATGAGCTTGTTTTCCAAGTTGACAAGAAAAATAATCAAACTTATCAAAAGTGACAGAGCCAAGGAGACCACTAGAGGCTAACTGCTGAATACGAGTAAAGAAGTATGACCGAGACGAGAATGCCAAATGTTAGAAGTGATGGCAAAGGCAGCTAAAGGTGTAGTGGAAGGAATCTGTAAGTTCACCATTTCAAATATACTTCCAACTTTATAGCATGTCCCAATGACTTGACCTGTCTGAGGATCCTGCACGTTAACACTGCAAAAAGAAAAGTGAAGCTCAAAACCTAACTCAACAAGTTGGCCAACAAAGAGAAGATTCGACGATAACTTATGAACTAAATAGGTATTACCGACAAAGATATCAAAGGTAGAAATCGAACCAATATGGCTAACAGGCATCACAGAACTATCGACAGTATAAATAATATGGTTAGGATCTAGAGCAAATTTAGTAAAAAAAATGGTGGGAGCAGAAGTTATTTGATTACAATAAGCAGAATCCATAAATCAAAAAGAAGTACCTAGAGTGATAAATAGTGCAATAGATGAATGAGACAGAACTTTATGGACCAAAGCCTCAATGTCAGCAATAGTGAGCGAAGTA
Organism: Dracaena cambodiana; assembly: GCA_036321105.1. Taxonomy (NCBI): domain Eukaryota; kingdom Viridiplantae; phylum Streptophyta; class Magnoliopsida; order Asparagales; family Asparagaceae; genus Dracaena; species Dracaena cambodiana. The sequence continues at coordinate 26,851,444 of JAYEPQ010000016.1, forward strand.
GACTGAGAAGAAGATTCAGGGGTAGAGGGATCAGTGGAGACAACCGCAACAGCCTGTTGGAGGGAATTACGAGAGTCTCGGGTCTTTTTCTATTGCAACTTGAAACAATCAGTAATTAAGTGACCGTTTTTCTTGCAATACTGATAAAATAAATTTTGAGAAGAGAATTGTGACTATGGAGCAGAACGTCGGGAGGAAGTCGAAGAGACAACAGCCAAAATAAGATTAGGAAACTGTAGTTTCATATAAGGCGATGATACTTCTCGAAAATTAACTTAGCAATAGTAAGATCCATGGTAGGAAGTGGCGTATGATGAAGAAGGGCTGCCCGAGTGGACTCAAAGTCATCGCAAAGAGCCATCATAAAATGTATGATCTTACGACGGTCCCGATACTTGGCAAAGAGCTCGATGTCTACAGCACAATGAAGTTGGGGTTCGACAGTAGTCAATTGATCCCAAAGAAAAGCGACTTGATCCCAAAGAAGAGCGACTTGAGAGTAAAACTCAGTGATGGACTGACCGGGTTCTTGACACATCTGGTAAAGTTTTGTCTCAATCAAAAACTAAAAAGAGTTATCATTGTAGCAATCGTACCTAGCAGCCAAGAAATCCCATGCAGCTTTAGTATTTTCAAGCCTTGGTAGAAGACTGTTAATAGATGGGATTGATGTGTTAAAAATCCACTGCAAAATTTTGCTATGAATACTCTCTCAGTCATCCAAACGAGTAGTGTAATCAGCAACGGATTCATCCTTAGCACGAACAGGCTTAGGAGAATCCTCAGAAATATAACACCACAATTTTCTTCCTTTGAGAAAAAGTTTCATATTAGAGCCCCAAAGACTATAGTTAGTTCCATCCAAAACAATATCAAGTTGACGAATAATATCACGAACAATATCATTTTGGAAAGACATTTTGAAAAGGATATGCTAAAATCAACTCCCGAAAAATCAACCAAAAAAATCAGCGTTTGAAAAAGTCAAACCTAATTATAAGATATAATTGACTAGGGCAAGTGAGACTCACGCGTTGGAGAAGAGAGGTGCGTGAAGACTACTTGTAGAGACTTTACACGATGCGTGGAGGAGCTTGTTAAGTCTGAAGGGGCTGAAATTTCAACGGAAGAAAATCAAAGGGAGATAAACAATCTGAAGGTAGAAAATTATCGAGATCTTACTTCAAAATGGCCGAAATGAGGACAAAGAAAAAAACTCACTTAAGGTGATTTATGCACTCACAAAAGAAGTTAGAATAAGCATCAGAATTCCAGTGGCTCTGATACCATTTTGAAGAAAATAGAGCGAAAGCGGAATGAAGAAATTTCTGTATATTTTCTTTTTATGAACTGTACAATGAGCCATTTTTTTATAGGTGAAGGAGAGGCAAGGGAAAGAATAATTACAGGATCTGTAATTGATACTAATTACATAAAATTTTTAATTAGTCTAATCAGAGATTTATCAACTATCCTAAATTAGTCTAATTAGAGATTTGCCAACTATCCTAATTTAAAAAAATATCTCAATATTTAATAGGAAAGTATTTCAAAATATCTCAGTAATATGATAATATCTCAATCATATCTCAACAAACTCATTGAGTGAATGTTGTCAACTTCTACATTAACTCCTACAAAATCTTGATCCCTTTAAAAAAAAAAATTTCTAATCATCCTGTAATATGTATATTTATGCACCGACCATGAGGAATGCTTGACCTCAAACAAAGATAAAATAGCAATACATAACATCTAAGATCATTTGCGGCTAAGTTAATTTAGAGTAGTGCGAAAATGAAACATAGATGATTTTTCAATCATTCATGTAATGGAAGAGTCGTAACCCCCATGCTAATAAGTATATATGTGACGCTATGGTAACCTAAACTTGGCTTCCACCTAAGTTAAGATGTCCTCTCTCGAAACTTTGGAATTTTGGGAGAGCCATTCCTCACAAGCAAGAGGAAATGATTGGACACCTTGATGCTAAAGAAATGTTTTAGGGGAAAATTAAAATATATGCCTTTTGATGTGTAACAAAGCAAATGTCATCTCCATGTTGTTTAGTATTTTGTTAAGGGCATGGCCTTTGGGCGATTAAGTAAGCTAAGGGAAATATTTTACGTGTCATGCCATTAATTGATCGTACGAAGGGGGAAAGTGGTGACTAACTATGGGGTCATTTGAATAATCATTGCTTATTGAATGTTAATTAGCATATTAAACTTTTGACAAATGGTGCGTATTGAATGATCTCTATGTAGATTGCTGCGCTCGCTATAATAAGTTCTTGCATCTAATCAAGTCCATTTGAACACATAAGGATCAATTATAGAACAAATAAGAATTTATATTTTATGTTTGATAAATGTTTACATAGAGAACAACAAGCCAAGAAAAGATTTCACCTAATAATAATAAAAACCATTAGAGGGAGTTATCTTATACTCCAACAGATGTTCTTAATCTAATACTTGCCACCCAACCTTCAAAAATCATAATACTCATGGATCCTAACCTTTAAGCAGGAATAACAGGCCCATGCAGCTATACTGACTAATTCTAATATAATTAAATTATATTAATATAACTTTTCAATTATTTTATGTTTTCGAAACTCGATGGAGAAGATGTAAGACTAGTATAAGGTTGAAGAGTAACAACTTTCATTGGAAAATTTTTCTATTTTTATCGCAAAACAGCTGCACTTAACAAAATAAAAGTATTTGAAAAACTAAATTGATCCATCTATTTTAAAAAAATTATTTGGATCAAAACCAAAATTGATCCATCTATCGAAATAAAATTAAAAAATCAATCAATTCCAAAATGATATCAAATGAAGATTAGGTCAGGAAATGATCGAGAGAAGTACCTGAAGGCTGAGGGCTGTAGAATGAATTGGAGGTGATGAACTTCTCAACATCGGCGTCACTCGAAGGTGCTTCCACCAAGTATTCAAGTATACGAAAAAAGAAAACAATGTTGAGATTGAGATGATGGCGTGATAAAAAAAAATTTCGTGTTGAGGTTCCATAAAAAAAAATTAGTGTTGAGGTTCCATTAAAAAAAATTAGTGTTAAAAAAAAAAACTCCCATAATTAGATTAGCTAAAACGCCTATTCTTCTCAAAATTCTTACTTTCTTCCATTGATTACAATGATTTTTAAAATTACAATAAAAGAAGAACAAAAGAAAACAAACGAGAAGATTTATATATTATCACTCTCTTTTATAGAAAATGTGGGTTCTCAATGTGGCGATGGGATCTATCTAGTAGTTTCTGTTGACGATCCAACGTGAAAAACGCCGTCTGGAGAAGAAAAAAAGCTAGCCCTAACTCTCTCTTCCTGCTAGTCCTAAGGCTTCAAGACTCTCGCACGTAACTTGATGTGCAAAAAGTCCCCTAAAGTCTCCTCGTAGAGACTATTTATAAACTTTAGTTGGTTATCAAAGTTTCCTTAGAGAAATGAATGGAAGATTTTTGTATTCATAAAGGATTTTAATCAAATATTTGATTTAGATTTAAATCTATTGATTTTCTATTCTGGTTGAACTCAATTCAATCATTAGATAATCTAAAATCTCAATCAGACCCAATTACAGACTCTGAGAATCTACCAACGCGGAGTTAATGGCTCTGGACGCGAAGCTAATAAATTAGTCTCGCGTTTTACTTACAACGCGAAGCTACGCTTCTGACCAACTCAAGGCTAAAAAATAGCCTCGCATTTGACTGGCCGCAAAGCTATCGATTTCTCCTCTTCTTTGAAATTTTCTCCTTCAACAATGCCAAAACGGAAAAAATGAAATACCGATAGTGGAAAAAATTTTCCCTGTTTTTTAAAAAAGTTATCTAAATTTTTTTAACTAGAATAATTTTAATCTTATAAAATCTCAACCTAATTGAATTAAGATTTGATACAATTCAGTTCAAGTATATTCTCTAGATTAACTCAAAACAATCTCAGCCATCAAAATATTTTGGACAAGATTAATTATACTTCTCTCAAGATTGTTCAAAATCTTTCAAGAATACTGTATTTTTAAGAGAATATTAACGACTAATATTTTCTTTCTAGATTATATTGTAATAGGTAGTCAAGTGGCATGACAGTGCTTTTGGATGCAGGCACTTTGAGAAATGCTATAAGGTTCAAATACTTCCTTCCAACCAGAGAAGTATTCTGATTCAGAAGAGTCAGAATCCTGCATCAGCTTATTTCTCTTCTTTAATCTGCCTTGGGGGGCCATCATATTGGAAGTAACTTCCTAAAATTCAGGTTCCGAGAGTTCTTGCCTCTTGTTGCATTTTTGCTTTTTGATGAAGTTGGCTGTATTGAAGTTAACTTTAATCGGCTAATGACAAATGGTCTTGTCTTCTCAACACCCTATTATAGTTAAAGAGCACTGTGATATTAGTTGCTTGCAGTGGCAACAAGGAGCGACTTACTGTACATCATGTCGGTTGCTCGAGAATTCTCTGACATCTTGTATTTGTGCATCAGAGTTTGAAGATTTAACCGTGTGATGAGAACAAAATGGATTTTTTTAAACAGAGGAAAACCCCTGTTTGGAGTTTTTGTAAGTCATATGACTTAGAGAAACAAAGTCATATCTATTTATTGATGAAATGTGGGTCTGTGATTTGCGTTTGTAATGAAGCTCTAGGGCGTTTGTAATGAAGCTCTAGGGCTTGAATTAGAGCCTCGCGTGATGCTGAAAATATGCAGGCATTCTCTTGAATCGCATGTTTTCCTTTAAAAATGTGAGTCTCGGGGACACTCCCACACTTGCTATTTGGAACATGAGCTCATGTTTATTCTTTAGAAATGCAAATATGCATTGAAAATCCGCATTTAGCTTACAAATACAGTAAAATATGCGGTACTTAAGTTCTGAACGACATTTTTATTTTAAATTGCGATTGTACTCCTCTGTTATGCATTTTTGTTCTAAACATGAATTTGTTCTTCTGATCCACATTTTTGTCTCTAAATGCAGATTTGAGATCTGCATTCCTCTTCAGAAATACAAAGTTTGATTTTAAGTTCACGTCTTAGTTGAGAAATGTAAAGCTGAAGTTGTACTTTATGTTTATGATTCAGACGGGGAGTAATCAGAAGGAACCTCCAGTTTAAAATTTTTACAAGTTACATGACTTTGGCAGGAAAGATCATATCTTCTATTTATAACAAGTAAAACGAGATTTTGATATTCACATTTTTGATGAGCCATGTGGCCTTGACTTTGAGCTTCTAGCGAGACTGAGAATACACGGGTGTTCTTCTAGTAATGCCCAAACTACACCCTAGAAGTTTCGGCGGTGCATCTCATTTCTGGATAAGGCATTATCTGCGGGTACCCCAAGCGTGGGTACACGAGACCTTTAATAGCAAAGAACCACGCAACAGAGCACACAATAGGAACGAATTGCATTGTTATAATCCAAAATATTACATTGTATTATCCAAAACAAGTTCTGAAGATGATTACAATATACATGATTATAAGGGACGTTGCCCGAAATAGAGAAATTTATAACAAAAGGGGACAACTTGCTAAACAATAAGAGTACATGTTAAGACTTGATATGTTGATTTCCAAACAGAAAATGATTACATTAGAAAAGAGAGTATTCAATGATTTGCTGGGTTCCACTTGTTCCTAGAAGTATGAACCTTCAATTGATAGGTCCTTCTTGAAGTTTCTAATACTTGGGTATACGGAGGTAACTCAGGAGTCAGACCCGACAAGAAATAGAATAGCGTACGTGATAGTTTTAATACTAATAGGAATTATATAAAAAAAAAAGTATAACATACGTGAAAAGTGAAAGTACTTGCATGGAGGGTATGACATAATGGTCTCAAAGGTATGCTATTATAAATGAATACATAATATTCATACTAGACAAAATATAGATGTCATGTATAGCAGGATGTAGAATAATATGTAATCATATTAATACTTTTAAGGTTAAGTCCTAGGGTGGTCCACATGCCTCATGAATACTTGGGTAAACCAGAGAAAGTCCCGTTAAGTATAACGTGGCAACATCAACCTTACTAAGTATCAAATCCCCATGTGGTACTAAGTTAATATTTGATATAACTGATTGGTAGAGAAGTTTGCTTGTTATGGAAGTATCCCGTAAACTCAGGACTATAGATATGGTCACGATATAAGTCAAAATATCAGGTCACAGTATAAACTGGGATATCATGTCACAGCGTAAGTTGGAATAGCAGGTCATAGTATAAAATGGAATAACAGGTCACAGTATAAACTAGATTAACAGCAACACGAGGCTGTGTCGATTGATCTATCGTTTGGTATCTCCCATAAGGTATTGACAATCTACTTTTCATTTCCCCATTAACTCTAATTATCATATTGATATGCATATGTTTAAAGATTAAGTACTAAGTTAACATTTGATGGAACTGATTCTTGGATAAGCTCACTTGTTATGGGAGTATCCCGTAAACCCGGGCTACGGATCTAGTCACAACAGAAGTCAGAATATTAGGTCATAACATTAGCTGGAATAATAGATCACAGCATAAGCTGGATTATTAGGTCACAGCATAAGCTAGATTAAAATGTCACATCAATAGCTAGATTAACCTCAATACGAGACTGTGTCGATTGATCAATCTTTGGTATTTATCTCCCATAAGATGTTGACAAGTCCACCTTTCATTCCTCATGAACCCTGATTATCATGCTGATATGCACTTGTTTAAGAATTGAATTACATTAGCTTATAAGCGATATTATGCAGGGTCAGTATCACAGTAGCATATTACACAAGTGGAGCCACATCCAAAGACAGGATGTTTCAAGGAAGTCACGATCCAAGTACATGTTTAGGTAAAGCAAGAGGCGTACCAATGATAAGACAATATGAATGGTACGAGTCAATTAGATATCAGGCATGTAGCATGTTATAACATTATAAGAACAAATTAATGTATGGTATAATGATTAGTTATGTAAAAGGTAATCGCCCTCACTAAATCTTAGAGGATAAGAATTATCAAGCAAATAATCAATTAAGTAAGGCAATTAAAATAACAAAATTATGAATCATGCAGTTGTGTAATGAAGTTGACCTCCAGATAATTCTTAATAATGATAGTGAACTGTTCGTAGTAAAACTTTTACCTCCTTCCATTGAATACAAATTGATTACAACGAAAGTGAATAAGAAAAGAACAAACGAGAGAATTTATATATTATCGCTCACTTCTACAATAAAAAGTGGGCTCTATGCAGCGATGGGATCTATCGAGTAGCTCCTTTTGACGATCTGACGTCGATGATCTTCTTGCTTGACGAAGATGACGGCCGACTCTTGATCTTTCTCTTCTGGTCTTGATTCATTCAAGGCTCTCATGCGTAACTTGAACTTCTTCAACACTCCAAAAAATTCCCAAAGACTTCCCCAAGAGGGTATTTATAGCCTTGGGCCAATATAAGAGTTTCTAATTAAATAGAATTTGTGTTCATCAAGGATTCTAATCAAATATCTTACTTTTTATTTAAATATCTTGATTTGGAATTCTGATTGGACTCAATTTAGGTATTGGATAAGCCAAAATCTCAATCACAATCAATTTAGGATTTATTATCCACTCACGCGGAGCTAATCGCTTCAGAACACGGAGCTAGAAAACCATAACACGGAGCTATTGATTAGCTCTGCGTTTTACTAAAATGCGAGGCTAAATGCCAAACGCGGAGCTATTGATTAACTCCGCATTCTGCGTGGAAAACTTCCCTTACTTAGAAATTTTCACTATTAACAGAACCCTCTCCAAAGTTTTCAAAATGGCTTAAAACTTAGCAAATTTTGAAATACTTTGGATTTTCAAACTTGAACGCGGAGTTAGTAAACACCAAATTATCTTCGCATTTTCAATCTTCACGCGAAGCTAATAACTTCGCGTTTCGGTGAGCAACCACTCCGATTATCATGTCGAATACCAAGAGACGGGCTTTTTCATTTAAATAGAGCCTTAACTCTTTCTTCTTATTCACTTCATTCAAAGAATTTTCAAGAACTCAAGAGCTCCGGCGACCAGGAATCCTAGTTTCCGATCGGATTTTTGCTCAATTTTCGTCGATTTTCTCCAAGATTTCAAAGCAAATGGCACCCAAGAAGAGCACCTCTTCCCGCACCTCTTCTCTACCGGCAGCCTGTGCTATCAGCGGCGGCAGTGGCCGCGGCAGCGGCCACAGTGGCGGAGCGGCCTTTGCTGCGCCGATTGGAGGTAAAAATCTCAACTTTTGGGCCCTTTAGAATGATTTTAGGGTGATTTGGCTCGGTTTTGACTGGTCAATCACCTCTTTTACTGGTGAAATCGCCGTACTCCGGCCGAATGGCTTGGAGAAGAAGAGACCTCTGATCTTCTTCTCCGCGTAACTATCGCGTTATCTTTGCGTTTTGTATGCGAAGTTATTTTTGTTAACCGTCGCGTTTCCTATGCGAGGTTACAGATTTAAGTTCGCATTTGTGAACGTGAAGTTATTCCCTTAGCTTCGCGTTTTTAGCTTATTAACTTCGCGTTTTAACATAACGCGAAGCTATTTTCTTAGCCTCGCGCGGAGTTATTTTTAGCTCCGCGTTTCTACACTTAGGAGATTTTCTGGATTTTCAAAAAAAAAATTTCTAACTCTGATTCATCTTTTGCAGTTGGCTATTTAGTGGATCCTGTCTCTCGCAGGCATCACTTCGAATTTGCTGGGGGTGCAGACCTAGCAACCTATTTTCGCTTTACCACTGATCTCCCTGCCTTCAAGCCGGGCTTGAGAGAACGCAGGGAGAAGTTGATCAGATACAGCCCTGCAACTGCAAGGTAGATCATCACCGACGCCCCCTTCGAGGCAATGAACCGAGAGGTGTTAGAGAAGCCAGCGTTCCTCTTTGGAGATGCAATGGAACATTCGGACGAAATTCTTTTTGAAGAAGAAAGTAAGTGGCTATACCAGGCCGGTGACCTGCTCATGTTTCTGCCCGACATGGAGCGCAGCTACCCTTTTGTGTACCTCCAGTGGTTATCGTCCCGTCGTTGTTCGCCATAAAAATTGAATTTCTCTTTACTGACAATCTTTCAATAAAAGATTACAATCTAACGGTTTCCCGTTTACAGAAGATGAGGAAGATGGACTTCCTCTTTGTTTAAGGCTGGATTTCTAGGTAGCTATGGAGGACGATCCTACTCTCCGTTGACACTCCGTACAATCTCTCTCTCAATTGGCTAAAGGAAAGAAAAAGGGGCTCTTTACTCTTGATCACAACGGGTAATTTCTGGGAGAAGATGTCTGTCTGTGTCTGTCTCTGTGTTTCTTTCGCTCTCCGCCTTTTATAGGGGGTTTGGAGTAACGTCCCGCCATATTTTGCTCGACCGTTAGCTCCCACTACTCGAGAAGTGCCGCCATATTCGTTAGGTGGTTATTCCCACAATCGAAGTAACGCCGCTACATTCATTTGGCAGTTATTCCCACGATCCGAGGTGACAATTTTTCTGTTCGGGTCGGGTGACTTTGTATTAAACCCCCACCTGAAAGCTATGGGTAGTGTCGCGAATCTCAGCTTTAGATTCGTGAACCTGTTCTATCGTCTAGATCGCGGATCTCAGTTTCTTAGATTCACAGACTTCAGTTTCTTAAATTCGCAAACCTCAGTTTCTTAGATTCGCGGATCAGATGAGTTGCGGGCTTCCGTCTCAGAATTCGTGGATCTGCTTTGCTTTTCCAGAATTTTTCGCCAACAAAACCCCCTCCAAAGTTTTCAAAAACTCTCATGACTCTTAAGGAGTTTTGGAATACTTTGGATATAATATTCTGTATTAGAATCTCCATTGTATTTGCAGAAGTCTGTGACTCTGTATTAGCGCCACTACTGCTTCTTGCTTTTGAAGGGAAATGTAACTCTGTGTTAGGGCCTCATTTATTGACAATTTTCGGATCATATGATTCTGTGTTAGGATCGTTGATTTGTATCGCGAAGAAGACGACTCTGTATTAGGGTCGCAAACTTTTGTTTTGGAAGGAATACGTCTCTCTCTTAGGGGCGCGACTCTCCATCTTTGAGTAGAAGACGACTCTGTATTAGGGTCGTGAACTCTTGTTTTGGAAGGAACCCGTCTCTGTATTAGGGGCGCGAGCCTTCTTCTTTTTGAGTGGAAGACGACTCTGCATTAGGGTCGCAAACTTTTGAAAGGACACGTCTCTGTATTAGGGGCGCGAGCCTTCATCTTTTGCATAGAAAAACGACTCTGTATTAGGGTCGCAAACTCTTGTTTCGGAAGGAACACGTCTCTGTATTAGGGGCGCGAGTCTTCATTTTTTTTTAGTAGATGACGACTTTGTATTAGGGTCGCGAGCTCTTGCTTCGGAAGGGGCGCGACTCTGTATTAGGGTCGCGAGCCTTCATCTTTATCTTTTTGAGAAGAAAGCGGCTCTGTATTAGGGTCGCAAACTTCACTTTTTGAGGAGAAACCGACTCTGTATTAGGGTCGCGAGCTTTTTGCGGGAAGGCTGGCAGGCGGTTGCTTTCCTACGGTGTCAGAATTGAGACGTTTCTCTGAGCTGCATTAAATGAAAAGGTATCCACGCGATTCGAGCCGGATATAACGTCTGTCCAGAGATCTCAGCCGTCAAATCATCGGCTATATAACCTCCACTTTACGAGAGAGGTTGCTTTTATCTCAAGAAATTTAAAATCTGAGTTCTTCGTTTGGACTTCTCAGACTTCTCGTCTTCAAGCTTCAGTAACTTCTGATTCTCTGTGCGAAGGATTTTCTCCCTCTGTAAAAGATGCCAAAGAAATTTTCTTCCTCTGATGCTGCCGCCAGTGGTCGTCAAGATCCTCGAGCAACCTCCAGTTCAATAGTGGTTCGGCAAGAACCCTTGATTTGAGGTAATAGAGAAAACTTTCGAAAGGCAGTCCCTTTCTTATTATTTTTTCTTTACCTTGAATCTGAATGTCTTTTGCAGTCGACTATACCTTGAATCCTTGGCCTAAAGACCATTATTTCAGATACTCTGATGGCTATGATGGGGAGAATGAGTTCAGATTCGGTCATGTCTTCCCACATTATACAACATCAGACAGCCAAGAGAGAGAAGATAAGATTCTCCACCCTTCTCGCTCAACATTGCGAGAGCTGATGACCAATGTATCTTTTGAAGGAGATAATCGGTCTCCGTTACCCAAACATATCTTTTTGTTTGGGGACCATATTTCAATGCCCGACAGTGGTTTGGAAGATGGCGATTACAAGTGGTTTCGCCAAGTTGAAGGTCGCCACTTGTTTCTCCCCAATATGGAGAGATCTTATCCATTCTTATTCTTTCAGTCCTTTTCTGTGCCCAAGCGAATGGACTGTCACATAAACGGGCCACAAGACGGTATCCTGTTGGGGGGCTTCAATGCTCAAGGTGCTTTTCCTCGTGGTAGTGGAAAACACTTTTGTGGATTGCTTCCGGGACTGCTTAAACATGACCTCCTCAAAGGCGAGGTTCCCATAATTGCGCAAACTTTCCTGCACCGTTTTACCAATGCGCAAGGAGAGTTTTCGGTTCAGGATTTTCGTCCCCCTGGATGGGTTCATTGCTCTTCAAAAGGAGAGTAGGCAGTCTTGACTGACTTCTTCTTGAAAACCTTCAGGAATTAGCTTCATTATGCAGGGCTATATCGTGCTATCAGGGCTGTTCAGCACGGTATTCCTGCTAGTAGATTTTATTTTTTTGCTTTACTGGAATTGTATAATCCTGATACTTGTACAGTCTTTAGCCCTCGTGGCGAGTTGGGTTTTGCCCTTCATGAAATGTATGAAATTTTGGGCTTACCCATGGGAGACATCCCGTACGAAGAGTATGTCCCTACCGGGGAAGAACTCCATCTGTTGAAGATCCGGGACCCTTTGATTTATAATACTGATTGGAAATTGCTCTGCCACTACCATATTTGCACCCACACGTCTGGCACCCGTAGTTTGAAGCCAAAGAAGTGGCTGCAGTATCTTCTGCCCAATTTCTCTAAGGGTAGTCTTAACTTTACTCGCCTTCCTCCAGTTTCTGAAAAGGAAGTTGAGAGAAGAATCGCCAGTTTTGGGACAGATGCTTATATCGCTGAATCTGACAAGGACGTCTTCAAGGCTGGAACGTCCTTTGAAAGTTTTCACTATCAGGCCCTTCAGCCTTTGTCCGATCCTGCCTTCTTGGCGGGCTTTTTGATGGTATGGCTGAAGAAGTGTGTTATTCCTTCTCAAGAAAACATACCCATTAGAGCCGTATACCCAGCCGTCCTACTAGCATTTGGTAGGCGGCTCAGTTTGTTGCCTGCGATGGTCTGCAGCATCCAGAGCGGACTGAGGAGATTATCTGACAAATTCTGCCAGGTGAAGAAGGAGCAAAAGAGGAAAGGAGATCCGGTCATTAAGACTCCCAATCCGCGTGTAGAACTTCCTTGTACTTATTTGATGGCTTGCTGGTTCTACATTGCCCTACTTTGATGAGTCCTACAGACTCGCAGATTGACTAAAGTGCTCCCAAAGTGCAGCACTATGAGAGGTCGCAGTGGAAGGGAGGCTACATGGCCGCGATCCTCAAAACCCTTCGTCATTTCTCAACTTTTGAGTTGTTCAGATATTTTCCATACTTTCCGAATGCTGGGTACGGGGAAGAATTCGCAGACACTGCTGGTGTTGATAAATTTACTACCCTCTCATCGGGATGTTTCTAGTAGTTGATAAACATCCGCCCAGGGTATCTGGTTCTTCGTTTGGAGAACCTTTGCTATATCGAACCTTACTACCCGAGTCGTTTTGCTCGACAGTTTGGGTATGATCAGCTTTATGTTGGCAATCCCAATAGAAAATTAAGCTTTGTTGGGAATGTTCTTGAGGGAGCTCGAGCTTGGTTTCACTTCATCGCAGGTGGAACTCAAGCCAAATTTGATCTTCCGCTCAAAACTCCGAATTCGAGTATGAGCTTTTGCTTTTGTAAATAGCTTGCGGATGCTAACTCCGCTCCTCAGAGTTTCAACGTACACCATACCAGTCTGCGGGAGATCAGATCCTGGTATACCCAGAAACGAAGGCTGGCGGCACAAAAGTGGCAGGGATGGAGGACTTCAGGGGGGACAGTGCGTCTGATGAATCAGAACAAAAGGAAGAGAAAACTGATGCACCGGTTCAGGCTGCCTCCTTTGATGCTTCTCCATATCCGACGTCAAGGAAGACTTCTCCTCCACTGCAGTCTTCTCCTGAGAAGTCTTTACATAAGCGAAAGAGGCTACGGCGTCTTAGTGACTTGCCTACCATTCCGCGGAGAACTGATTCGCAGAGCACTCTGTCTGGGACAGGAACTGCAACACTCATTCTGATTTCTGAATCCCTCGTTGAGGAACCCAAGGAGGAGGAAGATGACTCATCTTTGATTCTCTGTTCCCTTAAGAGGCGTCAGAGTCAAGGACCTGTTCTCTGCAGTGATCCTACTTCTATTACTCAAGAGGGTTTTATTCCTTCTATTGGCCAGGCCGATGTTGAAGTTAGTGCTCCTTCGGCTTTACAAGAGGACTTCATGGTTCCTATTGCTCAGGACACTGCTGATGAAGTGCAAATCATTGGGGAGACCCGCGCACCAGACTCTCCAAAGGCAGCACTCCCTTCCAAAGATAAAGATGAATGGGGCGACGATGATGACGCCAGTAGTGACAGTTTTCGCTCTTCTACTCCTCCTTCAGATTATGGTAAATATGTCTTTTTGAGCGAGGAGGTTCGAGCCGAAGTATACGGGCCCGAAGTGTTTGGTCCTGAAGTGTATGGACTTGGAGAATTCAGTGTCCAACCTTCAGGTCTTCATCTTATTTCTTCAGCAATTATGCTATCTTATCAAATGATACTGTAATATTTAACTGTCAATTTTCTTCTTCTCTCTTTTTTTTTTTGCTAGCTCCAGTTTTGACCCCGGACTTACAGTGCACGGGCGCGAAGGTGGCTTCACCTGATAATACCATCGCAGGAGCTGATACTGGTGGAGCGACCGAAGTTACTACTGTCGCGGTTGATACTTCAGAAGTAGCAATTCCCTCGGCTGCCATGTCTACGGTTTCGGCTACAACTGCTCCAACTGATGCTGTAGTTCAGGAGACTGTGATTGGTAGCTCCGCGGACATCTCTAGAGGTGTCATTCCTCCTGTTGCGGATCAACCTGCTTCTATCTCATCCAGTATTACTCCTTCTCATGCAGAGATTGACATGCTTGAGAGTGATTTGCTGAAGGACACGGTGGAGACTTTCCTTCAATTTCTGGACCGCTGTATCGATAAAGTACTAAAGGGGTTCCTTTTGCTTCGATCGCCAATGTTCTTAATATTTATCTAACTGGTATTGTTAGCATTGGTGGAGAGGATAGAGCTGCTCCTTTTAGGCTTATGATAACTCAGCTTCAAAGGTATGCTGAATCTCTGTCGAAGGCCAGAAGTGCTGATAAATCTGAAACAGTGGAAATCATCTTCCAGAAGCTGAGAGAAAAACAGCTTAAGTTCCAGAAGGAGACTCGAGAGAGAGTAGATGTTTGCAAGGCCTCTTTAGAAAATGGTCAATCAGACCACCAGTCTCTGGTTCTTCAAGTGGAAGCCACTGCTTCAATTGTCAAGGGCCATGATCAAACCATTGCCAAAGCTCAAGCTTTCCTAGCCAAGATTACCAAGGAGCGTGATGAGTCAATGAGAAATCTGGACGATTTGTCGCATTCGAGGGACAATATATCCAGGGATCTCCAAGCGATGCAAGCTGAATTGGATTCGCTGGAGGCTGCTGCAGCGCAAAATATTATTACTAGTGACGAAAAACTGCGTAGCCAAACTACTGTTCAAACTTATGAGACCCTTCAGTAAGACATTGATGACACAGATGAGAAAATAAAAGTTCTCTTGAACCATTGAGTTGTAGAACTCTTGTGTACACTGCTTTAGGTTCCTCTTTCTTTTTTTTTGTAATAGTTCCCTTGTCGTTTATGGAGAACTTCATTTTGGCCTTCCGAGGCGTGATTTTGCAATTTATCCTTCAAAGATTTGTAACGAACTTGCCATTTTTGACTGAAGTTTGCGAACCATCGTAAAATTCTGGTATCTGTATATCTGTTATGCGACTTTTTTTTTTAAGTCACGTGAATTTTAGGGCTTCGCGGATTTACACTATCCATATCTAACCCGCGACCCAGATTCCGGAATTCTGGTCCGCGATGCTTCGTCTAGAAGCTTGCGTAGAATTTTCAGAATTTGTAGAGACTTCTGTGAGCCGTGGGATGCAGCCGTTTGGTCATGGAATTCCAAGTGTTGCATGCCTCTATTAATGACGAGATCTCCGGGTTGCAATATCTAAGCGTCCCATGCAACAGCAATAAATTCTGTTGAGATCTGAACTGAAAATCTTGACCGAAGATCTCGGTCTTATCTCTTCTAAACTGGAGGTCACAGTTAGCAGCTCGCCTATATAAGGCACGTGCTTTTTTCAATGAAGAATCATTCAGCCGTGAGAAAATTTCTTCTTGATTCTCTTCTCTTTCCCTCTTTTGTAGTCGATCCACCAGCGCAGCTATGTTTTCTTCTTCTTCAACCGAAGTGATGGATAAGGGTTGGCATGTCACAAGACCTCCAGACTGCATCAAGTCAGCGGGATGTCTCACCGACAAGGTCCTTCTGACCGTAGTCATTTTCCTTAATTAAGGTATACATCTTCTTCTGATTTATGCCCTCCTCTTCCTTCTTTTTCTTTCTTTTTAACAAAGATTTGTTTCGGCTGCAGGAGATAACCGTAGTCATTCTCCTTGATAATAGCCCAGACCCAATGAGCTCGTAATTGCTTCCAATGCCTCAAGGGGCTTGGAAGGTCTCATGTATCTTTCATGAGAGAAAAGATTTCGGGTCTGGGGCAATATTTTTCTTCTTTTCTAGTATCCCACAAGGTTGGGGTACTAATGACCAGGACCTTGAATTTGCGCAACTCGCCAGCTACATAGCTGGGGTTTGCATTCGGTATGCCCAGTTTTGAACTAATCAATTCACTGGCATCATCCCTAGAAGAACCAACCAGGAGGTCCTTGATTGTGGTCGAAAAGAAGAAACAAGATTATGCTTTTTAAGCCATCCTAAAAAAAAGGAGGCTACAAGAGCAAATTGGAAGTGGAGGCCAGGGAGCAAACTTTTTGATCTGAACCATGCCGAAAGAGGCGATTACAGAAGCAAGTCTGTCATTCCAGAAGAAGGGCCTGCAGGAGCAAACTTTTTGATCTGAACCATGCCAAAAGAGACGGTTACAGAAGCAAGTTTTCCCTTTTTTTTGTATTTACTCTTATTGGCTGTATAGCACTTAGAGAATTCTCTGTAATTTTGTTCTGATGATGAATAAAGAAGTTCTTTTCTTTCTACGTAACTGAGAGTATCTGAAAGATGATTCTGATATTGATTACCAAAGATAAATGTTAACTTGATAATTTCGAAATGGATCAGAATTTTCTATGTACCCAAAACTACTATGAATGAATGAACTTCTTTGTTGATAAACTTGATTCGCCAAATGTGTTATTGACTTGGCAAATCTTGGTGGATAGGGAAATCTGATTCGCCAGAGGTAATTTTTAACTCAGCAAATTTTGATAGAAAGAAAATCTGGTTCGCCAGAGGTAATTTTTAACTTGGCAAATTTGATATGAAGAAATCTAGTTCGCCAGAGGTAATTTTTAATTTGTAAAATTTGATATGAAAGAAAATTGGTTCGCCAGAGGTAATTTTTAACTTGGCAAATTTGATAGAAAGAAATTTGGTTCGCCAGAGGTAATTTTTAACTTGGCAAATCTGATATAAAGAATATTGGTTCGCCAGAGGTAATTTTTAACTTGGCAAATTTGATAGAAAAAAATTTGGTTCGCCAGAGGTAATTTTTAACTTGGCAAATCTGATATGAAGAAAATTGGTTCACGAACTAAAGGCTTTTTAGTACGGAACCGAGAACTTTCATTAACGAAGTTCTGATCACAGAGAAACTATTTTCTCATGACTAGCATAGAACTGCCCAGGCCGTATTATGACTGGTGTTCTGCAATTTTGCTAAGGATAATACTTCTTCAAGAACTTGCCGTTGATTGGCATTAGGACCTTGTCACCATTAGGCTTTGTCAACCAATACGCCCCGTTGCAGTAGACCGTATCAATGACGAAGGGTCCCTCCCACTTTGGCTGGAACTTTCCCCTAGGCTTCTGGCTTGTTATGATTGGTTTTCTAACTGACAGGACCAGATCACCTTTCTTAAAAGTCCTTCGCTTAGCCTTCTTGTTAAAAGTTCTGGAGATCCGCGCCTGGTATAGCTCGATACTCTGTTGAGCTTCTAAGCGTTTGTCATCCAAGGCTTCTAACTCTTGGAGTCTTTACTGATGCTTTTCTTCTCCTGTCATCCTTGTTGTTAACGCGACTCGTAATGAAGGGATTTGGATCTCCAAAGGCAAGACCGCTTCTGATCCATATACCAAGGAGAACGGAGTGGCATTGGTGGGAGTTCAGACTGTGGTTTGGTATGCCCATAGACACTCTCCGAGCTTTTCGTCCCAATCCCGTTGATTGGATGACACAAACTTCTTAAGAAGTTTTATAATGGTCTTATTGAAGGCTTCTGCTAGACCATTGGCTGCAGGGTAGTATGGCGATGAAACCACATCCTCGATCCTGTATTTGTTGCAGAATCTGGAGTACACTTGGCTTACGAACTGAGGTCCGTTGTCATGAATTATTCTTTTAGGCACCCCGAAGCGATAAAGCACATGGTGCTTGATGAACTTGATAACATCTGACGATTTTACTTCGGTCAGGGAGATGGCCTCAGTCCACTTTGAAAAGTAATCAGTTATGGCCAAAATGAACCGATGTCCTCTCGTTGATGGCGGAGAGATTGGCCCTATGATGTCCATACCCCATTGCTCGAACGGCCATGACATAGCCGTCGGGTAGAGATATTCTGGAGCTTGATGTATAAAATCTGCATGTATTTGGCAGGCCCTATACTTCTTGGCGTAGTTGACTGCTTCCATCATCATCTTAGGCCAATAATAGCCCATCCTTCGGATTCTATTCCAGAGTTTCGGTCCTGGCTGATATGCTCCGCAGATGCCAGCATGAGCTTCTTCAAGTACCTTTTGAGCTTCGCCGTTGGAAAGACAGCGAAGTAAAACTCCGTCGTAAGATTTTTTGTACAACGTCTAAAATTCCGTGTTGTAGTAAAACCGGATGGCCCTTCTCTGAATGGCTTTGGCTTCTTTTGAACTTTCGGGTAATATCCCGTAAATGACATAGTGTATATAAGGAAAACGCCAATCCCTTGGCTCTAGGCTAGACGCACAAGTGTCAGCTTCGTTTTCTTGTGGCTTTTTCTCTTCTTCTTTGAGCTCATCCTTTGAACAGAACAACTCCTTGCTGCTTACCATAATTTGCCTTTTAGCATGCTTGGGCAAGGCTAATGTAGCAGCCAAAGAAGCTAGCGAATCCGCATAACTATTGAGGTGACGCTTTATGTGGCTGATATAGAAACCAGTGAAACCGTTAGCGACCTTGATCATCGCATGATAATACGGCAGGAGGTCTTCATGTTTGACTTCGTACTCCCCTTTTATTTGATTTACACCGAGTTGAGAGTCCCCATATGCCTCCAAATATTTGACCCCCAGTTGTTTGGCTATTCTTAAGCCGATTAGGAGGGCGTTGTATTCCGCGACGTTGTTGGAGCACGAGCTTGTCAACGAGTAAGCTTGAGGAATGATGTGGTTGCGAGGAGAGACGAGAACAACTCCCACCCCCTCTGTCGTCTTTCCTTTGGATCCCATTCAGGAGGCACCATCAAAGAAAAGTTGCCATACACCCTTCGAAACCGTATTTGATTCGGAAGACCTTCTCGAACCATTCTTTTGTGGAATTAGATCTCGTTCCTCCAATTCTCCTAGGATTTGTTCATATAACCTCGAGGATGCCGGGACTGGGTGTTCAGCTAAGAAGTCGGCCACGGCCTGTCCTTTGATAGACTTCTTTGGGACGAAGTACATATCATATTGTGATAGCAAAATAGCCCAATTGGATAGCCTTGAGTTTAATGACCCGGGTTTAGTCATTAATATTCTCAGAGAGATAACTCGTGATATAACGTGGATAGTTTGTCCAACTAAGTAGTGTCGCATTTTCTGTATTGCGAATACCAGCACTAGACATTCTTTTTCCACGGGATTATACCGGTGTTCCGCCACGATCATCATTCTGCTGAGGTAGTAAACGGCTTGCTCATAGCCCTACTCATTCTTCTGTGCTAGCAAAGCGCCCAATGAATGGTCCATAGCCCTTACATATAACTGGAAGGGTCTTCCCGAAACTGGGGACACGAGCACTGGCGGCTTCGTGAGATATTGTTTGATCTCTTCAAAAGCCTTTTGGTATGCGTCATCCCAGATGAACGACACTCCTTTCCTCATCAATCTGGTGAAAGGTTGACATTTACCAGATAAAATTGATATAAATCTGCGAATGTACGCCAGCCTGCCTTGTAACCCTCTTAACTCTTTGAGGTTACGGGGAGGTGGCATGTCTTGGATAGTTTTGACTTTGTCTGGATCAAGATGTATTCCTTTTGAAGTTACGACAAAGCCGAGGAATTTGCCACTAGAGACCCCCAGAAAAGACGTAGCTGGATTCATCTTGAGCTGGTGCTTCCTCATGAGGTCAAACACTGTCTTCAAATCTTTTAAGTGATCTTCTTTATTTCTGCTTTTAATTGCTAGGTCATCTACGTAGCACTCCACTGTTTTCCGGAGGTGCTCCTGGAAAATTGCATGCATGGCGCGTTGATACGTTGCACCTGCGTTCTTTAGGCCAAAGGGCATGACTGTATAGCAGTATACTCCAAGTGGCGTCCTGAAGGACGTATGCTTCTCATCATCGGGATACATCTTTATTTGATTATATCCCGAGAATCTATCTATGAACGTCATGCGCTCATACTCACAAGTATTATCTATCATAATATCAGTGATGGGTAATGGGAACTCGTCTTTGGGGCAAGCCTCACTCAAATCCCTAAAATCTATGCAGACTCAGATTTTTCCATTTTTTTTAGTCACGGGAACTATATTTGCGACCCAGTCAGGGTGTTGTTCCTCGCGAAGAAAGCCCGACGCGATCAACTTTTTGATTTCAGCTTCTATAGCTTCCATGATCTCTGGGCGGAATCTTCGTTGTTGCTGCTTTATTGGCTTAGCTTCTGGTCGCTTCAATTTGTGAACCGCCACGCTTGGATCCAACCCTGGCATTTCCTAATAACTCCAAGCGAAAATATCAATGTATTCGCGGACGAGAGATATCAATTCCTTCCTTTCTTCCGAGGATAGGTTCTCACTTATAAATATGGGTTTAGGATTCTTTTCATCTCCCATATTGATTTGGATCACTTTATCTTCAGTTGGGGGCTGCCGTTGTTCAAACTGAATCTCCCACTCCCTATTAAGATGCTTGTCCTAAGGGTCATCTCTTTCTGATGAAGTTTCCTTCAAATCTTCGTCTTCTTGGATCGCGGAAGCCATGTTCGTGGATACCTCGTGGAAGATCACACCTGTGCTGATATCTGAATCCCAGCATGATGATTCTGATGAATGATCGTACTGTCTTTCCTCAGCTTTGTCGCTTGAGAAGGCCTCGGAAGTGGTAACGCATCCCAACCCCCTGCCGGTTTTCTAGTAATAGTCTGGCGTCTTCCTTTCGGGGACAAAAGGTTGAAGGATTGTCTTCCTACCTTTTCCGAAATTCAACCCCCTGCCTTCGGCCAGATTGTATCCCATTTTCTTCATTATTCCACGGGAATTTTCATCGTAATGGAAGAACTCGGATTTTCCCTATTCTTCCTCAGAATCTGAACATTTCTCTTTGTTCCTATGACTTGCTCTTCCAGATACTATGGCCTTTTGGAATCCGCTTTTGAGAGGGACCTCAAAAATAGCTTGGTCAGCCCTTTCAACGTCATCACTTAATTCATATAAGGATGATCGGATAGGTGCTTGGAAGGAAGTCAGAGAATATATCTCATTTACACAGTCGCTAAATGCATCTATCCTAGTACTTGAGGGCTCAAAATCAACACCAGAAGAATAAGCAAATTTCAGATTTTCATTTATCTCCCATTCACCATCAGAGTGAACGGCATTATTTACATCAAGGCCTTCGAGACTTATCACAATGGGCTCACCATCCCAGATTACATCCTCGGATTCCGAATCTTCGGATCCTGATTCTGTATCAGCCTCTTCGCCACTATCAGAGTCATCCTGAATGGGCCGATCTGCGATGCCAAACACATCTTGATATAGCAATGGGTCAGTAAAGTAGTTTTCAACTCTTTTGAAGGGTTGTTTCTCCGCAATGAGTGTCTTCACGTTCGCGTCTTCGTCGACGTACTTCATGCATTGGTGTAATGTAGAGGGCACGATAGATTGCTATGGATCCAGGGTCTCCCCAACAGCAGGTTGTATGACGTGTCCGCATCTATCACGTAACACGTGACTTCCATTTTTAGGTCGCTAATTTGACACTTGAGTTTTATTTTACCCAAAGGTCTACTACCGTTAGCATTGAACCCGAAGATGGTAGTGTTAGTTGCGGCCAACCAGTTCATCGGCACTCCAAGATATCGTAGCATCCTTTGCGGCATGATGCTCAAAGCCGAGCCTGGATCAACTTGAATACGATCAATCTCCGTAGACCCTATGTATCCCTTGTAATACAAATGGTGATGATGCTTATTACTTCTGACTTGCATATCTTCCGGAGAGAAGGTAACGCAAGGGATGTTTTTACCAGAAATCTGGTGACATGTCGCATAAAGAGACTCTCCTTCTTCGATCGTCTCTGGTATTTGCGCCAAGGACACTTCCGAATCTTGCAGAGCCTCTCTTAAAGCTTCCCTAGTAGATTTGGAGAGCTTCAGGAGCTCGTACAAGGTTATCCTTGCAGGGATATTGGCCAACTGTGTTAGGATGTCGAACTGGAATGACTTTCGCGAGTCTTCCGCAAGTTCTTTTCCCTTCTTCCTTAGAGCTTTGTCAAACTTCAGCTCCTTTTGCTTGACTTTCTCTAGAGATGGTTGAGAATCTGTTGTTTGGCCGTAATTCTTTAAGTAATCTTTTCCCGAACGGGTCCCTTTGGAGGGAGGGTCTGCATCAGCGACCAAGGAATTTCTGATTTCTTTTTCCGAATCGGTCAGAGCAGGAACGATCTCATCGTCTTCGGGAATTACGGAAACGATGTTGGAGGTGAAGACCCTCTCTGTTCGCTTCTTCCCAGATAAACTGGGACTCCATTGTTCATCATTTAGGAGATCAGGATGTACCCATAGTATCTCTCCCCTATCAGTTTCAAAGGGGAATAGTCATTTCTTTTGCTGTTGGTGTGGGTCGAAATTTATGACTTGCATCGTGCCTTTATGGATGGGCTGCACTCCATCTTGAACTGTTGACTCTATCCAGTGGGGCGATTTACCAAACTTGACGGTCACTATGTTCGCAGTCACCTTCTTCTGGTGCTCTTGAAGCTTGATGACATTAGCGTCCACTAAGGCTTGAATTTTGTCTTTAAGGATGTAGCAATTTTGGGTGGGGTGGTTAATGATCCTATGGTAGACACAGTAGTTAGGATCATTAACTTTTCCAGCTTCCTCTGGATGTTTAAACTCTGGCAACTTCAGCATCTTCTTACTCATGAGGAGGTTGAAGATAGTCTTCGTGTACTCATCCTTAAAGGAGTATTGCTTTTGTAGCATTCGCGTCTGAGGATGAAGTTTCGGGGAAGTCTTCGTAGGTTGTGGTGCATCAGTGATCATTGTTTCCTTTCCCTTATATCCTCGGAGTCGGGACTTATAGCTGTTATCACCACTTCGCTTCGGTTTCTCCTCGCCTCCCTCTTCTTCAAGCCTTTACGCAATTTCTTCAGTTTCTTCAGCTTGTAGGGCGAGATCCTTCCAAGTTGAGGACTTCACCGCCCCATCCTGGCTAGAATCTTGGTCGATAAATTATGTCGACAGGTTTCTACCAGGGTCTTTTCTGGCATCCCGTGCGGACATCTGAGAGAATCGTTCCGGAACCTTTTGATGAAGTCCCGGGCTGACTCTCCTTTCTTTTGTTTAGCGGCTAGAAGCACCGGCATTGATATCTCAATATCATCTTCATAGAATCGAGTGAGAAAGGCTTTCTCCATGTCGCTCCAGGAATTGATGGTTCCCAGTTCTAATCTCCGGAACCATTCAAAAGCTAGCCCGGTTAAGGTACTAACAAATATTCTTATAATAATAGGGTCATTTCAGGATAAATGCCCTATCTGTGACTTAAAATAGTAGAGGTATTGGTTTGGCGATCCTCTACCATCAAAAGATTTGAGCTTAATGGTTTGTAGCTTTCTGGGAACGGCACCGTTTCCCACTCCATGGGATATGGCCTCACTACACCCAGTTCTTGTAGGTCGCCCTTATGCATAAGGGCGTTCAGTTGGTTCTGGAAGCTCTCCATCCAGACAGCATTTGCATTTTCCTCCTGGTGCATAGAGCGGTTGTCATCATCTTTATGATGTTCTTCTTCTTCTTGATTGTTATGAAGACCATGACCTTCTTCTTCGGTCTTTTTTCCTGTATTCTTCAGTTTAGCTTTTTCTAACTCCATCAGAACGTGTAGCATATCTTTAAGCTCGCTGATGGCATTCTGCTGTTGCTGGATATGCCTATCTTGCTCCTCCATTCTCCTCCATTCTGCTGTTGCTGGATAAGATTCTCCACCCTTCTCGCTCAATATTGCGAGAGCTGATGACCAATGTATCTTTTGAAGGAGATAATCGGTCTCCGTTACCCAAACATATCTTTTTGTTTGGGGACCATATTTCAATGCCCGACAGTGGTTTGGAAGATGGCGATTACAAGTGGTTTCGCCAAGTTGAAGGTCGCCACTTGTTTCTCCCCAATATGGAGAGATCTTATCCATTCTTATTCTTTCAGTCCTTTTCTGTGCCCAAGCGAATGGACTGTCACATAAACGGGCCACAAGACGGTATCCTGTTGGGGGGCTTCAATGCTCAAGGTGCTTTTCCTCGTGGTAGTGGAAAACACTTTTGTGGATTGCTTCCGGGACTGCTTAAACATGACCTCCTCAAAGGCGAGGTTCCCATAATTGCGCAAACTTTCCTGCACCGTTTTACCAATGCGCAAGGAGAGTTTTCGGTTCAGGATTTTCGTCCCCCTGGATGGGTTCATTGCTCTTCAAAAGGAGAGTAGGCAGTCTTGACTGACTTCTTCTTGAAAACCTTCAGGAATCAGCTTCATTATGCAGGGCTATATCGTGCTATCAGGGCTGTTCAGCACGGTATTCCTGCTAGTAGATTTTATTTTTTTGCTTTACTGGAATTGTATAATCCTGATACTTGTACAGTCTTTAGCCCTCGTGGCGAGTTGGGTTTTGCCCTTCATGAAATGTATGAAATTTTGGGCTTACCCATGGGAGACATCCCGTACGAAGAGTATGTCCCTACCGGGGAAGAACTCCATCTGTTGAAGATCCGGGACCCTTTGATTTATAATACTGATTGGAAATTGCTCTGCCACTACCATATTTGCACCCACACGTCTGGCACCCGTAGTTTGAAGCCAAAGAAGTGGCTGCAGTATCTTCTGCCCAATTTCTCTAAGGGTAGTCTTAACTTTACTCGCCTTCCTCCAGTTTCTGAAAAGGAAGTTGAGAGAAGAATCGCCAGTTTTGGGACAGATGCTTATATCGCTGAATCTGACGAGGACGTCTTCAAGGCTGGAACGTCCTTTGAAAGTTTTCACTATCAGGCCCTTCAGCCTTTGTCCGATCCTGCCTTCTTGGCGGGCTTTTTGATGGTATGGCTGAAGAAGTGTGTTATTCCTTCTCAAGAAAACATACCCATTAGAGCCGTATACCCAGCCGTCCTACTAGCATTTGGTAGGCGGCTCAGTTTGTTGCCTGCGATGGTCTGCAGCATCCAGAGCGGACTGAGGAGATTATCTGACAAATTCTGCCAGGTGAAGAAGGAGCAAAAGAGGAAAGGAGATCCGGTCATTAAGACTCCCAATCCGCGTGTAGAACTTCCTTGTACTTATTTGATGGCTTGCTGGTTCTACATTGCCCTACTTTGATGAGTCCTACAGACTCGCAGATTGACTTAAGTGCTCCCAAAGTGCAGCACTATGAGAGGTCGCAGTGGAAGGGAGGCTACATGGCCGCGATCCTCAAAACCCTTCGTCATTTCTCAACTTTTGAGTTGTTCAGATATTTTCCATACTTTCCGAATGCTGGGTACGGGGAAGAATTCGCAGACACTGCTGGTGTTGATAAATTTACTACCCTCTCATCGGGATGTTTCTAGTAGTTGATAAACATCCGCCCAGGGTATCTGGTTCTTCGTTTGGGGAACCTTTGCTATATCGAACCTTACTACCCGAGTCGTTTTGCTCGACAGTTTGGGTATGATCAGCTTTATGTTGGCAATCCCAATAGAAAATTAAGCTTTGTTGGGAATGTTCTTGAGGGAGCTCGAGCTTGGTTTCACTTCATCGCAGGTGGAACTCAAGCCAAATTTGATCTTCCGCTCAAAACTCCGAATTCGAGTATGAGCTTTTGCTTTTGTAAATAGCTTGCGGATGCTAACTCCGCTCCTCAGAGTTTCAACGTACACCATACCAGTCTGCGGGAGATCAGATCCTGGTATACCCAGAAACGAAGGCTGGCGGCACAAAAGTGGCAGGGATGGAGGACTTCAGGGGGGACAGTGCGTCTGATGAATCAGAACAAAAGGAAGAGAAAACTGATGCACCGGTTCAGGCTGCCTCCTTTGATGCTTCTCCATATCCGACGTCAAGGAAGACTTCTCCTCCACTGCAGTCTTCTCCTGAGAAGTCTTTACATAAGCGAAAGAGGCTACGGCGTCTTAGTGACTTGCCTACCATTCCGCGGAGAACTGATTCGCAGAGCACTCTGTCTGGGACAGGAACTGCAACACTCATTCTGATTTCTGAATCCCTCGTTGAGGAACCCGAGGAGGAGGAAGATGACTCATCTTTGATTCTCTGTTCCCTTAAGAGGCGTCAGAGTCAAGGACCTGTTCTCTGCAGTGATCCTACTTCTATTACTCAAGAGGGTTTTATTCCTTCTATTGGCCAGGCCGATGTTGAAGTTAGTGCTCCTTCGGCTTTACAAGAGGACTTCATGGTTCCTATTGCTCAGGACACTGCTGATGAAGTGCAAATCATTGGGGAGACCCGCGCACCAGACTCTCCAAAGGCAGCACTCCCTTCCAAAGATAAAGATGAATGGGGCGACGATGATGACGCCAGTAGTGACAGTTTTCGCTCTTCTACTCCTCCTTCAGATTATGGTAAATATGTCTTTTTGAGCGAGGAGGTTCGAGCCGAAGTATACGGGCCCGAAGTGTTTGGTCCTGAAGTGTATGGACTTGGAGAATTCAGTGTCCAACCTTCAGGTCTTCATCTTATTTCTTCAGCAATTATGCTATCTTATCAAATGATACTGTAATATTTAACTGTCAATTTTCTTCTTCTCTCTTTTTTTTTTTGCTAGCTCCAGTTTTGACCCCGGACTTAGAGTGCACGGGCGCGAAGGTGGCTTCACCAGATAATACCATCGCAGGAGCTGATACTGGTGGAGCGACCGAAGTTACTACTGTCGCGGTTGATACTTCAGAAGTAGCAATTCCCTCGGCTGCCATGTCTACGGTTTCGGCTACAACTGCTCCAACTGATGCTGTAGTTTAGGAGACTGTGATTGGTAGCTCCGCGGACATCTCTAGAGGTGTCATTCCTCCTGTTGCGGATCAACCTGCTTCTATCTCATCCAGTATTACTCCTTCTCATGCAGAGATTGACATGCTTGAGAGTGATTTGCTGAAGGACACGGTGGAGACTTTCCTTCAATTTCTGGACCGCTGTATCGATAAAGTACTAAAGGGGTTCCTTTTGCTTCGATCGCCAATGTTCTTAATATTTATCTAACTGGTATTGTTAGCATTGGTGGAGAGGATAGAGCTGCTCCTTTTAGGCTTATGATAACTCAGCTTCAAAGGTATGCTGAATCTCTGTCGAAGGCCAGAAGTGCTGATAAATCTGAAACAGTGGAAATCATCTTCCAGAAGCTGAGAGAGAAACAGCTTAAGTTCCAGAAGGAGACTCGAGAGAGAGTAGATGTTTGCAAGGCCTCTTTAGAAAATGGTCAATCAGACCACCAGTCTCTGGTTCTTCAAGTGGAAGCCACTGCTTCAATTGTCAAGGGCCATGATCAAACCATTGCCAAAGCTCAAGCTTTCCTAGCCAAGATTACCAAGGAGCGTGATGAGTCAATGAGAAATCTGGACGATTTGTCGCATTCGAGGGACAATATATCCAGGGATCTCCAAGCGATGCAAGCTGAATTGGATTCGCTGGAGGCTGCTGCAGCGCAAAATATTATTACTAGTGACGAAAAACTGCGTAGCCAAGCTACTGTTCAAGCTTATGAGACCCTTCAGCAAGACATTGATGACACAGATGAGAAAATAAAAGTTCTCTTGAACCATTGAGTTGTAGAACTCTTGTGTACACTGCTTTAGGTTCCTCTTCCTTTTTTTTTGTAATAGTTCCCTTGTCGTTTATGGAGAACTTCATTTTGGCCTTCCGAGGCGTGATTTTGCAATTTATCCTTCAAAGATTTGTAACGAACTTGCCATTTTTGACTGAAGTTTGCGAACCATCGTAAAATTCTGGTATCTGTATATCTGTTATGCGACTTTTTTTTTTAAGTCACGTGAATTTTAGGGCTTCGCGGATTTACACTATCCATATCTAACCCGCGACCCAGATTCCGGAATTCTGGTCCGCGATGCTTCGTCTAGAAGCTTGCGTAGAATTTTTAGAATTTGTAGAGACTTCTGTGAGCCGTGGGATGCAGCCGTTTGGTCATGGAATTCCAAGCGTTGCATGCCTCTATTAATGACGAGATCTCCGGGTTGCAATATCTAAGCGTCCCATGCAACAGCAATAAATTCTGTTGAGATCTGAACTGAAAATCTTGACCGAAGATCTCGGTCTTATCTCTTCTAAACTGGAGGTCACAGTTAGCAGCTCGCCTATATAAGGCACGTGCTTTTTTCAATGAAGAATCATTCAGCCGTGAGAAAATTTCTTCTTGATTCTCTTCTCTTTCCCTCTTTTGTAGTCGATCCACCAGCGCAGCTATGTTTTCTTCTTCTTCAACCGAAGTGATGGATAAGGGTTGGCATGTCACAAGACCTCCAGACTGCATCAAGTCAGCGGGATGTCTCACCGACAAGGTCCTTCTGACCGTAGTCATTTTCCTTAATTAAGGTATACATCTTCTTCTGATTTATGCCCTCCTCTTCCTTCTTTTTCTTTCTTTTTAACAAAGATTTGTTTCGGCTGCAGGAGATAACCGTAGTCATTCTCCTTGATAATAGCCCAGACCCAATGAGCTCGTAATTGCTTCCAATGCCTCAAGGGGCTTGGAAGGTCTCATGTATCTTTCATGAGAGAAAAGATTTCGGGTCTGGGGCAATATTTTTCTTCTTTTCTAGTATCCCACAAGGTTGGGGTACTAATGACCAGGACCTTGAATTTGCGCAACTCGCCAGCTACATAGCTGGGGTTTGCATTCGGTATGCCCAGTTTTGAACTAATCAATTCACTGGCATCATCCCTGGAAGAACCAACCAGGAGGTCCTTGATTGTGGTCGAAAAGAAGAAACAAGATTATGCTTTTTAAGCCATCCTAAAAAAAAGGAGGCTACAAGAGCAAATTGGAAGTGGAGGCCAGGGAGCAAACTTTTTGATCTGAACCATGCCGAAAGAGGCGATTACAGAAGCAAGTATGTCATTCCAGAAGAAGGGCCTGCAGGAGCAAACTTTTTGATCTGAACCATGCCAAAAGAGACGGTTACAGAAGCAAGTTTTCCCTTTTTTTTGTATTTACTCTTATTGGCTGTATAGCACTTAGAGAATTCTCTGTAATTTTGTTCTGATGATGAATAAAGAAGTTCTTTTCTTTCTACGTAACTGAGAGTATCTGAAAGATGATTCTGATGTTGATTACCAAAGATAACTGTTAACTTGATAATTTCGAAATGGATCAGAATTTTCTATGTACCCAAAACTACTATGAATGAATGAACTTCTTTGTTGATAAACTTGATTCGCCAAATGTGTTATTGACTTGGCAAATCTTGGTGGATAGGGAAATCTGATTCGCCAGAGGTAATTTTTAACTCAGCAAATTTTGATAGAAAGAAAATCTGGTTCGCCAGAGGTAATTTTTAACTTGGCAAATTTGATATGAAGAAATCTAGTTCGCCAGAGGTAATTTTTAATTTGTAAAATTTGATATGAAAGAAAATTGGTTCGCCAGAGGTAATTTTTAACTTGGCAAATTTGATAGAAAGAAATTTGGTTCGCCAGAGGTAATTTTTAACTTGGCAAATCTGATATAAAGAATATTGGTTCGCCAGAGGTAATTTTTAACTTGGCAAATTTGATAGAAAAAAATTTGGTTCGCCAGAGGTAATTTTTAACTTGGCAAATCTGATATGAAGAAAATTGGTTCACGAACTAAAGGCTTTTTAGTACGGAACCGAGAACTTTCATTAACGAAGTTTTGATCACAGAGAAACTATTTTCTCATGACTAGCATAGAACTGCCCAGGCCGTATTATGACTGGTGTTCTGCAATTTTGCTAAGGATAATACTTCTTCAAGAACTTGCCGTTGATTGGCATTAGGACCTTGTCACCATTAGGCTTTGTCAACCAATACGCCCCGTTGCAGTAGACCGTATCAATGACGAAGGGTCCCTCCCACTTTGGCTGGAACTTTCCCCTAAGCTTCTGGCTTGTTATGATTGGTTTTCTAACTGACAGGACCAGATCACCTTTCTTAAAAGTCCTTCGCTTAGCCTTCTTGTTAAAAGTTCTGGAGATCCGCGCCTGGTATAGCTCGATACTCTGTTGAGCTTCTAAGCGTTTGTCATCCAAGGCTTCTAACTCTTGGAGTCTTTACTGATGCTTTTCTTCTCCTGTCATCCTTGTTGTTAACGCGACTCGTAATGAAGGGATTTGGATCTCCAAAGGCAAGACCGCTTCTGATCCATATACCAAGGAGAACGGAGTGGCATTGGTGGGAGTTCAGACTGTGGTTTGGTATGCCCATAGACACTCTCCGAGCTTTTCGTCCCAATCCCGTTGATTGGATGACACAAACTTCTTAAGAAGTTTTATAATGGTCTTATTGAAGGCTTCTGCTAGACCATTGGCTGCAGGGTAGTATGGCGATGAAACCACATCCTCGATCCTGTATTTGTTGCAGAATCTGGAGTACACTTGGCTTACGAACTGAGGTCCGTTGTCATGAATTATTCTTTTAGGCACCCCGAAGCGATAAAGCACATGGTGCTTGATGAACTTGATAACATCTGACGATTTTACTTCGGTCAGGGAGATGGCCTCAGTCCACTTTGAAAAGTAATCAGTTATGGCCAAAATGAACCGATGTCCTCTCGTTGATGGCGGAGAGATTGGCCCTATGATGTCCATACCCCATTGCTCGAACGGCCATGACATAGCCGTCGGGTAGAGATATTCTGGAGCTTGATGTATAAAATCTGCATGTATTTGGCAGGCCCTATACTTCTTGGCGTAGTTGACTGCTTCCATCATCATCTTAGGCCAATAATAGCCCATCCTTCGGATTCTATTCCAGAGTTTCGGTCCTGGCTGATATCAGATGCCAGCATGAGCTTCTTCAAGTACCTTTTGAGCTTCGCCGTTGGAAAGACAGCGAAGTAAAACTCCGTCGTAAGATTTTTTGTACAACGTCTAAAATTCCGTGTTGTAGTAAAACCGGATGGCCCTTCTCTGAATGGCTTTGGCTTCTTTTGAACTTTCGGGTAATATCCCGTAAAGGACATAGTCTATATAAGGAAAACGCCAATCCCTTGGCTCTAGGCTAGACGCACAAGTGTCAGCTTCGTTTTCTTGTGGCTTTTTCTCTTCTTCTTTGAGCTCATCCTTTGAACAGAACAACTCCTTGCTGCTTACCATAATTTGCCTTTTAGCATGCTTGGGCAAGGCTAATGTAGCAGCCAAAGAAGCTAGCGAATCTGCATAACTATTGAGGTGACGCTTTATGTGGCTGATATAGAAACCAGTGAAACCGTTAGCGACCTTGATCATCGCATGATAATACGGCAGGAGGTCTTCATGTTTGACTTCGTACTCCCCTTTTATTTGATTTACACCGAGTTGAGAGTCCCCATATGCCTCCAAATATTTGACCCCCAGTTGTTTGGCTATTCTTAAGCCGATTAGGAGGGCGTTGTATTCCGCGACGTTGTTGGAGCACGAGCTTGTCAACGAGTAAGCTTGAGGAATGATGTGGTTGCGAGGAGAGACGAGAACAACTCCCACCCCCTCTGTCGTCTTTCCTTTGGATCCCATTCAGGAGGCACCATCAAAGAAAAGTTGCCATACACCCTTCGAAACCGTATTTGATTCGGAAGACCTTCTCGAACCATTCTTTTGTGGAATTAGATCTCGTTCCTCCAATTCTCCTGGGATTTGTTCATATAACCTCGAGGATGCCGGGACTGGGTGTTCAGCTAAGAAGTCGGCCACGGCCTGTCCTTTGATAGACTTCTTTGGGACGAAGTACATATCATATTGTGATAGCAAAATAGCCCAATTGGATAGCCTTGAGTTTAATGACCCGGGTTTAGTCATTAATATTCTCAGAGAGATAACTCGTGATATAACGTGGATAGTTTGTCCAACTAAGTAGTGTCGCATTTTCTGTATTGCGAATACCAGCACTAGACATTCTTTTTCCACGGGATTATACCGGTGTTCCGCCACGATCATCATTCTGCTGAGGTAGTAAACGGCTTGCTCATAGCCCTACTCATTCTTCTGTGCTAGCAAAGCGCCCAATGAATGGTCCATAGCCCTTACATATAACTGGAAGGGTCTTCCCGAAACTGGGGACACGAGCACTGGCGGCTTCGTGAGATATTGTTTGATCTCTTCAAAAGCCTTTTGGTATGCGTCATCCCAGATGAACGACACTCCTTTCCTCATCAATCTGGTGAAAGGTTGACATTTACCAGATAAAATTGATATAAATCTGCGAATGTACGCCAGCCTGCCTTGTAACCCTCTTAACTCTTTGAGGTTACGGGGAGGTGGCATGTCTTGGATAGTTTTGACTTTGTCTGGATCAAGATGTATTCCTTTCGAAGTTACGACAAAGCCGAGGAATTTGCCACTAGAGACCCCCAGAAAAGACGTAGCTGGATTCATCTTGAGCTGGTGCTTCCTCATGAGGTCAAACACTGTCTTCAAATCTTTTAAGTGATCTTCTTTATTTCTGCTTTTAATTGCTAGGTCATCTACGTAGCACTCCACTGTTTTCCGGAGGTGCTCCTGGAAAATTGCATGCATGGCGCGTTGATACGTTGCACCTGCGTTCTTTAGGCCAAAGGGCATGACTGTATAGCAGTATACTCCAAGTGGCGTCCTGAAGGACGTATGCTTCTCATCATCGGGATACATCTTTATTTGATTATATCCCGAGAATCTATCTATGAACGTCATGCGCTCATACTCACAAGTATTATCTATCATAATATCAGTGATGGGTAATGGGAACTCGTCTTTGGGGCAAGCCTCACTCAAATCCCTAAAATCTATGCAGACTCAGATTTTTCCATTTTTTTTAGTCACGGGAACTATATTTGCGACCCAGTCAGGGTGTTGTTCCTCGCGAAGAAAGCCCGACGCGATCAACTTTTTGATTTCAGCTTCTATAGCTTCCATGATCTCTGGGCGGAATCTTCGTTGTTGCTGCTTTATTGGCTTAGCTTCTGGTCGCTTCAATTTGTGAACCGCCACGCTTGGATCCAACCCTGGCATTTCCTAATAACTCCAAGCGAAAATATCAATGTATTCGCGGACGAGAGATATCAATTCCTTCCTTTCTTCCGAGGATAGGTTCTCACTTATAAATATGAGTTTAGGATTCTTTTCATCTCCCATATTGATTTGGATCACTTTATCTTCAGTTGGGGGCTGCCGTTGTTCAAACTGAATCTCCCACTCCCTATTAAGATGCTTGTCCTAAGGGTCATCTCTTTCTGGTGAAGTTTCCTTCAAATCTTCGTCTTCTTGGATCGCGGAAGCCATGTTCGTGGATACCTCGTGGAAGATCACACCTGTGCTGATATCTGAATCCCAGCATGATGATTCTGATGAATGATCGTACTGTCTTTCCTCAGCTTTGTCGCTTGAGAAGGCCTCGGAAGTGGTAACGCATCCCAACCCCCTGCCGGTTTTCTAGTAATAGTCTGGCGTCTTCCTTTCGGGGACAAAAGGTTGAAGGATTGTCTTCCTTCTTTTTCCGAAATTCAACCCCCTGCCTTCGGCCAGATTGTATCCCATTTTCTTCATTATTCCACGGGAATTTTCATCGTAATGGAAGAACTCGGGTTTTCCCTATTCTTCCTCAGAATCTGAACATTTCTCTTTGTTCCTATGACTTGCTCTTCCAGATACTATGGCCTTTTGGAATCCGCTTTTGAGAGGGACCTCAAAAATAGCTTGGTCAGCCCTTTCAACGTCATCACTTAATTCATATAAGGATGATCGGATAGGTGCTTGGAAGGAAGTCAGAGAATATATCTCATTTACACAGTCGCTAAATGCATCTATCCTAGTACTTGAGGGCTCAAAATCAACACCAGAAGAATAAGCAAATTTCAGATTTTCATTTATCTCCCATTCACCATCAGAGTGAACGGCATTATTTACATCAAGGCCTTCGAGACTTATCACAATGGGCTCACCATCCCAGATTACATCCTCGGATTCCGAATCTTCGGATCCTGATTCTGTATCAGCCTCTTCGCCACTATCAGAGTCATCCTGAATGGGCCGATCTGCGATGCCAAACACATCTTGATATAGCAATGGGTCAGTAAAGTAGTTTTCAACTCTTTTGAAGGGTTGTTTCTCCGCAATGAGTGTCTTCACGTTCGCGTCTTCGTCGACGTACTTCATGCATTGGTGTAATGTAGAGGGCACGATAGATTGCTATGGATCCAGGGTCTCCCCAACAGCAGGTTGTATGACGTGTCCGCATCTATCACGTAACACGTGACTTCCATTTTTAGGTCGCTAATTTGACACTTGAGTTTTATTTTACCCAAAGGTCTACTACCGTTAGCATTGAACCCGAAGATGGTAGTGTTAGTTGCGGCCAACCAGTTCATCGGCACTCCAAGATATCGTAGCATCCTTCGCGGCATGATGCTCAAAGCCGAGCCTGGATCAACTTGAATACGATCAATCTCCGTAGACCCTATGTATCCCTTGTAATACAAATGGTGATGATGCTTATTACTTCTGACTTGCATATCTTCCGGAGAGAAGGTAACGCAAGGGATGTTTTTACCAGAAATCTGGTGACATGTCGCATAAAGAGACTCTCCTTCTTCGATCGTCTCTGGTATTTGCGCCAAGGACACTTCCGAATCTTGCAGAGCCTCTCTTAAAGCTTCCCTAGTAGATTTGGAGAGCTTCAGGAGCTCGTACAAGGTTATCCTTGCAGGGATATTGGCCAACTGTGTTAGGATGTCGAACTGGAATGACTTTCGCGAGTCTTCCGCAAGTTCTTTTCCCTTCTTCCTTAGAGCTTTGTCAAACTTCAGCTCCTTTTGCTTGACTTTCTCTAGAGATGGTTGAGAATCTGTTGTTTGGCCGTAATTCTTTAAGTAATCTTTTCCCGAACGGGTCCCTTTGGAGGGAGGGTCTGCATCAGCGACCAAGGAATTTCTGATTTCTTTTTCCGAATCGGTCAGAGCAGGAACGATCTCATCGTCTTCGGGAATTACGGAAACGATGTTGGAGGTGAAGACCCTCTCTGTTCGCTTCTTCCCAGATGAACTGGGACTCCATTGTTCATCATTTAGGAGATCAGGATGTACCCATAGTATCTCTCCCCTATCAGTTTCAAAGGGGAATAGTCATTTCTTTTGCTGTTGGTGTGGGTCGAAATTTATGACTTGCATCGTGCCTTTATGGATGGGCTGCACTCCATCTTGAACTGTTGACTCTATCCAGTGGGGCGATTTACCAAACTTGACGGTCACTATGTTCGCAGTCACCTTCTTCTGGTGCTCTTGAAGCTTGATGACATTAGCGTCCACTAAGACTTGAATTTTGTCTTTAAGGATGTAGCAATTTTGGGTGGGGTGGTTAATGATCCTATGGTAGACACAGTAGTTAGGATCATTAACTTTTCCAGCTTCCTCTGGATGTTTAAACTCTGGCAACTTCAGCATCTTCTTACTCATGAGGAGGTTGAAGATAGTCTTCGTGTACTCATCCTTAAAGGAGTATTGCTTTTGTAGCATTCGCGTCTGAGGATGAAGTTTCGGGGAAGTCTTCGTAGGTTGTGGTGCATCAGTGATCATTGTTTCCTTTCCCTTATATCCTCGGAGTCGGGACTTATAGCTGTTATCACCACTTCGCTTCGGTTTCTCCTCGCCTCCCTCTTCTTCAAGCCTTTACGCAATTTCTTCAGTTTCTTCAGCTTGTAGGGCGAGATCCTTCCAAGTTGAGGACTTCACCGCCCCATCCTGGCTAGAACCTTGGTCGATAAATTATGTCGACAGGTTTCTACCAGGGTCTTTTCTGGCATCCCGTGCGGACATCTGAGAGAATCGTTCCGGAACCTTTTGATGAAGTCCCGGGCTGACTCTCCTTTCTTTTGTTTAGCGGCTAGAAGCACCGGCATTGATATCTCAATATCATCTTCATAGAATCGAGTGAGAAAGGCTTTCTCCATGTCGCTCCAGGAATTGATGGTTCCCAGTTCTAATCTCCGGAACCATTCAAAAGCTAGCCCGGTTAAGGTACTAACAAATATTCTTATAATAATAGGGTCATTTCAGGATAAATGCCCTATCTGTGACTTAAAATAGTAGAGGTATTTGTTTGGCGATCCTCTACCATCAAAAGATTTGAGCTTAATGGTTTGTAGCTTTCTGGGAACGGCACCGTTTCCCACTCCATGGGATATGGCCTCACTACACCCAGTTCTTGTAGGTCGCCCTTATGCATAAGGGCGTTCAGTTGGTTCTGGAAGCTCTCCATCCAGACAGCATTTGCATTTTCCTCCTGGTGCATAGAGCGGTTGTCATCATCTTTATGATGTTCTTCTTCTTCTTGATTGTTATGAAGACCATGACCTTCTTCTTCGGTCTTTTTTCCTGTATTCTTCAGTTTAGCTTTTTCTAACTCCATCAGAACGTGTAGCATATCTTTAAGCTCGCTGATGGCATTCTGCTGTTGCTGGATATGCCTATCTTGCTCCTCCATTCTCCGCATGAACTCTTCTGAAATATTGTTCTGCGTCATATATGTAGAGGCGGAGTCTTCTAAGAATGAATCAGACGTCTGTGATTCAGCCATAACAGACTTGGCTATATCTTCTTTATCAGATGAGATCCCCACCATCTGTCTATAATTCATAGGGATCGCTACCCCACTTTTGAGTCGAGTGTGCTAAAAAACTCCTCGCTCTTCTTTGGATGGGTCTTTCGAACTCGAAGAGAGCTCTGGGTCAGGATCTTCTTCTTCGGAGTTTTTTTTCGCCTTCTTTTTCTTCTTCTTTTCTCCAACGCTTATCATGTTGGAGGTCATCGCGGGATATTTCGGTTCAGAAAACTCGAGCCTGCGTCGTCTCCTTTTTGCCGATTGAGATGACGATATTGATGGAGACGACAATCGACAAAACACCGAGGATCGGACATGAGTTGGACAATGACAGTGAGACAGTACTGCATTGATCAGTCGTTCACAGTAGCATTGAGATACATGGGATTCTTCTCTTCTTTTATTTAGAAGTTCCCTAAGATATCTTGCACCGGAGTCCTTTGTGATGGGCTCATTTATGAGGGACGGTGGAGTTTCAACCTCGCAGATAGGCATGTGTCTCTTGCGAATTTGAGGTTCGCGAGTTTCTTTCGATTTTTTCCTTGGGATGCGAACATATGCTCCGCGTTGATTATGGACAACTTTGACAGGTTCACTACGCTTCCTGTAGGAAACATGAGTGAATCCTTCTGCATCTTGACCAACCTCGTCCTTAGGCTTCCATATTTGGATCGTAGGTTTCTGCCGAGATGAGTTGGCAGTTTCCTTTTGTTGCACATTCCTGTGAAGGGCACGAGCTTTGCTTCTCCTCAAGTTTCTCCTCATTGTACGAGTGAGAAGAACCTCCTTCTCCACATGACAGCTTTGCGGAGCGGGTGGTGGTCGCTTCCCCTTGTTGAAGCGGGGACCTTGGTCCACTTTGCTTGAGAGATCAAGAGTCTTTATCGGAACTGGCAAAGAGCCCGTTGTTAAGGAAGGAGATTTCAGACTATCTTGGTCCATTGTTTCCCTCAACTGGGCTATTACCATCTCCTTGGGAATTGACCCCTTGGAGATTTTATGGTATCCCCTTAGGGAAGTAGGGCTCTTGGAGCCTGAAGAAAGAAATTCTTCATACCTTTGCTGGTCGACGGAAATGGTGAGCGAGTCGACCATACTACCAACTGGAATGTTCTTGGATTGAGCTACCACCAAGTCACCTGAGGTGATGGTACCCCCAGCGGAGTCGCCAATCTTTTGTTCGCCATAAAAATTGAATTTCTCTTTACTGACAATCTTTCACTAAAGGATTACAATCTAACAGTTTTCCGTTTACAGAAGATGAGGAGGATGGACTTCCTCTTCGTTTAAGGCTGGGTTTCTAGGTAGCTATAGAGGACGATCCTGTTCTCCGTTGACACTCCGTACAATCTCTCTCTCAGTTGGCTAAAAGAAAGAAAAAGGGGCTCTTTGCTCTTGATCACAAGGGGTAATTTCTAGTAGAAGACGTCTGTCTCTGTCTATCTCTGTGTTTCTTTCACTCCCCGCCTTTTATAGGGGGCTTGGAGTAATATCCCGCCATATTTTGCTCGACCGTTAGCTCCGACCACTCGAGAAGTACCGCCATATTCGTTAGGTGGTTATTCCCACGATCGAAGTAACGCCGCTGCATTCGTTTGGCAGTTATTTCCACGATCCGAGGTGGCAATTCTTCTGTTCAGGTCGAGTGACTTTGTATTAAACCCCCACCCGAAAGCTATGGGCAGTGTCGCGAATCTCAGCTTTAGATTTGCGAACCTGTTCTGTCGTCTGGATCGCGGACCTCAGCTTCTTAGATTCGCGGACCTCAGTTTCTTAAATTCGCGGACCTCAGTTTCTTAGATTCGTGGATCAGATGAGTTGCGGGCTTCCGTCTCAGAATTCATGGATCTGCTTTGCTTTTTCAGAATTTTTCGCCAACAGTCGTGAGTTAGACTGGGAGCTAACTCGTGAATACGACGGAGTTGCGACTGGTAAAGGAGCGCAGCTACCCTTTGGTGTACCTCCAGTGGTTATCGTCCCGTCGTGAGTTAGACTGGGAGCTAACTCGTGAATACGACAGAGTTGCGACCGGTAAGTTCAACACAAATGGGACCTTCCAAGATGGACTCCCCAGATGTGTTATGGGGCTACTTCTGGGTAGGATTACCAAAGAGCATCTCGTCAGGGAGGTCTCGGTTCGAGCGAAGACCTTCCATAGTGAATTTGTGGCGAAGGGTGGCCAATATCCTACAAAGGACTTCAGGATGCCCGGATGGATTCACTCATCGGGCAACATGTGGTGGTTCAGGCTCGTCAAGTACGTGATGGACACCCATGAGCAGACTTTGAAGGAAATCGGCTTATACAAAACCATCAAGAACATCCAGTTTGGGTTGCCCTGAAGTTCATACCATCTATTCAGCCTTCTGGAAATATATAACCCCTGAAACATGCACCTTCTTTACACCAGTGGGTGAGCTGGGACTTGCTCTCCATGAGATGTATGAGGTGTCTGGGTTATCAATGGGCGAGGTTCCCTATGAGGAATACATACCTACCGCCGAGGAGCTGAACATGCTGAAGGTGAGGGATGAACACATCTACCAAACGTACTGGGAGATGATATGCCACTATCATATCTGTGTTGATCTAGCTGGAGTAAGAAATCAAGAGATCAGCCACAAGAAATGGGCAGACTACCTCTTTATTAACTTAAAATAGAGTCTCCCTATGGTTCGCGGACGCCCGCATGTCAGCATCGAAGAGATCGAACAACGCATCTAGAAGCTGGAGGCCACCACTTATACCACTGAGTCAAATGAAGGAGGGTTTAATCCCGCCACGGTCTTCCAAAGTTTCCACTACCAAGTGCAGTTCCCCATATATGATCGGGGCTTACTTGTTGGCTTCTTGATGCTGTGGCTGAAGAGGTGTGTCGTCCCTTCATTGCCCAAGGAGGCCATTGCGAAGAATGTTGTCTATCATGCCGTTTTACTGGCTTACGGACGACCGTTCAAGCTCTTGCCGGCAATGGTTAGCAACCTCCAAAGCGGGCTTCGAGCCCTCTGCAATAGCTTTATTCCAGCAGAGAAGAATAAAGGAAAAGCTACAAAGGGCAAAGTAGCAAAAGAAACTGCTACGGTGAAGACACCGAACCCCAGGGTGGAGATGCCCTATACATATTTGATGGCATGGCTAGTCATGCATTGCCCATCACTTATGAGTGCTGTAGATTACTGCCCAATCGACAAACTGTTCTTCGTGGAGATGTATGAATGTTCCACGTGAAAGAGCAATTACATGTCGATAATCCACAAGACGCTCCGTCACCACCAAAATTATGAGATTTTTCGATGCTTCCCTGATTTCCCTGTTGAAGAGTACGGATCGAAATTTAAAGATATTTTAGGGGCAGACAACTTCACCCATTTATCTTCGGGGGTGTTCTGGTGGCTGTTGAGCATCCGTCCCGGGCACTTGGTATATCGTCAAGACACCATGTGCTACATAGAGCCGTATACACCAAGCCATTTTGATCGTCAATTCGGGTATACGCAGCTCTATGTAGGGAATCCAAATAAGGGGTTGGTGTACGAAGGAAACTTTTATGCGGGAGCACGAGGCTGGTTCCATTTCGTTGTCGGATGAACCGGAGCTTTATTTACGTTGCCCCAGAAGGTGCCGGACTCAAGCATGGCTTTAAGATTTTGCACCTGGTACAGCATTGCTAACGCAGATGTACCGAATTTCTCCATCAACCATAGTTGTTGCAAGGAGATTGAAGCCTGCTATTCTTGCCGTAAAGGGGCGAAGAGGGTTTGAGTGAAGGGGATGGACGAATTCCTCGGCACGGTGGCCGATCCATCAGATTCAGGCGATTCTGATAGTGACGACGATGGCGGTGACGATAATGCTGATGTTGGCGGTGCTCCCCAACCTGTCGTCACCCGTTCTCGGAGCCCAACCGTTAAGCGTCGTGGGTCTACTAGAGGTGAGCCAGCCCGAAAGAAAAAGAAGTTGGCTGGGAAAACGCTGGTAATCCCCCATGAAGCGGCACTCCAGTTTTCTACGGATCTGCTTGCCTCAACTCTGCCATCAGCATCGGCAGAGGAGAGCAGGCCTGTTGAAGCCCCTAGTGCCACCAAAGCTCCGATTCTGCCAACCACAAAATCTGTCGAGCACACTACGACGCAACCTATAGGTAGCAAGACGGGTGTGCTCCTAGAGACGGCCACAGCTTCTCCTTCAAGTCCAACCGCGAGACTTGTGTCTACTGGTATGATTCTACTCTTTTAGCTTTATATTCTAACTTCTTATTATTTTTTACATATATGTGACACTTCCTGTTTGCTTTCTGAGATGTAGGTAGTCAGCTTCACTCGCCTATGCATTTGACTACCAGGTGGAGTGCGAGGAGTTGGTTGATTACTCTAGCACTACCGGCACAGTGGGCAGACTGGGTAGTTCTGCAGACGGATTCGATGCAGACTACTTCACACCGGCTCCACGTTATGTTTCTTCATCAACTTCTCCGATTGACGAATTAGGGAGTGATGACAGGACTGATACTGTTGCTGTAATGCCAAGAGATGCTCCTCCATCTCCCAGTCTACCGTCTCCAACACCGGTCGTTTGCTCCGAAGACACTTTTCCGGTTGTTGTTGGTGCGCCCTCAGCTCCTCAGCCAGCGATATTAACGGCATCAACAATTGTGGCTGTTGAGACCCCCGTTGCCCCTCCTGCTCCAACTCGCTTGCTGACAGGTGATGAAGATAATTTAAAGTTCTCCTTTGAGGCCACTTCTGCTACAGGAGGAGCTTCAGGCGGAGATACTCCATTATCTACTCCTGTTGGCGAAGCTGCTCGACTAACTAGTACCAGTGAAACTACACTCGGGTCCCCAGTTCTGCAAGTCCTTATTGGCTTTACTGACCCCGCATGTCATGAATCTGGTACAAGGACGAGCTTCTTCTTCCTCAACTCCCACGGAAGCCACTCCTCCCCCGGTGACATCTTCCTTAGTACTGCCTGCTCTGAACTTAGACACTATTGATCCTCTTGAGAAATTCTTCAATCACAATGTCATTGATTTTTTGCGGCTACTAAGGATATGTATGGAGATGATCCTAGATGGGAGGAACTTCCTTGAGCTTGGATGCCCAATATTGTCAAGTTATCTGGACAATATCGAAAGGATTGGAGGACGTGACCAAGCAGCTCCTTACCGAGCCCGCCTAGAAGCTTTGGAAGAGCAAGTGCAGATGCTAAACACAGTTTGCCAAGCAGATGTGGAAGTGATCACCGAGATTGAATTAGCGCGGCTGTGAGTAGAGTTGACGGCCCGTCAAGAGGAGCTGAGGTGCCAATAGGACGAGTGGCCTCGGAAGTTGGCGGAGCTATGAGCCTGCCAGGAGTCAGTCCTCAGAGGGCTAGAGATGGTAGATTTTGAAATCGAAGGGAGCCAAGCGGCCATCCTCAGAGCCAGGGAGACTATTGCCAAAGCTCAGGCTATTTTAGAAGCCAGTGAGTCTCGGCTAGGGGAATCCGTGAAGAAACGGGAAGAACTGATTCTTCAACAGAGACAGCTCGAGCAAGAAGCCATGATGAGGAGCCATTCTATTGAAGAATCTTGTCAGCGATTGGCCCAGCAACTTGCTATAAACGACGATGATTTACGCAGGCAGGCTCAACACTCGGTAGAGGAAACCCGTCGACGAGTTATTGATGAGACGACAAATAATATGAAGCTTTTGGGAGAGCCTTAACTCCCCTGTTTTCTTATACATATTTGTTTATTCTTTGTAATAAAAAAAGGAACTCAAAAATTCTTTTGAATTCTTTTTGTAACTTTATTCTTTCAATTCATGAATAAAGATAATTTTTTTGATTCTTTTATCTGTTGGCTACAAATTTTTTCTTGCACAACAAATAATGACATAAAATAGTTCATAGTTTCGGTAAAACAATCCAAGGCTCATCTACGTAACTTAGATTGCTGATACTAGAATGACCATATCAAAATTACTGACCACGGTAAAGCTTCTCAAATAGACCAAGCTGATAGTTTGGTGAAAGCGTTTAATCGCATACACCAGAATGATCAGGTTAGGATCACTGACTTAGACAGAGACACCTAATTGCACATGCCTTAGTTTGGTAAAGAAATTCAAGTGCTCGTATTCGTAACTTGAACACGTGAATGGTTATACTCTTAGGGATATGAACCAAATGTGACAATTTTTTTTATGCATTATACTTTTTCAAAAATTTGTCGTTAATTGGCATCATCATTCTGTCACCATTCTAATTCATTAAGCGATAAGCTCCACTAGAGTATACTATCTCCATGATGAATGGTCCTTCCCACTTGGGTTCAAATTTACCCTTAGTCTTGTGGGTCATAATCATTGGCCTTTTAATAGCCAGAACCAAGTCTCCCTGCTTAAAGGTTCTTTGTTTAACGTTCTTATTGAATGCTTGCGAGACTCGGGCTTGATACAACTCAATCTGTTGCTGAGTCCGGAGACGCTTCTCATCTAGTGCTTCTAGTTCTTGCAATCTTTGTTGATGTCGTTCCTCTGTTGTCATTTTCGTGGCTAATGCCACTCTTATGATGGTATGTGGACCTCCAGAGGCAAGACGGCCTCGCTTCCAATACCAAGGAGAAAGGGGTAGCTTTTGTTGGGGTGCGGACTGTGGTGCGATAAGCCCACAAACACTCTCCTAACTTTTCATCCCAGTCTCGTTTATTAGAAGAGACGAACTTCCGAAGGAGTTTAATAATCGTCTTATTAAAGGCTTCCGCCAATCCGTTCACCGCGGGGTTATATGGGGTTGAAGCAATATCCTTAATTCTGAACTTATCACAGAATCGTTAGAACCCTTGGCTGATGAATTGCGGTTCGTTGTCATGAATGATTCTTCGAGGAATGCCAAAACGGTAAATGACATGATGTTTAATGAATTTAATTACATCTGTCACCTTTACCTCTCTCATGGGTACTGCTTCGGCCCATTTTGAAAAATAATAGGTTATTGTGAGTATAAACCGATGTCCTCATGATGACGGGAGAGTTATTGGCCCTACGATATCCATTCCCCATGCTTCAAATGGCCAACTAGCAACAGTATTGTGCAAGTATTCTGGGGGTTGATGAATAAAATTGGCATGTATCTGATATGCATGGCACCGTTTAGCGTATGCCATTGCATCGGTAATCATCTTCGGCCAATAGTATCCTGGCCTTCTTATGCGGTCCCCGAGTTTTGGGCTGGGCTGATGGGCTCCACACACTCTATCATGCGTCTCTCTCAGTACTTCATCGGCTTTTGCTCTTGAACTGCAGCACGATAAGAGACCGTCACTTGACTTTCTGTACAAAGTCTGCAATGTAAGATCGTACTAAAATCTTTGAGCTTTCCTCTTTATTGAGGCAGCTTCCTTTGGATCCTCTGGTAGCATCCCATATAAGGCGTAATCCACAAACGAAAATCGCCAATTACGAGGTTCCAGAGCTAAG
Source organism: Dracaena cambodiana (assembly GCA_036321105.1). Taxonomy (NCBI): domain Eukaryota; kingdom Viridiplantae; phylum Streptophyta; class Magnoliopsida; order Asparagales; family Asparagaceae; genus Dracaena; species Dracaena cambodiana. The sequence goes on from JAYEPQ010000016.1 coordinate 26,895,551, forward strand.
CCTGCTTGGCACACTTTCCTGGTTTGGAAAATCGTATCTGAATGGAGAAGTTTTCTACTTCCAATAGTGATACTATTAGTTGCGCCTGGCGGGATTGCCAAATGTTGCAGCTAATGTGGCAAGAGCGTCCATATAGATATTCTCATTTCGAGGTATATGGTAAATATAAAATTGTTCAAAATATCCTGCCAACTCAATGGCTAATTGATGATAGGAGATGAGGGCTTCATATTTGACTTCATATTCGCCCGTCATCTGATTGACGATGACCTTAGAGTCTCTATATGCCTCTAGATAGTTCACCCCCAGTTGTAGAGTTATTTTTAAACCAATAATAAGCGCATTATATTCCGCCACATTATTTGTACACGGCTCTGTTAATGAGTAACCGTTAGGCAGTATGTGTTTATGTGGGGAGATCAGTACCATCCCCACTCCAGCAGCAGATCGTTTTGCAGCACCATCAAAGAAAATCTGCCATGGCTGTTTTTTTGCAAGTTGTGTTGACTTCTGACATCTGTTTCGAGATATCTCTAGATGATTTAGAGTTGGACCAAATTGGATGGTCTGCGAGGAAGTCAGCGATCGCTTGTCCCTTCATAGCTTTTTGAGGAACAAAGTGTATGTCATATGGCGATAAGAGTAATGCCCATTTTGCCTATCGGCCATTTAAAGATCCTGGTTTTGTCATCAGGATTTTTAGATATGAATTGTTTGCCCTGAAAGATAGTGTCGCATTTTCTGGGCGGTGAACACTAGGGCTAAACATTCTTTTTCAATCGGGGTATACTGATGCTCGGCTCCGATCATTGTCCGGCTTAAGTAATAGAGGGCATGTTCATGACCCTGCTCATTATACTGAATGAGTAACGCTCCTAACGCGTTATCCATGGCCCTTACATATATAAAGAATGGTCTTCCAGGGACAGGTGCCACGAGGACAGGAGGTTTCGTAAGGTATTTTTTAAGATCGTCAAATGCTTGTTGACATGCTTCGTCCCATACGAAGGAAATCCCCTTTTTTATAAGTCTAGAGAACGGCTGTCATCATCCCGACAGATTGGAGATAAAGCGCCGGATATAGATCAATTTTCCTTATAACCCCCTCAGTTCTTTAAGGTTGCGGAGAGGTGGAATCACCTTGATCGCTTTTACCTTTTCGGGATCAAGGAAAATTCCTTCCGAAGTAACTATGAATCCAAGGAATTTTCTGCTGGACACCCCCATGAAGGACTTAGTAGGATTCATCTTCAAGTTATGTCTTCGCATAAGATTGAAGACTGTTCTCAGATCCTGAAGATGGTCTTCTTTGTTTTTGCTTTTGACTGCCAAATCATCTACGTAACACTCTACCATTTTGCGCAGATGTTCTTTAAATATAATGCTCATCGCGTTGATAAGTGATGCCGGCATTCTTCAACCCAAAGGGCATTACTGTATAACAGTACACCCCCAACGGCGTTCTGAAAGCCGTGTGCTTTTCGTCGTCCGAGTGCATTTTAATCTGATTGTATCCTGAGAAGCCATCCATAAAAGACATCCTCTCGTAACCACAGGTGTTATCGATCATTACTTCGGTAATCGGGAGTGGAAACTCGTCCTTAGGGCATGTAGCGTTTAGATCCCGAAAATCGATGCATATCCGGATCTTGCCGTTCTTCTTACGAACTGGCACTATATTGACTACCCAATCAGGATATTGTTCTTCACGAATAAATCCTAATTTTATGAGCTTGTTAATCTCAGCAACTATCGCCTCCATTAATTCCAGTCGAAAATGCCTTTGCTGCTGTTTAACTGGCTTGGCGTCTTCTTTAATATTCAACCGGTGTGTGACAATCTGAGGATCAAACTCGGGCATATCTTCATAGCTCCATGCGAAACACGTCTATATATTCTTTAATAAGGGATATAAGTTCCTCCTTTTCTAAAGGAGTTAGTGTGTCGCTTATGAAAATGGGCTTCAGATTATCTTCCGTTCCCATGTTAACTTGTAGTAGCTTATCTTCTGTGGGTGGGTCACGCTGTTCAAAACGGATATCCCAGAGAGTATCCATGTGTTTAGTCCAGGAATCATCTTGAACATCAATTGGTTTCTCGTCGCTTTCTAGTGTGGCTGAAAGCATATTTGCTGTTAGAGATTGAAACCAAGCGCCAGTACTTAGATCTGAATCATGATCTAACGGATAAAGATTCTCGTTGGTCGAAGAGCTCTCTTCATATTTGTATGGCAGTGAGGGAGGAGTGGATACATACCCTAACCCCCTTCAAGTTTTTTGATAATAATCTGGTCTCTTCCCTCTTGGTCTAAATGAGGGTATGAGATTTTGCCGCCCTTTCCCAAAGTTTATTCCCGGCTTTTGGGTAAAATTATAACCCATCTTTTCCATCATTCGTTGGGACTTTTACTCGTATAAGTGAAATTGGGGTGATGTTTGTTCATCACTTTCACTACTTTATCTTTGGTTAGGCGACACGATCACTTTGCCGAAGACAATTAGCTTTTGAGATACCTGTCGTAGAGGTACTTCAAAGAAGTGACCTCGTCCCTTCATTATTTGGGACCGAGAGAGGAGGGATGACCTGATTGGCAAATGATATGCCGCCAGAACTTCAAGTTCGGATAGGCCATCCGCCTCAGTGGAAGTACATGAAGGCTCAGACTCTGTAGCGACAGTAGGCTCGTAGATTAATTTTATATTTTCATTGATCACCCACTCATCCTCAGCCACATTAGTTACACTACTATCAAAATTCACATTAAAATTTATATGAGGGTTTATCTCATAGTCACCCCCATCATCCTCTTCCAGAGATTCGTGCGCAGTGTCCGCCTCATTGCCGCTATCGTCGGGTTTTTGAGGCTCTTTGTGGCTGTCATTGGGGACCTCATGGGCCGGCTTGTAGAGCATGGCATCGGTGAAATAATTTTCTAGCCTTTTGAATGGTTGCCTGTCTGCAACTAGCGTCCGGACTTCACCTTGTTCATCGCAGTATTTCATACATTGATGGAGAATCGATGGGACTATCATATAGGCATGGATCCATGGTCGCCCCAGTAGAATATTATAAGATGTGTCTACGTCAATAACGTAGCACGTAACTTCTGTCCTCAAATCTCTGATTTGGCATCAAAATCGGATCTTCCCGAGGGGACAGCTATCATTAGCGTTAAACCCCTATATCGTAGTATTTGTTGGTGTCCGGCCATGGGGAGAAATTCCCAATAGCTGCATCAACCTTCTGGGAATGACGCTTAATGCAGATCCTGGATCGATTTGAATGCGGTCCACCTTTGTGGATCCGACATATCCAGTAAAATATAAAGACCTATTATACTTTATATTCCTCACCTGCATATTCTCTGGGGAAAAGGTAATCTGTGGGACTTGCCTCCTCACTTGATCACAGTGGAGGTAGGAATCCTATTCTTCATCGGCTGGCTCGACGATCTGTGCTAATAAAGATTCAGAGTCTGTCAAAACCTCTCTTAATACTTCGTGAGTTGATTTCGACAATCATAGCAACTCGTAAAGTGTAACTCGAGCTGGGATATTTGTCAGCTGAGCTATTATGTCAAATTTAAATGTAGCATCCTTGACCTCTTCGTCTTTTCCAGGATTTTTCTGGAAACGAAGCTCTTTTTGCTTTGCAGGCTTCGCTAGTTCCCCGTATATTCTTCGGATCTACTCTGGTTAGTCTTTGAGGTAGGCTTTACCGAATCGAGTGCCGGAGGGACCTGCCTCATCATGATGAGTGGCCATAATTTCGGCCTTCTCTTCAAAGTCTGTGAATGCTCCTGTAACTATGTACTCTTCTTTTATTTCAGCAGAAATAGTATTACTAGTCCACTTTCTCCTCTGGCTCCCTGAGGTGGTCTATTGTTCATCCTATAATAGATCAGGGTATCCACATGACTTACCCTCTTTGTGTTGTTACGGGGACAAGTCCTTTCTGTGCTCTTTAATATGGGTCATGATTCTTCATGACCAGTTTCCCTTCTGGTATCGGGGTTACTCCTACAGGGAACTCATGCGTCCCAACCACTAGGGTTGATATATTAGCAGTAACTTTCTTCTGTTCCTCTTTCAGGGTCAGAACTCCAGCCTCTATCAATGCTTGGATCCTGTTCTTCAGAGGGTAACAGTCCTTGGTAGGGTGTCCAACATTCCTGTGGTATAGACAATAGTTGGGCTTGTTGGTTTTACCAGCGTCCTCCGATTTTCTATTTTCTGGAAGTTTCAACATTCCCTTCCTAAGGAGCAGATGAAATAGTGTAGGCGTCTAAAAGTATAGGTCCTCTCTTGTCAGGTCATGAGTATCATATATTGTATTTTTTCTCCCATACTTTATCTATTTTTTGTATATAAATAAATGCTACTCGGGTATTTTTAGTGTCTTTTTCAGGTAATCCGATTCGTAAAAGGAGATGGCATGAAATCAGAGTTTGGAGTCGGAAATCAGAGTCTGAAAAGTTACTAAAGTGGGCAAGACTACGAGACTACGATTCTGCAGAGACTCCGAGTTCAATACAGGCAGGAAACCTAAACGTACAAGACAATATTATCACGTGGAAAACGTTTCAAGAATATTAGGCATAATTTGGCTGCTATTTAGCGGTTTTCACTGCCATTTGGCGGCCCAATGTGGGCCCCCTCTCCGAGTTTTCTCCCGTGGCATCGTTGTAATTTAGTGGTTTTGTGGTTCTGTTATAATTAGGGTTTGATTTTCGAAAACTATATATTGGCCTATCCTTGTATTCTAAAAAAAGAAACCTGGAATTTTGTACTCGTTTTCTGATTAATAAAGTTAGGGTTTTTGCTGAAGGTTGACGGCCACAATACCGTGTTCCAGAGGTAAACCATTGTTCTTGAGATTTTTACTTGCTTTCTAGATAGAGTTTATCGCTTTCTAGTTTAGGGTTTACTGCTTTTTAGATTAGGATTTATCATATTCATGAATAAAAATTTGATCTTGCTTAGTAAAAATATGAGTAGCTAATTAGTTTAGCTCTAGGATGTAGATGAAGCTAAGATCCACCATGTAATTGCTCTCTAGTACTTTCTTTTTAAAAAAAATTAATAAAGACATGATTTTTCAATAAAAAAATTAAAATACAAGAACTCGAAGATTAGGACTTTGATAGGTTATACTTGAATTAGAGTTCTTGATAACCTATACTTAGTTAGAGTTTGGAGTTGCTGGTTTTATCTTTTTCTTTGAATTATCTAAAAGATTTAGTTTGTTTTTATAAGAAGTAGCATTTTTGATGAGTTATACTTGCACAACACTTGATAGCTCATACTTAGGGCACTTTAAGTAAAAAGTAAACTAAAACGATAAAATTTTTATGATAGAAGAAAATAATAGAAGTAAGAACATGGTTGGAAATTAGTGGATTTTAGATCCTAGGCTATTTAGATTAATCCGACTTTAATTTAGAACCTTTGGTTAGTCCGATAGAACTATAGAGAAAGTAAGAATCGCAAAAATACCTTAGATCCCTGTGGAACGACCTGTACAGCGCTACACCGACACTGTGTGCTTGCAGTAAATTATCACATCAAGTTTTTGGCGCCGTTGCCGGGGATCGACGGTATTTTTCTTACTTTTTCTGACGTTTTACGGGATTAACAGTATGTGTTGAGTATGTAGAGATATTAAAGTCCAGATACAGGAAAATAAACAGGGCTAGATAAGAATTTAAAATGTACTGAAAATATCTGAGAACCTAGTTCCCTGTTTTGGCCGCCAATTAGAGGTTAAAACCGCCATTTGGCGGCACGTTTTGAATGAAACTCCACAAATATTTCCTGTTATCTGTATTTTTTGTCTCTGGTTCTGTAAAAAAATTCAATAAAAAATAATAATAAAATATTAAATAGTAGGAATCATATTTTTATTTGATCATATCTATTTCACCATTTTATCTCTCCACTACACCCCACTTCTTGTATTAGTTTAGGAAACTCACGCATACACTCACGGTCGCTGGTTCATACCACATTGGACCCGTGATCAATTTGGTCGACTTGTGAGATCAGATTTGTTCATGGGAGCCAAGATGGACCAACCGATCCCGATCCTTCAGGATCGATGTTACCCGTTGCGCACATTACTTCCATCATGCATAAAACTTCCACACGCAGCGGGTAATCACTATGAATTGAAGCCGCAGTACATCAGTATGCTTCCTAAATTCACTGGTTCTGATTCAGAGGATGCATATCTCTTTATCAGTGAATTTCAGGAAGTATGCGTGATGATAAAAGTGCAACACTTATCGGAGGACGCAATTAAGCTCTGCTTCATCCCCTTTGCACTCAAGGATAATACCAAGAAGTAGTTGTACAGTATGCCTACTGATTCAATCACTACTTGGGATGAATTCGTTGCAGTATTTCTCAAGAAGTATTATCCCACGCATAAGACGATAAGGATTAGAAATCAAATCAATCAATTCCGTCAAGTGTCGGGAGAACCCTTCTGGAAATACTTAGAACAGTTCAAAAATCTTTTAGTTCAGTGCCCCCACCATGCGATAGAAAAATGGCGGTTATGTCAAATCATGTACGAAGGACTCGATTACAAAACCAAAACTCTTCTTGAATCCATGTGTCAGGGGAGTTCATGAGGAAAAATGAGGATGAAGCATGGGACTTTCTTGAGGACCTATTGTGGAAGACTATGCAGTGGGAGAGTCCTACCGAGAAGCCCAGTGCATCAACTTTTGCACATAAGGGTGGGATCCATAGCGCCGACAGCTCTATAGCTGCCGAAGCTAAGATCGCCGCCCTTATGAGGAGAATTGAGGCATTGGAGACTCCTAGTGCTCCACCGGTGGGTCAGTTAAATCAAATTCAAGCTCCCACATGCTTTAAATGCGGAACTCCGAATCATATTATGGAGGAGTGTCCATTATTAATGAATTCCATGGGTCCCATACTTGAACAGGCTAACGCCTTGTATCAAAAATCCATAAACAATCCTTACGCTCCTACATACAATCCTGGCTGGAGGAACCATCCGAATCTCTCATGGAGTCAAAGGCAATATCAGGGAGTCCCTAACCCTAACATACAACCTTCAGCCACTGGTCAATTCCCAAGACCAAATGTAGGTACCTACCAACACCCAAACGCTTCAAATTATGGGAACAACCAGAGTATGTCACCTGTACAAAACCACTCATATTCACAACAGGGGTCTAATAATGAACAAGAAAGCGACTTCAGTCACTTGAGAAGCACGTTGAAAATCTTCTCAAGTCTCATTCCAAGTTTGACACGCATATGTCCAACCTTAACACACACATGGAAAATCTTATGAAAGTGTCAGCTGATTTTATTCAAAATACAGGTCAGCAACTGCTCGTGAACTCTCAATCTATTAAGAATGTAGAGCAGCAGGTTGGACAATTAGCGAGTCAGATGAGTAAACGTGGCCAGGGTACCTTTCCAAGTCAACCCATAATGAACCCTAATGCCAGTTCCTCAAACTCTAATCAGTCGCATGTCCACCAATACAATGCCATTCACATGTTTAGATTTGGCAAGCAAGTGGACAATAAATGTAGCCATGCCCCCTAATCCCACTCCTATTATCTCGTAGGCTACACCATCTCTTCCACCCCTTTCTCCACAACCATCTCCATCACCTTAATTACAGTCACATGATCATTTAGAAGAACCTGTTCCTAAGCCGAAGTACCATATCCCAATCGGCATAGGAAGCCATCACCGCAAGTAGAAAAAATTCTTGAAACATTTCAGCAGGTGAAGGTTAATATTCCACTCCTTGACACTATACAATAGGTTCCTACTTATGCTAAGTTCCTCAAGAATTTGTGCAGTAAGAAACGAGCAAGAAATATTTCTGAGAAAGTTTTTCTTTCTGCAAATATATCACATATCCTCTCTAACTCCTTGCCTATCAAGTACAAAGATCCAGGTTCCTCTACAATCTCATGCCCCATTGGGAACACTACATTTGATAGGGCGTTGCTTGATTTAGGGGCAAGTGTCAACTTGCTTCCTTACACTGTTTATCAGCAACTGGGGTTAGGAAAACTTCAACCTACCAAGGTCACATTACAGCTAGCTGATCGTTCAATTAAGAGACCACTTGGTATGATTGAAGATGTGCTCATTAAGGTCGGCGAGTTTATTTTTCCTGTAGACTTTATTGTTTTAGAAACTGAGCCAATCTCCAATCCACGGAATCAAATTCCCATTATCTTGGGTAGACCATTCCTTGCAACATCAAATGCATTGATTGATTGTAGGAGTGGTCTCATGAAGTTATCATTTGGGAATATGACTGTGGCATTGAACATATTTAATATGGATGAGCACGCAACGAGTTTTCTCATTGAGGTTAATATGATTCATAGTTTGCACTCTCATTCGACCTCTTCCACTGATGATGAACCTTCATTTGAGCAAATGTTCAAAGATGAGCTCATACTATTAGAAGAATTGGCACATAATGATTTTGTATATGATGATACTTGTGCAAGTGTGCCATTGAATTATGAGCAAACTTTTGAGGATTTGTTTGCAGAGGAGCTCGCATTACTTCATGAGTTAGAAGAGCCACCACCACGTTCACTTAATTATATTAGACTCTTCTCACCTCATGATATTTCTACATATATACTTGTTACTAACGATGATTGGCAGGTTTATAATAAAGAATTCTTTAATCCAATTATTAATACTTACATGGGGACAAAGAAAAAGCGAGGACGACATAAGAAGCAGACAGGTAATTTCATGACTTGTAGAAGGTTAATGAGATATAATAATGCACCCACTTCACGTTTAAAACGCACACACTATGAAAGTGGGAAGCGATCGAAAGGTCGTAACCGCTTTCCATGCGTTAATAGGGTGAGAATATTGAGATCGTAATTTTTACGACTCTCATTATTTGTATAGTATTTGTATAATAGTTTTCATATATATTTTACCACACTTGGTTTTGTATGAGGGCATACACAAGTTTAGGTGTGGGGAGTGGATTAGGAGATTTTTATTTTTTTTAAGATTTTTAGGATTTTTTTTTTTTAGATTTTATTTTTTTTAAGATTTTTTGGGTTTCTTTATTTTACACTTTGGGTAGTTTTTAAGGTAATTTAAAAAAAATTGAAAAAAAAAATTATTTCCATCAATAGATCAACTTAATTACAGATAAAGGAACAAATTTAGATTTGAAATTGGATAGGAGAGTAGATTGGATGATACACTTTGAATTTTATGAAAAAGATCAAAATCTTAAAAATAAATATTACTAACAGTAGTTTTGAGGCAAGTATACATCTATTTTTTACTTTACAATAGTTTATTAGGTTAGGGACAAAAATGATAACGATTGAGTAAGTTTTCTCTCTCAAAACAAAAAAAAAGTGAGAATAAAATAATGGGGTGAGCCTAAGGCAATAGTCTCGAGAGTGATAAAATAATGGGGTGCGCCTGGTATTAAGGCAATAGCCTCAATAGTGAAAAAAAAAGAGTATGATCTGAGTAATCGGGTATTTTGCGCCTAAGTAAGCGTGAATATTCGCATGAAAGGTACAATATTCTAAAAAAAAAAAGAAAAAAAAGAAAAGAGTATGAACTGAGTCATCGAGTACGTTGCGCCTAAGCAAGCGTGAATATTCGCATGAAAGGTGAAATATTCTTAAAAAAAAAAATTGTTATGAGAGAGAAGATGAATCATGAGTTAGAGTTTGAGTCCAAGGCCGAAATAAAGTATCACACGTGCACGTAGATGTATAGGAGCCAATAGATTATCTGTTAGTGGGTATTGAAAGATAGGATTTAAATTTTTGATTAAAATGATAAGTGTATCTGATATGACGCTCGATTTGAAAATTGATAATCTAAATGCGTTCTTGAGTTTGTATATTAGTGAGATTAATTGATGAAAATATCATAAAAAAAAAGATTTTTCTTTCTTTTGTACAAAATTTTTATTTTTCTTGATTTTTGGTTATCCTTATTTTTCTTTTCTTTATTCCTTAATCTATTTTCTTCTTGAATTTTGTGGGTATATTCACTGCAAACCCTCACGAGACAACACTCGTCCACTAGGGTAACCTAGAGGTTTAAAGGCTTGTTGCACGTGCTAAGTGCAATTGCGATTCCTGCGAAAGTGAGTTAGGATTTTTCTTTTTTCTTTTTAGGTTTAGGTTTTTCTCGAGGACTAGCAAAAGATAGGTGTGGTGGTGTGGTAAGTATCATATATTATAATTTTTCTCCCATACTTTATCTATTTTTTGTATATAAATAAATGCTACTCGGATATTCTTAGTGTCTTTTTCAGGTAATTCGATTCGTAAAAGGAGATGGCATGAAATCAGAGTTTGGAGTCGGAAATCAGAGTCTGAAAAGTTAATAAAGTGGGCAAGACTACGAGACTACGATTCTGCATAGACTCCAAGTTGAATACAGTCAGGAAACCTAAACGTACAAGACAATATTATCACGTGGAAAACGTTTCAAGAATATTTGGCATAATTTGGCCGCTATTTAGCGGTTTTCAGCCATTAGGCGGCCCAATGTGGGCCCCCCTCTCCGGATTTTCTCCCGTGGCATCGTTGTAATTTAGTGGTTTTGTGGTTCTGTTATAATTAGGGTTTGATTTGCGAAGCCTATATATTGGCCTATCCTTGTATTCTATAAAAAGAAACCTGGAATTTTGTACTCGTTTTTTGATTAATAAAGTTAGGCTTTTTGCTGAAGGTTGACGGCCACAACACCGTGTTTCAGAGGTAATCCATTGTTCTTGAGATTTTTACTTGTTTTCTAGATAGAGTTTATCGCTTTCTAGTTTAGGGTTTACTGCTTTCTAGATTAGGGTTTATCATATTTATGAATAAAAATTTGATCTTACTTAGTAAAAATATGAGTAGCTAATTAGTTCAGCTCTAGGATGTAGATGAAGCTAAGATCCGCCATGTAATTGCTCTCTAGTACTTTCTTTTTAAATAAAATTAATAAAAACATGATTTTTCAATAAAAAGATTAAAATACAAGAACTCGAAATTAGGACTTTGATAGGTTATACTTGAACTAGAGTTCTTGATAACCTATACTTAGTTAGGGTTTGGGGTTGCTGGTTTTATCTTTTTTTTTGAATTATCTAAAAGATTTAGTTTGTTTTTATAAGAAGTAGCATTTTTGATGAGTTATACTTGCACATCACTTGATAGCTCATACTTGGGGCACTTTAAGAAAAAAGTAAACTAAAAGGATAAAAATTTTATGATAGAAGAAAATAATAGAAGTAAGAACATGATTGGAAATTAGTTGATTCTAAATCCTAGGCTATTTAGATTAATCCGACTTCAATCTAGAACCTTTGGTTAGTCCGATAGAACTATAGAGAAAGTAAGAATCGCAAAAACACCTTAGATCCCTGTGGGAAGACCTGTACAGCGCTACACCGACACTGTGTGTGCAGTAAATTATCACATCATCGGGGCCTATTCTGTCCCGTGCCTTTTTGATTTTGGGGTTACGGGTTTGGAGGATTTGTCTTCTGTGGAGTGGTATCTGATACCATTACCGCTTTTCCTTTATTCTTATTGTTGTTTTGCGTATACGGCCTATTATTTCCAAGATTCCTTACTCCACGAGATTCTTCAACTCGGCGGATCAAGTCTTCGGTTTGCTCCCCCTATTTAAGCAAATCCTTCCAAGTTATGGACTCTACGGCTCCCATTTTTAAAAGCAGTTAGTCTTGAGATTATACCTGCAAGTTTCCACCAGAGTTTCCTAAACCATTCTGTGTTTGCAGTGCACGGACTTCTCCCGGAACCTTTCTATAAAATTCTTCACCATTTCTTGTTCCCCTTGCTCAGTTGCAAGGAGGGAATGAACCGATATTTCGGTATTGCGAGAAAGTGTTTCTCAACATCATACCAGGTATTGATAGTATCTGGGGACAACTGCATAAACCATGTGAAGGCAGGCCCTCGCAAGGTATTTGCAAATATCTTGGTCATTACTAGGTCATTGCCCATCAAATGCCCCGCTTGAGACAAGAAATAGTAGATATGCTGATTGGGAGATCTTTTCCCGTCATATGACTCCAACTTGAGCGGTTTATACTTTTCAGGGTACGGTGCCAAATCCCATGCAGGCGGATATGGTCTTGAAACTCCTGATTCCTTCAGTTCCTTCTTGTGCGTCAGGGCATCAGTTGGCTTTGTAACTTTTCAATTTTCTCTTCATGAGGGTCATGGAAAGAATATTTATATTCATCCTCATGTGTCGAGTAAGCCTTTTCTTCCTTATCTTCTTCGTTTATTTTGAACGGAATTTCTTTTTCTTTCTTCCGCAGTGATTCGGCAAAAGTCTTGGCTTTATCCTCGGTCATTTTTTAGTGTTCTTGACCACCTTCAAGAGCATCATTTTAAAATCCTCGATCGTTTTTTGCTGCTCTTGGATCATTTGCTCTTGGGCTTCAAATTTTTGATCGATATCGTCAGATTTATCTGCATATGTGAGGTCAATTTCTGCAGTCTGGATGACGCCGAAGAGTATGGCCGAATTGTCGTTGTCGTCGTCATAAAAACCCTTTACAAGTTTCTTATAATTTCGAGGTGTGACAGCTCCTGATTTAAGTCAAGTAAGATGATGAGGTTCTTCCTCGTTTGATTCCGAATCATCATCCCTATCTACGACTTTTTTCTCGTTTCTGACCATATTAGAAGTTACAATAATTTTTATTACAAGCCCAGTTCTCGAATTTTAGGCTTACAGTACTTCATCTTTGTACACCTTTGAATTCATTGAATTCCCTGGCATTGTCATGCAACTTTAACCAGAATATGATTAACTACTATTGCCTATTATCTCGCTCATTAGAATTTCAGTTTGGTGCATTTTTTTCAAGTTTGGAACTTAGAAAACGTTTTATCCTGTTGTATTGATAGATTACAAAGTTTTATATGTGACGTGATGGCGATTATTTAACTATCTTTTCCCCACATAACCTACACCTAGCTATCAAATCGCTAGTGTGTTAAAGTTAAAAATAGGAAGACTGTGTGACTATAGAGCGTATTTTGAGCCATTAACTAGTTTGAGAATCAAGACTAAAATGGTTTTCATGCCCTGAAACCCTGAACAATTGAGCTAATCTTAAGTTGAGGAACCAACTTACTAATTTCAACTTCTTTCTTTTAGCTAGCTCAGCATCGTCTTCTCCTGAGGTTTGTTTCCATTCAGATACGTGGACAGCTAGCCATATTCTCGCTTACCCTGAGAGTTCCCACATCATCATTGTTCCCCAATATTTGCAGTGCTGGCAGACTTGAACCCTGTCCACCCACACATGTGCAGACAACTGCACACTTGGCTTTGGAGGTTATGTTTTTTAATGATGAGATCATGTGATGGTGACTGTGATATGCATTAATGGCTATAGCTTTCTTTATGTAGATGGGAAAATCCATTGATGGGCTGGACCTCCACAGGAGACCCATATGCTAATGTAGGAGATGCTGGGCTTAGTTTTGACAGTGAAGAGGCTGCAAAAGCATTTGCTGAGAAGCAAGGATGGGATTATGTGGTATGCATTACTTGACACCTTCTATTAAGAAGCATGATTATTTTCTGACTCATAAATAAAAGATGTCAAAAATATGTTAAAGATTGAACTGTTACCTAACTGTATGCCTCATGCACTACTGCCACTACGTAAGTCTGCTAGCACAACTGTTGCTTTTAACCATTTACTTTGAAATAAATTCCTCCTTCTGTTCCTTCATTTACTTAATCATATTATTATATTTTCTTTATTTTACTTAATCATATTATTTTATTTTCTTTATTTTACTTAATCATATTATTTTATTTTCTTTATTTTACTTAATTGTAATATTTTATTTTCTTCAACCAATTTTGGCGTGGGTATCTTTGATGAGAGCAGACTCTAAGAAATACAAAGGTGAATTTGGAATATGAAATATGAAATGGACAAAATACATAAAATGGTAAAATGCAAGATCACAAACTTTATTATCTTCTTTTCTGCCTCAAATATATCAGGATCTTATAACCTTTATTTAAAAATAAATATTTGGTTACCTTTGTTATTTCTAATTATAATAAGATCACAAGGTGGCATACAAAAAGAGATCTATTTTACTGCTAATCTACTGTACATTTATAGCCTTATATAGAAGTGTGAGCTGAAGGTCAAATGGGTATTTGTTGATTCCTCTTATCCTGCCAGTGTGGATGCTTTGCTTTCTTTTTTTTCGATATGCATGTTCATTGTTTCTATGGTTCCGTTTCAAAATCAATCTGATGTAGCTTTCTGAGGCACAAACCCATATATGCAGATTATGTATTCTGGCAATGCAGTCCGTGCTCTCTGTTATACGTTTATTTGAGTTTGGCCTCGGGCTCATGCTTGTTTTCCATTTTGGTTTTTAGATTCATTAAGCTCTGTAATACCCCTAGCTCAAATAGTCCCAAATCGGATATGAAACAAAAGTTAATGTAATTTATAATGACTCTCATGAAGTCAAAAAGTAAACTTAGTTAGTATTTTTATTGGAGGAATCCATAGTTAAATATAAACTATTTATATTCTTGTTATTGTATTGAAAGCTTAGTACATTTCTATGAGAAAATTTAGTAGCATTCTGCTACCTAAATTCTGGGTGTAGGGTGTTACAGTGGTGTCAGAGCTAGACACCAGTCAGAATTATACGGAACTAAATGTCACGTGGAGCTTATTGCTACATGGAACAAAGTGTCACAAATATAGAGGGGGTCATCTCTTGAATATGTAGGAACCACTTTTAGAATCTATGGAGGCCACCTCTAGAGCTATATCGCCTGATGAAGTGTTAGTGTTATTGTGTCCCTATGACAAGGATTTCAGATCCGAAAAGGGAGAAGAATCTAATACACCTAACTCGAATAGTCCATCAGAAATGAGATAAGAGTTTGTGTAGTTTATAATGATTTTCATGAATTCAAAAAGAAATCATAATTAGCCTTTTTGAGGAAGAAATCCATGGTTAAATATAAACAATTTAATTATTATCATTGTATCAAAAACATTCTTTTCCTCGGGGAGTAGTTTTTGTCTTTGTTGAAGGATTTTTGTTCGACTCAATTAATCGGTCGAACACTGATGCTCTGTTCTTACTGCAGTAATAATTATTTAGCACCGTAGATACTGCCGTCATAAGCTGCTCGCAATGACAAATAGAATCCGACTGAACTTGATTTATGCTCCTTTTCTTCGTTAGGTATTCTTTGAGGTCAGTGGCATTGAATATGGAATCGTGGGGCCCACTTATCCGTTGAGAGGGTCCAGAGGCCCACTGAATTTTCTTGGAATCATTAGTGTCAAGTTCTAATCTAATAGTGCAATTATCAGCCCTGATTTTGTATTCAGGTTGATTTACGCGGAGCTGAGAAATAGCTTCGCATTTTGATACGTGAAGCTGAGTAATAGCTTCGCATTTTGGTACGCTAGCCTCGCGTTTTGGTTCGATAGGCTCGCGTTTCTGCAGAAGTTTAACTTCTGGAATATTAGTCTCGTGTGGAAGAAAATTCTTGCATGTTGGCTTATTCTTTCAATTTACGCAAGTCATAACTTCGCGTTTAACGTGATTCTTGCGATTAACGCAAGTCTGAAAATCATCTTTGCGATTTACGCGAAGGTAAGGAGTTTTGTGATTAACGCAAGTTTCATCGTCTTTGCGATTTACGCTAAGCTCGGTTTTAGCTTCGCGTGGAAAATCACCATCACACGTTGGCTTTAAGAAAAATTTATCCTCGCGATTTACGCGAGTGTCAAGTATCTTGCGATTGACGCAAGTCTTACTGATTTCGCGCTTAACGCTAAACTCAGTTTTAGCCTCGCGTGGAGAATCACACAATGGCTCATTCTTGCGATTAACGCAAGTTACAGCTTCGCGCTTAACGCGATAATGACTGGTCTTGCGATTAACGCAAGCTAGTTCACGAGGTACAGTAGCCTCGCGTTCTGCTGCCTGATTAGCCTCGCGTTTAACGCGGGCTTTGAAGGCCTTTCGCCTAGCTCTCCGATTTTGGTTCTGGAATTGGGTTCTGGTCAATCCAGTTCCCGAGCCTTCTTCGGCAGTAGAGAGATCATCCTATGCTAGGGTTTCCTGCCCAAACGACTGCTCTATGGCCGCAGTCTCGAAGGGTCCCGGATTAACGGTGAATTCTCGATTACCCGACTTACGGGTATTGGAGCACATGCGACGATAGCGCCACGTTTCAGTCAGGTTACCTGACTCAGAGGAGAGATACTCCTCATACTTCTGCCGATCGATCTCCACGACTAGCATGTTAACGTCGGATCCAATCCTTTCCACGTCAGATTACGCCATAATCTCTTTTTCAGTAAAAGAGACGCCTCCCACTATGATCGCCAGTTTGCTCGTAGCAAAACTTTTGCCTCCTTCCATTGAATACAAATTGATTACAACAAAAGTGAACAAGAAAAGAACAAACGAGAGGATTTATATATTATCGCTCTCTTTTACAATAAAAAGTGGGCTCTATGAAGCGATGGGATCTATCGAGTAGCTCCTTTTGACGACCTGACGTCGATGATCGTCTTGCTTGATGAAGATGACGGCCGACTCTTGATTTTTCTCTTCTGGTCTTGATTCGTTCAAGACTCTCACGCGTAACTTGAACTTCTTCAACGCTCAAAAAACCCAAGAGGGTATTTATAGCCTTGGGCCAATATAAGAGTTTCTAATTGAATAGAATTTGTGTTCATCAAGAATTCTAATAAAATATCTTACTTTTGATTTAAATCTCTTAATTTGGAATTCTGATTGGACTCAATTTGGGTATTGGATAAGTCAAAATCTCAATCACAATCAATTTATGATTGATTATCTGCTAACGTAGAGCTAATCGCGTCAGAATGCGGAGCTAGAAAACCAGAACGCGGAGCTATTGATTAGCTCCACGTTTTACTAAAATGCGAGGCTAAATAGCCAAACACAGAGCTATTGATTAACTCCGCGTTCTGCGTGGAAAACTCCTCTTACTTAGAAATTTTTACTATCAACATGAACGAGTTTAGCTAAGTCTCCTATAAGGGTTGGTATGGAGAGGAAAGTTGGAATGAAGAGATATAGTTAGTAGATGTCAGTCAAGTCGGCAATGGTAATGCGAGTTGGCGGAGTTGAGTAGCCTCAACACAGTTGGAAGAGACCAGTAGTGTTGGCGAGGGTAGGTAATGTCGGCAGGAATTAGTAGTGTTGGCAAGAATGAATAGAGTTGGCGGGGTTAGTTGTGTTGGCAGGGTTGGTTATGTTAGCAAAGTTGGCGAAGATAATTAGTCTAGAAAGAGTTTGTGGGATAAGTTGACAAACAAATAACCAAGATAATATAACAATCATGTGAACATATTAGAAGTAGAGTTCAAAGAGAAGATCATGGTTGAGAGAAGCTCGTAAGGAGGATGACGAACTACAAGGGGTGTCAACAACTTCATTGTTGCTTGTCCATCTTGCATCTGCTAAGAGTTTAAATGATTTTTATCTTTTTTTATAAATAGAATTAGAAGTAAAAATTATAAATGGGATTTATAGAGGATTGAGTTCTCTTTCCAACAAGTCTTAAATAGACCTAATCGGTGTTCGGAATCAAAAGATATAATTAGTTTATTAAATATGGTACAAGACCCTTGCTATTGTGTAGAAACTTTATCTTCAAGCTAAAATTTGATTAGGATAGAGGGGGGATTATAGAGTAAGCTAGTAGATAATTTGTATATCATTAAATTTTCTTTCCAATGAATCTAATATCAGCTCAATCAGAATTGTAGATAAAAAATTATGAGCATTTTAGTGAGACTGTATCACTCTTACAACTAGCAGCACCCACAGTTCCGGTAGAGCTAAGTATGTTCCGGCGGGGCTAAGTGTCCGGCGAGGCTAACCTTCCAACGACGTTAAGTGTCCAGTGAAGCTAAGTATCTAGCGGAGCTAACTTTCTGGTGGAGCTAACTTTCTGACGAAGCTAAGTGTCCGGCGGAGCTAAACTCTACGCGCAAGATCAATTTTGAGAGCATCTTTGGTGGGGTTGGAAAGGGAATTAGAGGTTATATGAAAATTGATGGATATTGAATTCTCTTTCCAATAAGACCAAAATCAGCTCATTTGGAGTTCTAAATAAAAATTTATGATCAATAAACTGAAGACATATCTATATGGCAGTAGATCTGTGTTTACACATGTACTAACTTCAAACCCAATTTCAAAGGGGCTAGAGGCAGAGTTAGGAGACAAATACTATATGAAATCATAGATAATTAAATTATCTTCCTATTAAGACCAAATTGAGATTCATTGGAGTTGTGTAGGAGTTATGACCAGAATACCAAGAGGGAGTATAATTGATAACTCAGTGCTTGCTGTGTTCTTTTCGATTTTTACCCAAATTTCAACTAGGCTAAAGATAAGATTGGGAAACACAAAGTAGGGAGATTTATAGAAATTGAATTCTAACATAATTTCTAAAAGAATGAGCTCATTTGTTCTCCTATAGTAAAATTTATGATTGAAATACCGCAAGGGTGTGCAAGTGATAGCACAGAGCAGAAGTGCAACAAATCGATTTCTACTCGGATTACGACTATATTAGAGTTAAAATGGGAAGGCTGACATAAAGAAAAGTTGTAAAGAATTGAGTTATAAAGTAACTAAAATAAGAATGGACTCATTTGGAATGGCGAGTCACAAGTTATGTCCATCATACCGAAATTAGTTGAGCTAACAACTATATCTCTTTGTAGGGACAAATAACTCGGAGATTGGGAGATCCGAGTGTGGTTCTTCTTGTTGGGAAACTTATAAAAAAAGTTTCTTAATAAATATCATCTTTTTATATATAATTACATCCATTATATAATTAAGGGTGATTTCTTGCTAGTGAATGAATAAGATATGTGATTTTTTGCTAAATAGAATTGATTGCATGATTTTTTACTAAAGAGAGAGAGGTATGATTTCTTGCCTTGAGTTTGAAGAAGAGCCTTGGTGAGATTTTGCTTGGGCTTGATAGGAGTTGATTTTGAATTTGGTGTTGCTGGAACTCCCATAGAGAAAGAAGAAGAAGAAGAAGAAGCATAAACAGAAGAGAGAAGAATAGAGAGGGTGTTGAAAATGAGAGAAGGGGAAGAGATTGAGTATATGTACTCAAAGTATGGAGTTGGGGAGAGGAGTGGGGTGTCAGGAAGGAGGTATGAGAGGGTGTACTCTCCCAACCACTCTCTCTAGTTATTTACAAGAGTGTCATGACTCATTTATCTCAAATCAAGTGAGTTTATCATTGAACAAAAATAAAAAATTAGAAGTGAATGAAAAAGTGGGTTTTAGAGTAATTGGGTTGTTACACTTCTGAAGCTCATATTTCTTGGAAAATACAGGTCTCAGAGACATCCTTGCATTTGGTATTAGAAATGAAAATTTGCGTTTGATCTAGATATATGCAGAATTGCATTGAAGATCCAAATTTATTGGCAAAACATTGTTTTTATGTCCTGACTCGCATTTTTGTTAAAAACTGTAGTTGTGTTCCTCTTATCCACATTTTATTTCAGAAACACGAGTTTGCTCATAATTCTCACATTTTTCTTTAGAAATACAGACTTGCATTAGAGCTCTACGCTTTGCACGAGCCTTACTTCCTCTCTGATTTCTCGTTGAAGACGGAGTTTGAACAAGACTCTTCTTGTTATTATTGGGATGGGAGTCTTGCATGCTTGAAAATTATCATTTCCAATTGTGGGGTCAGAAAATTCCGACCATTTGATCCTCAATTAGATGATCATAAGCCTGTCGAAAGACTTTTCATTAACTTGTGTAGTTCCTGGGCTTGAAGCCTCGTGAGAGACTGAACCCCTGTCACGGTTGGTTGCAATAACCTCTTTATGTTCTAGTTGCGAACTCTTCCTATGTTGAATGGTGGTTGGAGGAGCTTTGTGGGAAGCTAAGTGTTCATAGATTTTGTCACATCTCAGCATAGATCTTGGGCTTGAAGAGCCAAAAGATAGGAACTCTTTCTATTTCACTTTGTCAAATTCCTTTATGAGGGACTCGACCACCGATCTAAGCATGACGGTGTTAAATTGCGCTACGACCTCCTTGGTGGTGATGTAGGCAGTCTGCAGTAGAGCCGCCATCCTTTGTTCGCTGGAAAAAAACTTGTTATTCTAATGCTTCTCTCTTGTTTAGAACTGTAAAAAATGAAGACAAAAATAAAAGAAGACTATAAGTATTTTTCCACTAAATCAAGAAGAGGGGAAAGTATAAACTCATTCTCAGTTATTTAATGTTAGGATTCTTCAATGTAGCGGTGGACAAGAATCATGTTTTCTTTTGGCTATTTGAACATCGAATTCTTGGAGTTCAAAGCTTCTCTTAACTCTGAAGTAATTTTGCTTAGTTGTAGAAGTGAAAGAGTTAAAACTCTTAAAGAGATAAGAATATCTAATCTTCTTAATGAAAAAATTAAACTCTTTAAGAGATTAAAATCTCTATTCTTGTACAAGTGTGGATAATCCAATAGAGATCATCCCCTCCTTAAACCTTAAGCTTGACAATCTGTAGGAGTTTTCAGAGTTTTAATTTTGATTTAATTGACTAATTAAAACCCTTTTAATGGGTTTAAAGCCTCTCATTAATTTTGTGAAAGTAAGATATAACCTCCATCTCAATTTTGTAGAATAAGGATTAAAATCCTTCACTAATTTAGAGAAAGTGGAGGTATAATCCCACTGGAATGTCTGAAATGCGGAATGTAGATCTGATCCATATTTTCTCTTGAAAATGCAGATTGCAAGCTCGGATCCACATTTGGTCTTGGGAACGCGGACCATGATCTTCGATCCGCATTTAGTCTTGAAATGCGGATCGTAGGCTTTGATCTGCATTTGGTCTTGAGAACAAGGATTCCGGATTCTGATATGTATTTGGTCTTGAAAACATTGACCGTTGGCTCTGACCTATATTTGGTCTTGAAAATGCCGTGATTTTTGACTTGCATTCATTCTTGAAAATGCGAATGATAGTTTCTAATCCGCATTTAGTCTTTGAAAAATGGAAATGATGAAGTCTGATTTGTATTTTAATAGTCTTTGCGCAATTTTCTTGTCAACTGGTAGCTTAAACTAAGAGATCCTAATTCTAGATATAAAATAATCCCAAACATCAGTATTTCAGGCCCTATGATATATTGAAAATAAGTTATGAACATACTGAAAATAAGTTCCGGATCGGAACTGACTTTCTTCTTTGACAGAGAGAAAATAAACCCATACTCCAGACCTGAAAGAAAGCCTAATTTGCACTTTGTTTCAGATCAATCATAGGTGCCCTAAGATTGTCGCACCCACCTGCCAACCAAAAGCGCCACTGAACATATCTTTTCCTCTTGTTTTTGTTTCCCATTTACGCTTCTGCCGCTTTCATCACACGACAACAAAGGTGTTACATAAGAGGACTATTGGGAGTTGGAGATATGCCCATCAATTTTAAAAATCTCACTGTTCCATCATTTGTGTGTGTTCTATAGATGGTTCTCTTTTTATTATTCTTCATTCCTCTGTATGTCGTTCTCTCTGTATTTTGCATTTGTTGTTGGACATTATGTAGGTGTACTCTATGTGCATTACTTCCATGTTAATGAAATGGGATGAAATATCTATCTTTACCTTCAAACAAAAGTGATTCAGATACATAATTACAAGCATTTACATCAATAATCCTTTTGTTAATCCTATGTGCATGAACACATACAATTTATTCATATATAGTTGTTGACTCAAAAATTAGCGACTAGAGTAGTCGGGTCTATTTAAGAGCCCACACGAATGATTTGATTTCGAGACAACCTCGAGCTAAAGAAGATTTCCAGAAAATGCAACTTGTAAGGGAACTGGTTAGTAGTAAAACAAAAGGGAATATAAAAGAAGATGCAAACAGATATAATGAGACTTGACTTGGGGGGTTCCCAAGCTTATGTCCTAGAATGAACGTCGACAGATCAACAGGATCTTTATATTAACTATTGAATGCAAATTCTCACGAATAAAACCCTCTTCTCTCTGATTACAAATTATTATGTATTATAGATAAAAATGATCAGAATTTGACCATCTCCCTATGGAGGAGAGGTGTGTTTATAGTTTTTGAATCGGTAATCGATCACCATCCAAATAGAACTGGTAGTCTTGAGATTTCTTATGCATATAGAAAAAGAGATCTGGAACAGAGATGACAGAGTTATGGCTGAAGTTGGACTGTAGTGTATCGGTGTCATGGTTGTATTGAATTATCTCCATATGGATCTTTTTGGGCTTGAGATTTTTGTAAACCCATATACATAATAGGCCTTTATAATCTTCCTTGCTTGTGCTAGTCAATTTTTTGGAGGAGTGGTGCACTTATAGTTTTCTAAATTGGTAATGGATCACCATCCCAATAGAATTGGAAGTCTTGTGATTTCTTATATATAGAAAAAGAGATCTCGAACAGAGATGATTGAGTTATGGCCGAACTTGGACTGTAGCTTCGAGATACCACATGCAAGGCTCTTAAAGACTCAATGGTGTCATGGTTGTATTGAATTATCTCCATATGGATCTTTTTGGGCTCCAGCTTTTTTGTAAGCCTAGATGCTTAATAGGCCTTTATAGCTTACATGTTTGTGCTAGTCAATTTTAGAATCAACAATAACTAAATAGCACTCGTGAGTTTATTCCAATGAACTTTTGGAGTAATCAACTCCCAGCATATAGCCAGGTAGCTTGTGCTAGATGACTTGAAGCAATTTTGACCTTAACCAGAAGGAGTGAGTGAACCTAGGTGATCCTCTAGGTCTTCAAAACTCATACCTGGAAAAGAGTGTATGTTGGCTGCATGGAACTAAATACTGGTGATTTAGATACTCACCTTTTTTCTTATAGCAACAATTTTAAGAAGGCAAATCTAGGCATTGCCAAAAGGACTTTAAGAGTAGGTTGTTCGGAGGTTAAAGAGCCTTAGTACTAACCTGTCATGTTATGTGCTCTTTTATAAGATTTTATGGGAATCCAATTGAAGTTGGTTCGACAGTCCAGAGGACTTGAATTTGGTGCTAGGTCCACTTGAGTGTAAGTTCCATGTTGGCATCCTTTTATAGAAAATTATGGAAATCCAACTGGAGTTTATTCGACTGTCCATAGAACTTAGGTCTAACGCTAGGTGACTTAATATCTTTTTTAGTGATAGATCATGTGAATGGAAGCCTCTGCCTTAGTGTCCTTCAATAGACTGGTTGGGTGAAGCTGACGACTTATGGGATCCATAGGTTGTGCAAGTGAGTTTGACGCCACATGGAAAGTTTGTGACTCGCTACAAGTTAGAATTTTCTATTACCAAGTTGGCTTTGGGAAGATGTCATCGAATTGTCAAACATGAGTTAGTCGAACAGGTTGACCACCTGAATCATTACCTCCAAAGGAAAACCTTAGATATTTGAAACTAAATCTGTGTTGAATCTGTTTTATTGTGCATCACCATATTAAATGGGTATGTGGCTGAGATGCAATCCCGAGATCAAAAGCATATGCCTGTTTTTTGAATCAGTGTTGAATCTGGTTTTTTCATGACGGGCACGAAAAAAATGGTATTCACCTTTAGAATTTTTTAAAATTCAGTTTTCAGAGAGCCATAGGGACTAGTTGTTGTGCACATTGCGCATATGGTCAGCCAGATAGTTATATCATCACCATGACAGTCGTGCTTGCCCCCAAAATAAATTTTAATTGACTCTTCAAGGGGAAGGTTTCTGCTACCTTGATATCTTGCCGGAGAGGACTCAAAATTCTTACATCCTTCATTTTTTAGCTTCTAGCTTTCAATTTTTAAGGTTAAACTTCTTTTCCTGTCTCTTTGTCTTTGTAGTTGTGTCTAAATCTAGGTCTTCCGCCCCCATCATCCTCTTCCTTGATGATTTTGGTAATATCATAGGGGAAGCGTGGAGAGTAGCCCAATTTAAGAAAGCTACATGTAATGGTCAATAATATGATGGATTGATAGCTAAGAAGTCTGCTGAACTAATGGAATATGTTAAAGCTCGCATTTCTAGCCAGGAGGTGGAGCTCTTTGGGAGAGAATTCCCCTTTCCTGATGCAAACACCATGTGATGTCCCGGGAAGGATCAGGCTATCCCCAATGCTCCAAATGGGTCCATTATGTGTATACAAACATCCTTATATTAGAATCTCGGTTTATCCCTTTCTCCTTATTGGTGTGAATCTTGTTGTATTATGGTGTCGAGTTGAATCATTTAATTCCAAATGCTTTAGGACTTGTTAATTCTTTCAATGTGCTTAGTTCTCTTATGAGTATCAACCCTACCATCAAACTTTTCAACTTCTTCTATTATGTCGAGTTGATCAAGCCCAAAATTTTTGGATATACTTTGTTGTTCTGCCCAGGAAGAAGCTTTTTATTGATTAACCCTAGAACAATAAGGAATGGAGGAGTAAATAAATTCCTTTTTTATAAGCAACCCAGTGATGAATTACGGAAGGTGATTATGTTACTTCAGGAAACGGAGGTGCAATGTCGGAGAGTAAAATGCCAATGACCAACCTAAAGTATGCATATACCAGGAACCTGTATGAGCTTCTGTCCCTTTGGAGAAATGTAGATTATCTGACAGAGGAGCGTACCTTGGTTCCTGCTAGAAACAAAGGGGCAAAAGGGCCTAGTGAGCTCTCTATTTTCTTTATACTTTGAACAAACATCTTGAATTGATTTTAATCATTCTTGTCTTGTGCAGTATAATACAACTTCAGAAGCATGTCGATCGCTGACATGAAAATGGTCTTCATCCTCCACTTTGTGAATCTGGATAAGGGAGAAGAGCAGAACCCTCTTCTCAAGCTCTCATGGTGAGTGTCCCTCCCTAGACGTTGATGAGAAGGTGAAGAGAAAACCCCTCGCTCCTGAAAAGGAGTCAAAAAAGTGAAGAAGTCTTAGGAGGCCCACATACCCGATCCTGAACTTGAAACAAGGAGAAAGAAGAGGGCTAATGAGATCCCCGACGTGGAGCAGATGCAAAGGCATTACCTTAGGGAACCTTCCCATCAAAGAGCCACAGGCGAAGTTCGAGGGAAGCAGATGAAGAAGTTCTTCGAGATGTCAGTGCCCAGTGCTCAGTAGCTAGGAACCTGTTAAGGAAGCATCCCACTATTAGTGGAGCAAGATGACAAAAAAGGGCGAATTCGTCATCCCGCCGTGGCATTTCGAGGGCATGTCTCCATGATGAAGTCACTAGAGGCAGCAAAGCCAATGAATTTCAAGGTATTCTCCCAGCTGACTGTAACATTCTCCAAGCAACAAATTTAGGGCATCATCCTAACTTGGTGGAGACTTACAATACTAGGTTTGTTATTGTTATAACTCATTACACCTAGACTTTGAGACAATAGTGGAGGAGATGAAAGAGTTCTTTGCGGCCAAGATAAAGGTGGAGGAGAAGGAGGCAGCTCCAAAGAAGCCGAGGGAGAGTGAGGTGCTATGCAAACCCTGGACAGTTAGGCCACCAAACTCCAACTTGATCTGGATATGGAGAAGGCTGTGTCGAGGAAGGTGTCGGCAAAGTATGGTGTCTGAGCTTCGAACATGGAGTTAGAGAAGGCGGGGAAGAAACTCAAGCTTGTCGTCGACATGACAAAGAAAAGAATAAAAAGCTTAAGGAGGAGAATAGAAGTTGTAGGAGAATCTCGACCAGCTGAATTTGGACAAGTATGAAGCTTTTGTCATCCAGAGGTACAAGGGCAATAGGGTCTTCATCATGAGCATGACATGAGGTTTCCTCCTCAGGTTCAATGCTTGTAAGGATATGGTGGCGGAGGTCTATAGTGATCAAGCGATGAATCTCAGGAGGTTGATCCCATCATGGCAGTTGATACAGCCGGAGCCGGCATTCTGATTAGTATCAAATATTGTATTTTTCCTCCCATATTTTATCTATTTTTGTATATAAATAAATACTACTCTGGTATTTTTAGTGTTTTTTTCAGGTAATCCGATTACTATAAGGAGATGGTATGAAATCAGAGCCGGATTAAGAAACAAAACTTATAAAAGAGTT
Source organism: Dracaena cambodiana (assembly GCA_036321105.1). NCBI lineage: Eukaryota > Viridiplantae > Streptophyta > Magnoliopsida > Asparagales > Asparagaceae > Dracaena > Dracaena cambodiana. The sequence goes on from JAYEPQ010000016.1 coordinate 26,921,719, forward strand.
CAAAAAGAGCAAAACTGCAAAATTAAGATATTTCAAAGAGTCAAAGTCCAATACAGTCAGGAGAATCAAGATAACAAGACAAGAGACTAGTGCAGGAGAAAAATCAGAAGACAACTCCATAATAATGCCACTATTGGGAGGCATTTTGTCACCAATTGGTGGCACAAAGAGGGGCCCATAGGGTGAATGCAAGAGTTTCGATATAATTTTATAGTTTTTCAATTGTATTAAAATTAGTGTTTGATTTTCGAATCCTATATATTGGTCGTATTTTTATATTTTAGGGTTTCATATAGTAGATAAATAATAGAGAAAGTAAGATATAGTTTGTACTCGGATTTTATTAATAAAAATTTGGGTTTGCTGAAGAGATGACGGCCACAATACTGACTCCAGAGGTAACATTTGCTGCATATCAATTTTTCTTAGGTAAATCTCTTCTAATTGCTATCTAGTTTAGATTTATTTGCTTTCTAGATTAGATTTAATTACTTTCATGAATAAAAATTTGATTTTGCTTATTATAATTGTGAGTAGCTAATTTAGTTTAGCTCTAAAATATAGATGAAATTAGGATCCACCAAATAATTGCTTTCTAGTATTTTCTTCTTAAATAAAATAAACAAAGATAAGATTTTTCAATGAAAAGATTAAAATACAACAATTCGTAGATTAATAGTTTGATAGATTATACTTGAATTAAGTTTCTTGGTAGTCTATACTTAGTTAGGGTTTGGAGTTGTTGGTTTTCATCTTCTTCATAGAATTATCTAACGATTTAGTTTACTTTTATGAAAATAGCTTCTTTTTTGCGTTATACTTGCACACCACTTGATAACACATGCTTAGGACACTTGAAGTAAAGATTTTTTATGATAGAAGAAGATAATAAAAGTAAATACATGGTTGGAAACTAGTGGATTCTAAATCCTAGGCTAATTAGAATAATTCTCAAATCCGACTTAGAATCCTTTGTTAGTCCGTTAGACTATAGAATTAGTAAGAATCGCAAAACACCTGAAATCTCTATGGGACGAATTGTAAAGCGCTACAACCGACACTACACACGTGCAGTTAAATTATCATATCAAGTTTTTGGCGCCGTTGCCGGGGATCGACAGTGTTTTTCTTGCTTTTTCTAATGTTTTACGGGTTAACAGTGTGTGTTGAATGTGCAGGGACCTGAAAGTTTAGATACAGGAAGCAAAAGGGATGAAAAAAGTCTCATAATTGCATTCAAAAACCAGGGAGCCAAACTTCCTAGTTGTACCGGTAAATGGCAGCAATTCCCGCTATTTAGCGGCAATTTTGTTGACTTTATCCCCCAAATTTTCTTTGTATATGCATTTTGGGTCACTGATTCTGTAAAAAAATACAAAAAAAAGTACGCAGAGTAGCAATCACATCTTTTTATTTGATCATATATCTATTCCACCGTTTTATCTCCACCACACCCCACTTCTTGCATTAGTTTAGGAAAATCATGCATACACTCACGGTCGCTGGTTCATGCCACATTGGATCCGTGAACAATTTAGTCGACTAGTGAGATTAGATTCATTCATGGGAGACAAGATGGACTAACCAATCCCGATCTTTCAGGATCAATGTTACCCGTTGTGCACATCACTTCCATCATGCATCAAACTTTCAAAAGTAGTGGGTAATCACTATGAATTGAAGCCGCAGTACGTAAGCATACTTCCTAAATACACTGGTTCTGATTATGAGGATGCATATCTCTTTATCAGTGAATTTTTTGAAGTGTGCGTGATGATTAAACTGCAGCACTTATCAGAGGACGCAATTAAACTCCGCTTCATCCCCTTTGCACTCGAGGAAAATGCTAAGAAATGGTTGTACAATATGCCTACTGATTCAATCACTACTTAGAATGAATTCGTTGCAGTATTTCTTAAGAAGTATTATCTCACGCACAAGACGGCCAGATTTCGAAATCGAATCAATCAATTCCGTCAAGTGCCGAGAGAACCCTTCTGAAAATATTTGGAACGATTCAAGAATCTTTTAGCTCAGTGCCCCCACCATGCGATAGAAATATGGCAGTTGTATCAAATCGTCTACGAAAGACTCGATTACACATCCAAAACTCTTCTTGAGTCTATGTTTCAAGGGGAGTTTATGAGAAAGAATGAGGATGAAGCCTGGGACTTTCTTGAGGATCTATCGTGGAAGACTATGCAGTGGGAGAGTCCCGCTGAGAAGCCCAGTGCATCAACTTCTACGCATAAGGGTGGGATCCATAGCGTCGACAGCTCTATAGCTGCCGAAGCTAAGATTACATTATGAGGAGAATTGAGGTATGAAGACTCCTAATGCTCCACTGGTGGGTCAGGTAAATCAAATTCAAGCTCCGAATCATGTTATAGAGGAGTATCCATTATTAATGAATCACATAGGTCCCACACTTGAGTAGGCTAATTCCTTATATCAACAACCCATGAACAATCCTTACGCTCCTACATATAATCCTAGCTGGAGAAACATCCAAATCTCTCATGGGGTCAGGAGCAATATCAAGGGGCCCCTAACCCTAACATGCAGCCTCCATCCAATGGTCAGTTCTCAACACCAAAAGTTGGTGCTTATCAACACCCAAATGGTTCAAATCAAGGGAACAACCAGAATAGACCACCTGTGTATAATCAATCATATCTACAACAGGGGTCTAATAATGATTATGACAGACGGCTAACGACACTTGAAAGGGATGTGGGGAACCTTTTCAAGGCGACGTCCAATTTAGATACACAATTACAAAACTTAATAAAACTGTTTACTTACTTTATACAACGGACCGACCAACAACTTCTTAGAAGTTCTCAGTCGATCAAGAATATAGAGTAGTAGGTTGGACAGTTAGCCATACAGCTGAGTGAGCGGGGGCCAGGTACCTTTCCAAGTCAACCAATAACGAACCCCAACTCTAACTCATCTCAGTCTGTTTTATCCCATGTTCACCAATGCAATGCCATTCACACGCTCAGATTTGGCAAGCAAGTGGACAATAATGTAGCTATGCCCCCTGATCTCACTCCTACTATTTCGCAGGCTACACCATCTCTTTCTCCACAACCATCTCCATCGCCTCCATCAACGTCACATACTCATTTAGAAGAACATGTTCCTAAGCCAAAAGTACCATATCCCAATTGGCTTAGGAAGTATTCACCACAAGTAGAGAAAATTCTTGAAACAATTCAGCAAGTGAAGGTTAATATTCTACTCCTTGATATTATACAACAGGTTCCTACTTATGCCAAATTTCTCAAGGATTGTGTACTAAAAAACGAGAAAGAAATATTCCTGAGAAAGTTTTTCTTGCTGCAAATATATTGCAAATCCTCTCTAACTCCTTTCCTATCAAGTATAAAGATCCAGATTCCCCTACAATAGTATGCACCATTGGGAACACTACATTTGATAAGGCGTTGCTTGATTTAGGAACAAGTGTCAACTTACTTCCTTACACTATATATCAGCAACTAGGGTTAGGAAAACTTCAACCTACGAAGGTTATATTACTTGGTATGGTTGAAAATGTACTCATTAAGGTCGGCGAGTTTATCTTTCTTGTAAACTTCATTATCTTAGAAACTGAGCCGATCTCCAATCCACAGATCAAATTCATGTTATCTTGGGTAGACCATTCCTTACAACATTAAATGCATTAATTGATTGCAGGAGTGGCCTCAGGAAGATATCATTTGGGAATATGACTATGGCGTTGAACATGTTCAATATGGATGAGCACGCAACGAGCTCTCTCATTGAGATCAATATGATTCACAGTTTGCACTCTTATTCTACCTCTTGCACTGATGATGAACCCTCATTTGAGCAAATTTTCGAAGATGAGCTCATATTATTAGATGAATTGGCACATACTATTTTGATGTATGATGATACTTGCGCAAGTGTGCCATTGATTTATGAGCAAAATTTTGAGGATTTATTTGCAGAGGAGGTTACATTACTTCGTGGGTTAGAAGAGCCACCACCACATTCACTTGATTATATAGCACTCTTCTCACCTCATGATATTTCTACATATATGCTTTGTACTAACGTTGATTGGTAGGTTTATCATAAAGAATTACTTAACCAAATTATTAATGCTTACATGTGGACAAACAAAAAGCGAGGGCGGCATAAGCTACAGACAGGTAAGTTCATAACTTGTAGGAGGTTGATGAGATACAATAATGCACCCACTTCACATTTAAAACGCACACACTTTGAAAGTGGAAAGCGATCGAGAGGTCGTAATCGCTTTCCATGCGTTAATATGGTGATGATATTGAGATCGTAACTTTTTATGACTCTCATTATTTGTATAGTATTTGTACAATAGTTTTCATATTTATTTTACTACTCTTAGTTGGTGTATGAGGGCATACACGAGTTTAGGTGTGGGAGAGTAGATTAGGAGTTTTTTATTTTCTAAAATTTTTAGTTTTTATTCTAGGATTTTTATTTTATTTTTAAAAATTTTATTTTATTTTTAGATTTTTTTTTTGGGTTTCTTTATACACTTCGGGTAGTTTTTAGGGTAACTAGCTAAAAAAAACTAAAAAAAAATAAAAACTAAAAAAGAAAAAATAAAAATAAAAATAAAAACTGAAAAAAAATTATTTATATATTTTCATCAATAGATCAATCGAATTACAGATAAAGAAACAGATTTAGATTTAAAATTGGATATGAGAGTAGATTGGACGATACACTTTGAATTTTATGAAAAATATTAAAATTCAAAAAATAAATATCGTTAATAGAAATTTTGAGATAAGTATACATTTATTTTTCATTTCACAATAGTTTATTAGGTTAAGAACAAATATGATAACGATTGAGCAAGTCTTCTCTCTCTAAACATGAAAAAAAGAAAAAAATGGGAAAAAAGTGAGAATAAAAAATGGGGGGCGCCTGGTAATAAGGCAATAGTCTCAAGAGTGATAAAATAATGGGGTGCGCCTAGTATTAAGGGAATAGTCTCAAGAGTGAAAAAAGAGTATGATCTAAGTAACTCGGTACTTTGTGCCTAAGCAAACGTGAATATTCGCATGAAAGGTGAAATATTCTTAAAAAAAGAAAAAAAATTATTTTTGTTATGAGAGAGGAGATGAATCATGAGTTAGAGTTGGAATCCAAGGCCGAAATAGATATCACACGTGCACGTAAATGTATAGGAGCCAACTGATTATCTGTTAGTGGGTATTGAAAGATATGATTTAAATTTTTTATTAAAATGATAAGTGTATCTGATATGAGCTCAAATTAAAAATTGATAATCTAAATGTATTCTTGAGTTTGTATATTAGTGAGATTAATTGAAAAAAATATATTAAATCTTTTTTCTTTCGTTATATAAAATTTTTATTTTTCTTGATTTTTTGTTATTCTTATTTTTCTTTTCTTTTTCCTTTAGTCTATTTTCTTCACGAATTTTGTAGGTATATTCACTGCAAACCCTTACGAGACACAATTTGTCCACTAGGGTAATCTAGGGGTTTAAAACTTATTGCACGTGCTAAGTGCAATTGTGAATCCTACGAAAGTGAGTTAGGATTTTTCTTTTTCGTTTTTTAGGGTTAGGTTTTGCTCGAGAACTAGTAAAAGATAGGTATGGGGGTGTGATTAGTATCAAATATTGTATTTTTTTCTCTAATATTTTATCTATTTTTGTATATAAATAAATGTTATTTGGGTATTTTTAGTGTCTTTTTCAGGTAATTCAACTCCTACAAGGAGATGGTATGAAATCAGAGCCGGATTAGAAAACAAAGCCTATAAAGAGTTCAAAGAGAACAAAACTGCAAGATTAAGATACTGCAGAGAGTCAAAATCCAATACAGTCAGGAGAATCAGGAAAACAAGATAAGAGACTCATGCAGGAGAAAAATTAGAAGACAACTCCATAATAATGCCAATATTTGGTGGCATTTTGTCGCCAATTGGAGGCACAAAGAGGGGCCCACAGGGTAAATTTTTTGCAGGGTCTTCGATTTAATTTTGTAGTTTTTCAGTTGTATTAAAATTATGGTTTGATTTCCGAAGTCTTTATATTGGCCGTATCGTTGTATTCTAGGGTTTCATATAGTAGATAAATCATAGAGGAAGTAGGATATAGTTTGTACTCAGATTTTATTAATAAAAATTAGGGTTTGCTAAAAGGGTGATGGCCACAATACCGACTCCAGAGGTAACATTTGCTGCATATCAATTTTTCTTAGATAAATCTCTTCTAATTGCTTTCTAATTTAGATTTATTTGTTTTCTAGATTAAATTTAATTACTTTCATGAATAAAAACTTGATTTTGCTTATTAGAATTATGAGTACCTAATTTAGCTTAGTTTTAGGATGTAGATGAAGATAGAATCCACCATGTAATTGTTCTCTAGCATTTTCTTCTTAAATAAATTAAATAAAGATAAGATTTTTCAATGAAAAGATTAAAATACAATAATTCATAGATTAATACTTTGATAGGCTATACTTGAGTTAAATTTCTTGATAGTTTATGCTTAGTTAGAGTTTGGAGTTGTTAGTTTTTATCTTTTTCATAGAATTATCTAACGATTTAGTTTACTTTTATGAAGGTAGCTTCTTTGATGCGTTATGCTTGCACACCGCTTGATAACACATGCTTAGGACACTTGAATTAAAGATTAAACTAAAATATCACTTTTTTTTATGATAGAAGAAGATAATAGAAGTAAATACATGGTTGGAAACTACTGAATTCTAGATCCTAGGCTATTAGAATAACTCTCAAATCTGACTTAGAATCTTTTGTTAGTCGGTTAGACTATCGAATTAGTAAGAATCGCAAAACACCTGAGATCTCTGTGGGACGACCTGTAAAACGCTACCACCGACACTGCACGCTTGCAGACATTCCCTCGTCCAACAACACCTACGATGGAAGTTAAAGAGGGGAAGTGGGTGGCCACTGATATGGCGGACACCCCACTTGAAGTCGCCAACAAGCCCCTAAGTACCTTTGAGCCTGAACTGGAAGCAACCCCTTGAGGATCCTTGTCTCGTTTTGTCTTGTCATAGAAAAAACTTCCGTAAAACTTGTCTGCCTTCCTCTATTTGTTGTTTTTGTACTTTTCAGGGATGTGCATGTAGCTTTGCTTTGAGTACTCATCTAGAGTTTGAGTAGCCTTCTTGTCGGTAGGAGATAACCTGATATACAAGCTTCCTTCTGCAAGAGAAGAGCTTGTTCTGCAATGATAGTGATTTTAGGTCGTCATGTTAACTCGGAATTTGGAGAGTTCATATTATAGACTTAGGAGAACTCGAGGTTCTCCATGAAAATGCTCATATACCGTATCTTCAAATTGTAGAACAGACTAGATTCTTAATGTGCTCATGTATCTGTATCATCTTGTTCCATACAAGTCTGGCTAAATGCCTTATTAATAAATAAAAATTTAAAAAGAGAAGTCTATTTAAAATTCTAAGAAATTCTAAGAGTAGAGCTAGAGTAGAAACAAAACTGGAACATACTTATTGATAGTATTTTTATAAATATTTTGCATTCTAGAAATATGGCAGTGTTCACAGCCCTAGTTCTTGCAATTGCTGGGCGCCGAGTACAAGAAATTTGTTGATTTGAACGGTCCTTCACATCTAGCTGTAAACTTTTTATGACTTTGATTCTTCCTTGTTATGTCTGCCCTTCAAAGGACCAAGTTGTCTTTGGAGAATAGCCTCTGTTTAACTTAGGAGTCATAGTATTTGGTTATTATATGCTGGCGGACAATTTGTTTGGAGAATGTTGCATCACTTAACTTGTAAATAAGGAATAGGCTTGCCTCGAGTCTCCATTGACGTTGGTATTAAAGTAGCTATCCCTTGGGTTCTACATTAACTTCTGCTATGGTTACTGTTTCCGTCCCATAAATAAGGCGGAAATGTTTTTTTTCCGATGGTGACTTTGTAACGTGTCTAATATGACTAGGGATAATAATAGACGCATCTATGGATCAGTTTTGGCCCTTCCTATTTAAAATTTTGAATTAAAAATAGAATTTTTATTCTTCTAAATCAAAATTTTGAATTGAACGGGCCAAAATTTGACCCGTGGACTCGTGCATTCTCATCTCTAGATATGACCAGAGGACTCCTGGTAATTCTTCAATCTATCACTTTTTTATTCTCCCACGTGCCTTTGAAGGGCATAAAAGATCAGTTTGCTAGCTACTTCAACTAGACCATTCGAGTAGAGATGGGTAACTAAGACAAAGAGTAGAAAAATATTCCTCTAAAAGCAAAAGTCTCTAAATTACTGCAAGTCAAACTAAATGATATTGTCTATCATGATAACTCAAAGTAACTCAAACCTATGAATGATAAACATCCAGATGAAGGAAATGGCTTGTTTGGAAGAGAATGTGGCTAGTATTTCTTCTTCTATCCATTTGTTAAAGTGGTTGGTGACGACTATTATGTACTAGCACTGTGCAGTGGCCACTAAGAAAAATCCCAATAAGTTGAGTCCCCATTAAGTAATGGTAGGAAGTGATGTCGGTTTGACTAGAGCAGTCCTGGCTATTAGAAAACTTCTAGGTAGCGATTGCAGCATTGGACGAGTTGATGTGCATCTTACTTTATTGTGGATCTATAGAAGCCTTGTCAGAGAGCTTTAAGAGTGATACTTTGGCTATATTGGTGGTTGTCGCACTCTCATAAAGGATTTGATCTGCATTTTTTGATGCAAAACACTTGAGATATGCATCTTTGTCTATCAGGGAGTAGTTGTGTCGGAGAAGAGAGACACCATCAACGATATCTTTATAGGACCACTTGTATTCCTAGCTTATTGAGGATCTACCTATAGTTTATCATATTTGAGATACTTGATATATTGTGTCATCCAACTCGATGATGGATCAACACTCATGATCTTTCTAAACTTGATGCTTAGATTGGCTAATAGGGAAATGTGAACTGTCCCGCTGAGTACTGGAGTCATTAAGGAGGCAAGTTTGGGGAATGTGTCAGCTTTAATATTATTGTCTATGGAGATCCAGTTGACTTGAACCTTTTGAAAATAACTGGATCAAGTTTTTAACATAGGAAAAAAAAACCAATTAATTGGGGTTCTTTTGCCTCGTACTCTTAGTTGTTATGACTTACCACAAGTTTGGATTTGCTAAGAATTATATTCTTAGTTTCTTTGATATGTTGGGCGATTAGACCTGCTATTACGGTCTCATATTCAGACTAGTTTTTTTGAGGCTAGAACTTAAAGAGGAGAGCCTGTTCTAACATTTTCTCATTTGGACCGTTCAGGATGACTCTTACCCTATTGTCGAGCTCAAAGGAAGGTCTATCCACATAGGCTAATAATGTGTCCTCTTGTAGACTTAGATCTCTTGAAGGCATGGGTTCTTCAAACTTAATCGATTTGCCTTCTTTAATTACACTCAACTATGAAGCCAGTTAGTACTTGAGTTTTTATTGCTTGGCATGATGAGTATTGATTGTCGAACTTGGTAAGTTCGACTGTCCAGTTTTGCGTGCACCTAGAACTTTCGATGTTGGCGAGTATAGGTTGTTTCAATATATTTCATTATTCAATGATCACGGCTTTCAGGTGGTGATTATCAACGCATATGCAACCATGTTCACTTTGGATTAGTTTATTTCGAAATCTTTAAGAATTCCACTTATATAGTAAATTGGGTTTTGGAGTGTGATTATTGGAGAATAAGGACTAAACTAAATGCCTCCTTGGAGATGCCAAGATAGACGTATACGTTCTCTCTGGAGACTAGGTGAGCCAGTAGTGATAGAGATTGGAGATATTTTTTCTAATCTTTAAATACCTATGAGTTTCTAGAAGCCATTCAATTTTTGAAGTTTTCTTAGTGGTAAGAGTTTTAAGTCTTCGAGTTTTGTCGCTGAAAACTTTTAGAAAGGGGAGACTTTATACCAATTTAGCCAGAAATAGACACATGTTGGTGAGTTTGCCATTCAAGATTGGATGTCCTGAATTGTCTTGGGCATCTTCATGCAGAGGATCATGGGTATCTTTTTTGAGTTCGCCTCGATGCCTTAGGAGGTGATTATAAATCTGAGGAATTTTCTTGAACCACCCCAAATTCATATATGGAGGGATTCAACTTCATGCGGTATTTCCTCATAATAGAAAAATTATGTTATATGTCAGAGACGTGACTGACGAGCTTTGGAGACTTCACAAGCATATCATCAATATAATCTTCTATATTTCTCCCGATTTGGGTTTGAAATCTCATTAACAAGATGTTGGTATTTAGGTCCTGCATTTTTTAGATAGAAAGACATTACTTTATAACAATAACAAACTTGGTTAATAATGAGTAAGGTGCTTGCCTAATCTTCTTAGCCATCTAGATCTGGTTAATGCCTAAAATGGCATCCATAAAGCTGAGAAGTTATTATTCATATCCAGATTCTACAAACTAGTTAATTCTTGGTAGAGAGAAGTAGTCTTTTGGACATGTTTTATTGAACTCAGTACAGTTGAAACACATCTGCCACATGCCATTAGCCTTTTTGACAAGTACTACATTAGCCAGCCATTTTGGGTGGTGTTTTTTGTCTTATTAAGCTAGCGGTTAGGAGTTTGTCTTCTTCTTCTGCAGTTTTTGGCTTCACATGACTAATGTTGCACTTCTTCTACTTCACCCCGGTGTAAGAAGGGTCAACATTCCACTTCTGGGAGATAACCTTACTGTCAAACCCCTCTGTCTTTAGGAGGCCATGTAAAGAAATCCACATTGCTTCTTAACAAATGTATCAATTGGGAGCGAATAGGATCATAGAGAGGTATACCAATATGAATGAGGCTCATTCAAGTATTGAATTGCATGATGATATAATGTCCATAATAGTGTACTCGACTTTAAGACAACTTGCCTAGGGGCTTCACCAAAGGTTTTGTTGGAATGCATGATCCTAATAGTGCGAGCCTCTGTCCCATTTAATCTAATTAAGTATCCTGGGGTGATGAGTTCTTTCTTATTGATCCCCATATGCTTGAAGGCACTGAGGAAGATAATATCACTTGTACTCCCTCTATCAACGAGAATTCTTCTCACCTTAGATCCAACTATCCTAGTGGTTATGACTATATCATCATTTTGAGGAACTTGGACTTCTTTAATGTTTTTGGTTGAGAAAATAATCTCTAGATTTTTCAATCATTTCAGAGTATTTTTGGTGGCTTATCTTCTGTAAATGAAGTATGATGTTCCCTTGGTAGCAGATTCTCCAAAAATAGTTAACACCACAGATTATAGCTTGTCATCTTCATAATCTTCTGTGTGAGTTGAAATTGCCACCACATTATTCGCTAGAGGATTGTTGGGTGACTTCCTACTTGAGATAACCCTTCCTGATGAGGTTCTTTATGTCACTTTCGAGCTAGTAATAGTCTTTTGCTGTATAGCCAGTATTCTTGTGAAATTCACAAATAGGGATTTTGCCTCTTATGCAATGACTTCATTGAAGGTGGGTTGGAAACTAATCCTTCCTCTCGAACTTGAGTGAGGATCTTAGTACGAGGCGTGTGTAAAGGAGTGAACTCCTCTTCGGCAGGGTCATCAACCTCCCCACTTCTTGGTAGTCTAGCATCTTGAGGACTCCACTTCTACTTCTGGTATTGTATGTTGTTCATATTTAGATGTCTTGGACAAGCACGAGTTTTTGAGTACTAACTCAAAGTCGTCACGATGATATATTTGCCAAACCTATCTAACAAGTAGTTAAGGAAATCTAGCTTCCTCTTGGCAATAGAAGTTTGGAGTCCCTAGTGTTGGATGTCATTCCTTAGGGCCACTACGGCCATTTAGAAGAGCAATCTTCTATCTGGGTTAGATCTTTGTGATTCTCTTGAGCTAGGCTCTTAGAGTTTAATTAGACCTCTATTTAATTTTTAGGAGAGATGCCATATTCTTACTCAACATTTGACGAAAGCCTAGAATTGTCAAATGCCAGTCCATTTGTACTCTTCTTTGAATCTTCGAGCGAAATGGTTGAGCTATGATGGGAGACTTTGCTCCACAACATTGTGCTCACATTCCACTTTGATTCAACTTCAACAAAGTGGTTTAGGTGTATTTATAAGTGGTCCAACTCATCTTACAAATGGTGGGGTTGGCCATAGGAGTCAATCAATCCAATAGGTACCTTGTTGTACCACCTTTGGGCACCATTCTCAAGGGTCATGGAGAATGCATGGCACTTTACCTCATCATAAGCATTATGGATATGCATAACCAACTTGTACTTCGCGATGTGATCGATGGGATCAATAGTCCTATCATATTTTTGAGATTTGTGATTTTGGACTTTTGCTTTAGGATCAAACTGGAGAGGGGATTGTTATTCTTGGAATCGAAGTTCGAATATGTTGATGAAAAAGTCACCATTCTTCTCAGCAAAAGATGACTCATGATCGACATCCTTATAATATCTCTTTGAAATTTTTCCTGACAAGTTTGATATTTGGTGGGGATCATCCATACAAATCCCCGGGGCTTCTTAGCAGTGAGCCATGAGGTGATAAAGGTGGAGGAGTATGAGTATCCAGTTGGTGAATCATCAGTGCTTGGGCAAGCAGACACTTTGGTTGGTGAGATGGACATTTATCTCCAAGAGTTTAATTCTTGCCACTGGGATATTTAGATCTATGAGGTTATTTACAACACTAATGCAAGCCTAGCTGGTGGGAGGCTCATCCCCTAGAGGAGTCCAGCATTGAGTTGCCTAGGCCTTTGAGCATGTTCCAATCATAGATCAGTTGTGTTTTCTACTAACGGTGCCAATTATTAACTCCAAAATTGGCAACTAGGACAGTTAGGTCAATTCAAGAGCCATGACGGAGATTTGACTTTAAGACGGACTCAAGCCAAAGAAGATTTTTAGAAAGAGTAATCTGCAAGAGAGCTGGTTAGTGGTAAAACAAAACGAAGTGAGAAGAAGATACACACAGATATAACAAGATTTGACTTAGTGGATTGCTAAGCCTACATCCTAGATCGGATGAATGTCGATGGATCGACAGGATATTTACATTAACTATTGAATACATGATCACATAAACAAAACCCTCTTCTCTTTGATGACAGGCTCTCAGGAATTACATATCAAATGAACATAATTCGGTCTTCCTTCCCAATCAAGAAGAGGTGTATCTATAGTTTTATGGATCGGCAATCGATCATCGTTCCAATAAAATTGAAAGTCTTGAAGTTTCCTTGTCATATAATTCAATCTTAACTTGGACAGTGTCCTTCGAGATGTCATATATAGAGACTATGATTTCAAGGTGTCGTGGTCACATTGAGTTTTCTCTAGATGGATTTTTGCAGGCTTGAGCATCTTCGTAAGACCACATACGTAATGAGCCTTTGTAATCTTATATGCTTGGCTTGATCAATTTTTAAATCACCAGGGCCCAAACTGTATAGAGTGCAGGCTACTGGTTAAGGCCTATTTACATGGGGGTTGCTATTTGTATTCCCCTTTAACTTAGTTCACTACTTGCTAAGAACATCTCTCATATTTTTAAATTTTAAATGATTTATGATGTGATAATTCAACTGCAAGTGCATAGTATCGGTGTAGCACTATACAGGTCGTCCCACAGAAATCTCAGGTGTTTTGCAATTCTTACTAATTTTATAGTTCTATCGAATTAACTACGAGTTTCTAAATTGAGAAGATTGGTTTTAAGTTCTAAAGATTAGCTTAGGATTTCAAATCCATTAGAATAATAGTTTAACAATAAATTATCTCTTTCTTCCTAATTTTTAAATTATGCACGATCAAGCAACATATTAAAAGGTGATCTTTTTAATTTGATTTTAATTAAGTACTCCTAAATATGATCTATCAAGTGATGTGCAAGTATAGACCATCAAATATAACATCTTTCTTAAAAACAAATTATATCTAGTAGAAAATCTTATAAACAAAAATAAAGAAATAAACTTCAAACCCTAATCTCAGCATAGGCTATCAAAATACAAAACTTAAGTATAACCTATCAAAGAAATTAGATTTACAAGTTTATTCTCTTCAATTTATTTATAGGAAAATCTTGTTAATAATTCTCTAAAAAAAACAAAGGATATGAATTCCAAATCTCATCGAAGTATAGATTATCAAAATATGAATTAAGTATAATCTATCAAAAAATTATGATTTACAAAATCTATTTTTTATTTATTTATAGAAAAATCATGACTTTATTTCTTTTTAGGAAGAAGATGAGATAAATCCATGTTAGATCTATTAAACTAACTTCATCTACATCCTAGGGCTAAAGAAAATTAGTTACACATAATTCTATTAAGCAAAATCCAATTTTTATTCATGAAAGCGAAGAAATCTAATCTAGAAAGCAATAAAAATCTAAACTAGGAAGCAATTAAAAGAGAATTATGTAAGAAATATTGAAAAATAGTAAGGAATACCTCTTGAGTCAGTATGACAGTCGTCACCCCTTCAAAAAAACCCTAATTCGAGTACAAAACTATATTATATTTTCTCTATGATTCTACATTCAAACCTAGATTATAAGGATACAGCCAATATATAGGCTTCGAAAAATCAAATTCTAATTTTGATACAAATGAAAAACTAAAAAATTATGTCGAAGCTCCGCAGAAATTTCACCCAGTGGACCCCATTCTTTGTCGCTAATTGGCGGCTAATGCCGCCAAATAGAGGCACAAGCTTGATGATTTCTTTTGGTTTTTCGCCTGCATGAGTCTCTTATCTTGATCTTTTGATTTTGCTGACTGTATTAAACTTTGACTCTCTGAAGCATCCTAATCTTGTAGATTTGCTCTCTTTAAACTCTTTTATGGGCTTGCTTTGCTAATCCGGTTCTGATTTTATGCCATCTACTTGTAGGAATCGAATTACCTGAAAAACAAACTAAAAATACCCAAGTAGCATTATTTAAATACAAAAATAGATAATATGGAGGCTATATATATGCAACATATGACATTCATCATACCTCCACACCTATTATTTGCTAGTTCTCGAGCTAAACCTAACTCTAAAAAGAAAAAGAAAAATCCTAACTCACTTTCGCAGGAATCGCGATTGCACTTAGCACATGCAACAAGCCTTTAAACCCCCTAGGTTACCCTAATAAATGAGTGTTATTTTGTGAGGGTTTGCAGTGAATATACCCACAAAATTCATGAAGAAAATAGATTAAGGAATAAAGAAAAGAAAAATAAGGATAACCGAAAATAAAGAAAAATAACAATTTTATACAAAAGAAAGAAAAAATATAATATATTTTCTTCAATTAATCTCACTAATATACAAACTCAAAAATGTATTTAGATTATCAATTTTTAAATCGAGCGTTATATTAGATACACTTATTATTTTAATAAAAAAAATTTAAATCATATTTTTCAATACCCACTAACAGATAATCCATTTGTTTCTATACATCTACGTGCACGTGTGATAGTCTACTTCGGGCTTGGACTCTAATTCTAACTCATGATTCATCTCCTCTCTCATAACAATTTTTTTCTCTTTTTTTTCTTTTTCTTTTTTTAAGAATATTTTACCTTTCACGTGAATATTCATACTTTCTTAGGCGCAAAGTACTTGATTACTCAGATATTATTCTTTTTGTTCACTCTTGGGGCTATTGCCTTAATACTAGGCGCACTCCATTTTTTTTATCACTCTCGAGGCTATTGCCTTAAAACCAGGCACACTCCATTTTTTTTTATTTTCACTTTATTTTCTTCTTTTTTTCTTGTTTAGAGAGAAGACTTATTCAATCGTTATCATCTTTGTCCTTAACCTAATAAACTATTATGAAATGAAAAATAGATGTATACTTATCTCAAAATTACTGTTAGCGATATTTATTCTTCGGATTTTAATTTTTTTCATAAAATTCTGAGTGTATCGTCCAATCTACACTCCTATCCAATTTCAAATCTAAATTTGTTCCTTTATCTGTAATTAGGTTGATCTATTGATGAAAATATATTAAAAAAATTTCAGTTTTTCTACTTTTTTTTAATTAGTTAGTTACTCTAAAAACTACCCGAAGTGTAAAATAAATAAAACCCGAAAATCTAAAATAAAAATTCTAAAAAAAATAGAAATCCTAAAAAAATTACGAAAAAAATACTCTAGCCCACTCCCCCACACCTAAACTCGTGTATGCCCTCATACATGAATCAAGCGTGGTAAAATAAATAAGAAAACTATTATATAAATACAATACACTTACTTGAAAATTCAAGCCGCTGTTGATTGCTTTCCACTCTTATAGTGTATCCTTTTATATTTTGATATATATGAACTTAGTTTTTTTGTCAGTTTTGCATTTAATCTCTCCATCTTGTTTTTAATTTTTCTCAATTTATTCCTACCCTTCTTTCTTTTATTCAATAGTAAAATTATGAAGTTAGAAATCATACCTTTATCGTCGATATTTGACCACGAGTATCTTTCATGGCAGTAAGTATTTTGGTTTTATCAACATGTGAAATAGCATACTTACCTTGATATTGTGAGATTATGAGCTCGATTTTGGAGGGTTCTTTCAAATCATTAGGTACCATAACCTCTTCTTTTTGCAGTTTCTTCCAATTTTCTAGTATTCTGGGCTCGTCATGCAAATTTTCTTCAAATCTATCAGCAAAATTCTCAAAAGAAAATGCCATGCTAGTAGACTTATTATTAGTCAAATATTGTGAAGAAATAAAATTCTTCTTCACTAATTTCTTCACAATTTTTATCAAAAGAATTAAATGATAATATGTCACTAGCAAGCTTATCATAAGGCAAATCACCAAGTAAAATATTTTTTTTATCACTAGTTTCTTTATAATTATTTTCACAATAGTCTAAAATAGATTGATTACAATATTGAAGTGTATACTCATCATGCAAAAAATTATTTAACTCATTTTGAATCATATCTATTTCAAAAGATAACTGAAATAGTTGCTCTTTGGAGTAAGATATGTTCAAACAATTTGATGGTTGATCTTCAAAAAGTTTAGTATGAGAAAATCTTCCATACAAGATACAGTTTGAGAGGATGAATTCTGAGAGGATGATTTTAGCAAAACTTCTATACCTTCATTTATTCTACGTCTTCGTTCCTCAGTCTCATGATTATAACTTTCCTTATTATCTTCGAATGATTTCATCTCGAGTTCATGAGTGAAATTTGAAGGTGGATATAATGGATCTGTATACAAATTTGATGACATATATGAAGTGGTTGTAGGTAAATTCTCATGACATGCATACCTCGCTTCTAATTTTTTTAATCTTTCATCTAACATATTCAATTGAATATCTTGTTCATGATTAAATTTAGACCATGAAGATGAATAGCCCATAAATAAGGGATCAGATGGAGAACTCTTTTGATATGACTCTTAATTAAAATAATTCATTCATTCACAATTGTAATTTTGTGTATAGGAAGCGCTCGCATCTTCATTATATGTGGTGTGAATTTGATTATGACCTAGTCCTAACGAACTTTCTATTTATGGATACTGATAATAATTATGATATGGATCACGACAATGATGGCAACCAGTTTGATTTTGAAATAGTTTTTTTAATTTTTTTTTTAAAAAGGTGGAAAGAAAAGAGATGGAAAAGAAAAAAAATTAAAAAAATTAAAATTTTATTTTTATTTTTTTGGTATTTTTTACAGAACTAGGGACCCAAAATACAGAATCAGACAAAAAGAGGGGGAGAAACTCACCAAAAGTGCCGCTAAATGGCGGGAATTACAGCTTTTTAGCAGCAAAACCAGGGATTTTGGCTCCCTGGTTTTTGCAATGCACTTCAGATACTTTTCTCGTCCCATTTTGCTTCATATATCTGAACTTTCAGATCTCTGCACACTCAACACACTGTTAACCCATAAAACATTAGAAAAAGTAAGAAAAATACCGTCGATACCTGGCAACATCGCCAAAAACTTGATGTGATAATTCAACTGCAAGCGCACAATATCGGTGTAACACTATACAGGTCTTCCCATAGAGATCTCAGGTGTTTTGCAATTCTTACTAATTCTATAGTTCTATCAAATTAATTAAGAGTTTCTAAATTGAGAAGATTGGTTTTAAGCTCTAAAGATTAACGTAGGATTTCAAATCCATTAAAATAATAGCCTAATATTGAATTCTCTTTCTTCCTAACTTTTTAATTATGCACGATCAAGTAGCATATTAAAAAGGTGATATTTTTAATTTGATTTTAGTTAAGTGCCCCTAGATATGACCTATCAAGTGATGTGCAAGTATAAACAATCAAAAATAACATCTTTCTTAAGAACAAATTATATCCAGTAAAAAATTTTATAAATAAAAATAAAGAAATAAACTTCAAACTCTAATCTAAATATAGGCTATCAAAATACCAAACTTAAGTATAACCTATCAAAGAAATTAGATTTACAAGTTTATTCTCTTCAATTTATCTATAGAAAAATTTTGTTAATAATTCTATGAAAAAAGGATATGAATTCCAAATCTCATCTAAGAATAAATTATCAAAATATGAATTAAGTATAATCTATCAAAGAATTATGACTTACGAACTCTATCTTTTATTTATTTATAGAAAAATCATGACTTTATTTCTTTTTAGGAAGAAGATGAGATAAATCCATGTTAGATCTATTAAACTAATTTCATCAACATTCTAGGGCTAAAGAAAATTAGTTACACATAATTCTAGTAAGTAAAATCTAATTTTTATTCATGAAAGCGAAGAAATCTAATCTAGACTACAATATAAATCTAAACTAGAAAGCAATTAAAAGAGAATTAAGTAAGAAAAATTGAAAAACAGTAAGGAATACCTCTGGAGTCGGTATGGCGATGTCACCCCTTCGGCAAAATCCTAATTTTATTAATTAAAAATTCGAGTACAAAACTATATCCTATTTCTCTATGATTCTACATTCAAATCTAGATTACAAGGATACGGCCAATACATAGGCTTCGGAAAATCAAACCCTAATTTTGATACAACTGAAAAACTATAAAATTACGTCGAAGCCCCTGCAGAAATTTCACCCAGTGGACTCCACTCTTTGCCTCCAATTGGCAGCTAATACCGCCAAATAGTGGAACAAGCTTGATGATTTCTTCTGGTTTTTCTCCTGCATGAGTATCTTGTCTTGATCTCTTGATTTTGCTAATTGTATTGGACTTTGACTCTCTACAGCATCCTAATCTTGTAGTTTTGCTCTCTTTAAACTCTTTTATGGGCTTGGTTTCCTAATACGATTCAGATTTTATGCCATCTCCTTATAGGAATCGGATTATCTGAAAACAAACTAAAAACACCCGAGTAGCATTATTTAAATACAAAAATAGATAATATGTAGGCTATAAATATGCAACATATGGTGTTCGTCACAAAAATTTTGCTTCTTTCTAATTAATAAGTTGATTACAATGAAAGAGAACAATAGAAAAATAAACGAGAGGATTTATATATTATTGCTCTCTTTTACAATATTTGTGGGTTCTAGTGTGGCGATGGGTTCTATCAAGTAGTATCTTTTGACGATCCAATGTGAAAATCTTCTTCTTGAAGAAAATGACGGTCAGCCCTAGATCTTCTCTCTCTGGTCTCGATGGATTCAAAGCTCTCACGCGTTACTTGAACTCCAAAACTGATCCAAAAAGATTAAAGATCTATTAAAGATGGATCTCTAATGTCTCAGCAAAGAGGGTATTTATAGACGTTATGAGAGTTTCCATAGGAATAGGAATAAAAGGTTTCCATAGGAATAGAAATAGAAGGTTTTTGTATTCATTAATGATTCTAATCAAATATCTTAGTCTTGATTTAAATCTCTTGAATTTGAACTCTGATTGGACTCAATTTGAGTATTGGATAATCCCTAATTTCAATCACAATCAATTTAGAATTCTAATTAGCTGCTCATGCGGAGTTAATCACTCATAACGCGGAGCTATAGACTTAGCTCCACATTTTACTCAACGCGAGGCTATTTTATGGCCAGACGCGGAGCTACAGAGTTAGCTCCGCATTTTATGAGGTATTTCTCTTTAATTGAAAATTTTCACCACCAACAGAACCCCGCCAAAATTTTCAAATTGGCTTATAAGTTAGCAAATTTTGAAATACTTTGGATTATTGGTTTAGTGTACCTGAACGAGAAGTTAGCTAACGCTTTATCTTCGTGTTTGCACTTCACTATGCGAAGCTAATAGCTTTGCGTTGCATTTAACTGCTCCCATCTTCGTGCCGAATACCAATGGGCAGATTTTTTCATTTAAATAGAGTCTTCACATCTTCTTCACTCTTTCATGAATTTTCAAGAACTTCAAAAATTATCAGGCGATCCAACCTTAGCTTCCGACGAATTTTCACCCATTTCACTTTGATTTTCTTTGAGATTTCATGATCAATGGCACCCAAGAAGAACGTCTAGTCACGCGCCACCTCTCCGTCGGTGGCCGGCGCAAGCAGCGACGGCAGTGGCCGCAGCGGCGGCCTAGTCTATGTCGCGCCCATCGGAGGTAAGACTCTTCTTCTTTGGACCTTTTGAAGCGATTTAGGGGTGATTTGGCTCAGTTTTGACCGGCCAATCGCCTTCTTCATCGGCAAAATCATCGCCGTTCTCCGGCCAAATGGCTTGGAGAAGAAGAAAAGACCTCTAGTCTTCTTTTACGCGAAGCTACTGTATTAGTTTCATGTCAAACGCGTATTATGCTAAGTTATCTCTGATTGTCGTGTTTACTACATGAAGTTATGGATTTAGCTTCACATTTTAGCCTTTTAACCTTGCGTTTTGATTTTACGTGGAGTTACTGATTAACTTCGCGCGAAGCTACTTTTAGCTCCGCATTTCATACTTAGAAAATTTCTAATTTTTTCTTTAGAATTTTTCTAACTTTGATTCTTCGTTTTTCAGTTGGTTACTCAGTGGATTCTCTCTCCCACAGGCATCATTTCGGATTCATTGGGGGCATGGACCAGGCAACCCAGTTTTGCTTTACAACTGAACTTCATGCCTACAAGCCAGATTTTAGAGAACGCAGAGAAAAGTTGTTGAGATACAGCCCTGCTACCGCAAGGGAGATCATTACTGACACTCCCTTTGAAGCCATGAACCGAGAAGTACTGGATAAGTCAGCATTCCTCTTTGGTGATGCAGTGTAGAATTCGGATGAAATTCTGTTTGAAGAAGAGAGCAAGTGGCTTTAACAGACTGGTAATGTTCCTTCCTGATATGGAATGAAGCTATCCTCTGGTATATCTTCAGAGGTTATCAGCCCATCGCCAGTTAGAGTTGGAACTAACTCGAGAGTATGACGGGGTCGCTACAGAAAAGTTTGCCGCTCATGGGGCCTATCAAGATGGTCCCAATAGGTGCGTTACTAGACTCCTTCCGGGTAGAATTACTAAGGAGCACCCAGTTGGGGAGGTCCCGATTCGAGCGAAGACCTTCCTTAGTGAACTTGTAGCCAAGGGTTACTAATACCCGGCTAAGGATTTCAGGATGTCTGGGTGGATTCATTCATCAAGGAATATGTGGTGGTTCCGCCTCGTCAAATATGTGCTAGATTCCCATGAACAGGTCCTCAAAAAGATTGGTCTCTATAAGGCCACCAGGAACGTCCAGTTCGGCTTGCCGCAGAGCTCATACCATCTCTTCAGTCTCTTAGAGATGTATAACCCTGAGACCTATACCTTCTTCACACCAGTGGATGAGCTAGGACTTACTCTCTACGAGATGTATGAAGTCTCGGGCTTGTCAATGAGTGAAGTTCCCTATGAAGAGTACATTCCTACAGCCGAAGAGCTGAGTATGCTAAAGGCGAAGGACGAGCGCATCTACGAAACGTACTGGGAAACGATGTATCATTACCGCATCTTTGCCGACTTGGCAGGTGTGCGTAATCAGGATATCGGCCACAAGAAATGACCGAATACCTTTTCTTGAATTTGAAGGAGAGCTTGCTTATGGTCCGTGGGCTTAAGCCTGTTAACATTGAAGAAATTAATCAGCATATTGCAGAGATGGAAGCCACATCATACATGACAGAGTCAAATGAAGGAGGATTTAATCCTGGCATGGTTTTTCAAAGCTTCCACTACTAGGCTCAATTCCCCATATCTGATAGAGCCTTAATTGTTGGGTTTCTGATGTTGTGGCTGAAGAGATGTGTCGTTCCTTCGTTGCCCAAGGATGCAATCGCAATAAACGTAATTTATCCAGCAGTGCTTCTGGCTTATGGACGGCTGTTTGGACACCTCCCTGCCATGGTGAGCAATCTTCAAAGTGGGCTCCGGGCACTCTGCAACGGCTTCAGCCCCGCAGACAAGGGTAAGGGGAAAGCTGCTAAAGGGAAAGCAGCAAAGGAAATAGCTACAGTGAAAACACCGAATCCTAGGGTGGTGATGCCCTACACTTATCTGATGGCATGGCTTGTCATGCACTACCCCTTCGCAGATTAAGCCATTCTTTGTGGAGATGTATGAACGCTCCATTTGGAAGAGTCACTACATGTCAATAATTCGGAAGACATTTCACTATCACCAGAATTATGAAATCTTCCATTGCTTTCCAGATTTCCCAGGCGGAGAATATGGATCAAAATTTAAGGACATCTTAAGATCAGACGACTTCTCCGGCTTATCCTCAGGGGAGTTTTGGTGGCTGCTAAATATTCGTCCCGGGCACCTGGTGTACCGGCAAGACACCATGTACTACAGAGTCGTACTTTCCAAGCCGTTTTGCTCATCAATTCGGATATTCGCAGCTTTATGTAGGAAATCCGAATAAAAAATTGGCATATGAAGGGAGTTTGTACGAGAGAGCACGAGGCTGGTTTCACTTCGTTGCTGGAGGAACTGGAGATGAATTTACGCTGCCTCGAAAGTCACCAATCCTTAGCATGGCACTAAGGTTCTGTACGTGGTACAGTATTGCCAATGTTGATGTGCCCAACTTCTCCATCAACTATACTTATTGTAGGGAGATAGAAACCTTCTACTCTCGCCGAAAGGGGGCCAAGAGAGTTAGAGTAAAAGGAATGGACGAGTTCCTTGACATGGAGGCCGAGCCATCGGATGATGATGACTCAGATAATGATGATGGCGCTGGCGGTGCTGCAGATGCTCCTCAACCCATCAGGGATGATAGAACTCGTCCTCGAAGCCCAACCATAAAACGCCGTCGGATATCTAGAGGCAAGTTAGCTCGCAATAAAAAGAAGCCAGTCGAGCAGATCTTGCCAACGATGGTTAGTTCTAAAGGGGTGGCTGTTCGGTTTGCAGCTGATCTTCTGGTTTTGACTTTGCCAACAGTGTCAGCCGAAAAAGATATGCTTACAGAACCCCTAAGTACTGGTGGTGCTGAAGATACGACTGCTCCTGGCTCTCCTGAACGCACTACAATGATGCAATCTCAAGGTAGCGTGACAGGTGCGCTTCTAGAAACTGCTGCAGCCTCTCCATCTAGTCCAACTACAAGACTCATATCTACTGGTATGATTCTAATCTTTTAACTTTATATTTTATTCTTCTTTGTATATATATGTGACACCTTTGTCTACTTTTGAGATCCAGGTAGTCAGCTTCATTCACTTATGCATTCAACTACTAGAGTAGATTCTGAGGAGTTTGTGAATTATTCAGGCACTACCGGCTCAATACGTAGACTGGGTAGTTCTGCAGAGGAATTCGGTGTGGATTACTTTACACCGACTCCTTGCTCTGCTCCTACTTCAACTCCTCCAACTAATAAATTAGGGAGTGATGATAGGACAGATATTGTTGCCCCTGAGACCCGAGAAGCTCCTCCTTCTCCAAGTTTAATGTCTCCAACACCGGTTGTTTGTTCAGAAGATATTTTTCTGGTTGTTGTTGGCGTGCCGTTAGCTTCTCAGCCTACTATCAACGCCCTCAACAATTATGGCTGTAGATATTTAAATGGCTCCCCCTCCTGCTCTGGCCCAGTTACTAGTTGGAGAAGAAGATAATTTGAAGTTCTCATTTGAGGCCACGTCTACTACTGGAGGGGCTTCAGGTGGAGGCACTCCTTCAGAATCTACTCCAATCGGTTTGGTTACTCAAACAACTAATGCTGGTGTGACTCCTCCTCGGGTTTCTAGTTCAGGCAGTTCATTGTTGGCTTTACTGGCCCCGCATATTATGAACTTGGTATAAAGACGAGCTCCCTCTTCATCAGCTCCTGTGGAAGCTTCACCTCCTCCAGTCACTTCTTCCTTAGCGTTGCTGGCTCTTAACTTAGACACTGGTGATCCTCTTGAAGAATTTTTTAACCACAATATCAATGATTTTATGCGACTGCTAAGGAAATACATTGGCATGATTTTGGACGGGAGGGAATTTCTCGAACTTGGACGCCCAATGTTGGTCAGTTACTTGTACAATATTGAGAGGATTGGGGACATGAACGAGCAGCTCCTTATCGAGCCCACCTTGATACCTTAGAAGAACAAGTAAAAATGTTGAACATACTCCACCAAGCGGACGTGGAAGCGATTACTGCAATTGAGGCGGCCCGGCTTCAAGTAGAGTTAATGGCTCGTCAAGAAGAGCTGAGGCGTCAGGAAGAGCAGGAGTTAGCGGATCTTTGAGCTACCCAGGAGACAGTTCTCAGAGGACTGGAACAAGTAGATTTTGAAATCGAGGGGAGTCATACGGTGATTCATAGAGCTCGAGAGATCATCGCCAAAGCTCAGGCTATTTTAGAGGCCAGTGAGTCTCTACAACAAGGACAACTCGAACAAGAGGCATAATGAGGAGCCAGTCTATTGAAGAAGCCCGTCAGCGGTTGACCTAACAACTCGTTATCAATGACGATGACTTGCATCGTCGAGCTTTACACTCTGTAGAAGAAATCCGTCATCAAATTATCGACCAGACAGAGAATAAGCTGAAGCTTCTAGGAGAATTTTGACCTCCTTGTATCTTCTTTTCTTTTCTACTTGTTGCTGTAATAAAGAAATCCAATATTTTTGAATTCTTTTATTCTTTTGTAACTTTATCCATATTCTTTTAATTTATGAATAAAGATAATTCTTTGATTCTTTTATCTGTTGGCTTCAAAATTTCTTTTGAGCAACAAATGATGATGTAGATAATCCGAAATTTTGGCTAAATAGTCCAAGACTCGCTTGCGTAACTTGGATTACTGATGCCGGGGTGATCGGGTCATGATCATTGATTTTTGCAGAGGCGCCTAATTGCACATGCCTATAGGCGGAGGCGCTTAATTGCACACGCCAAGATGATCGGGTCGGGATCATTAATTTTGACAGTGGCGCCTAATTTCACATGCCTGTAGTTTTGGCGAAGGCGCTTAATTGCACACGCCAAGATGATCGGGTCAGGATCATCGGTTTTGGCAGTTGCGTCCAATTGCATATGCCTATAGTTTTGGCGGTGGCGTTTAATTGCACATGCCGAGATGATCGGGTCTAGATCATCGGTTTTGGCAGTGGCGCCCAATTGCATAAGCATGTAGTTTTGGCGGAGGTGCTTAATTGCACATGTCAAAATGATCGGGTCAGGATCATCAGTTTTGGCAGTGGTGCCCAATTGCACATTCCTGTAGTTTTGGCGGAGGCGCTTAATTGCACACGCCAAGATGATCGGATCATGATCATCAGTTTCGCCAGTGGCACCCAATTGCACATGCCTGGTAATTAGGGGAGAATAGTCCAAGTGCTATCATGCGTAACTTGAACAGAAATCGTAAAAATCCAAATTATACTGTCAGAGGTAAGAGTTTAACATGATAGGTTTTAATCATATTGAGGTGATATATATATATATATATATATATATATATATATATATATATATATATATATATATATATATATATGAGATGGTTCAAATCTCACTGTCAGAAATAAGAGCTTAACATGACAGGTTCAACCTCACTATGGTGACATGGATGAGATGGTTTAAATCTTGCTGTCAGAGGTAAGTATTTAACATGACAAGTTTTTTTTTTACTGAAGCTTATATATAGTATTTCTTCAGAAATTTATCATTAATAGGCATCATCATCCTGTCACCATTCTAGTTCATCAAGCGATAAGCTCCACTTGAGTATACCATCTCCACCACGAACTGTCCTTCCCACTTAGATTTAAATTTGCCCTTAGTTTTATGGGTCATGATCATCGGCCTCTTAACAGCCAGAACTAAATACCCTTTTTTAAAGGTTCTTTGTTTGATGTTTTTGTTGAACGCTCGTGAAACTCGAGCCTGGTATAACTCAATATGTTGTTGAGCTTAGAGACGTTTCTCATCTAGCGCTTCTAATTCTTGCAGTTTCTGTTGATGTTGTTTCTCTATCTTCATCTTTGCAGCTAATGCTACCCTTAGTAATGGTATTTGAATTTCCAGGGGTAAAACAGCCTCGCTCCCGTACACCAAGGAGAAAGGGGTAGCTTTAGTAGGAGTGCGGACTGTGGTGTGATAAGCCCACAAATACTCTCCTAACTCCTCATCCTAGTCTCGCTTATTGACAAAGATGAATTTTCGAAGAAGTTTAATAATTATTTTATTAAAAGTTTTAGCCAAACCATTAGCCGTGGGGTTATATGGCATTGAAGCAATATCTTTGATTCTGAATTTGTCGCAGAATCGTGAAAACTCCTGACTGATGAATTGTGGTCCATTGTCATGAACAATCCTTCGAGGGATGCCGAAGCGATAGATGACGTGATGTTTAATGAATTTAATTACATCTGCTGTCTTTACCTCCTTCATGGGTACAGCTTCGGCCCATTTTGAAAAATAATCGGTTACTGTAAGTATAAATTGATGTCCTCTGGATGACGGGGGAGTTATCAGCCTCACTATGTCAATTCTACATGCCTCAAAGGGCCAACTGGCCACAGTAGTATATAAGTATTTCAGAGGTTGGTGAATGAAGTTAGCGTACACTTGGCATGCATGGCAACGTTTAGCGTATGTCGTTGCATCGGTAATCATTTTTGGCCAGTAGTACCCCAACCTCCTTATACGATCTCCAAGTTTTGGACTGGGTTGATGAGCTTCGCACATTCCGTTATGCGTCTCTTTGAGTACCTCATCGACCTCTTCTTTTGATATGCACCGTAGCAAGAAACCGTCAGTCGACTTTCTATACAATGTTTGAGGTGTGGGATCATAATAGAATCTTTGAGCCTTCTTCTCTATTGAAGTGGCTTCTTTGGGATTCTCTGGCAGCATCCCATACAAGGCATAATCCACGAATGGAAATCGCCAATCGCGGGGTTCCAGAGTTATGCCTATTTGGCACACTTCTTTAGCTTGAAGAATTGCATCTGGATGGAGAAGTTCTCTACTTCTAATAGTGATACTCTTAATCGAACCTGGTGGAATCACCAATGTTGAAGCTAAGGCTGCGAGGTGTTTGTGTAGACATTATCATGTCGTGGTATATGTTTAATGTAGAATTGCTCAAAATAATTTGCCAATTCAATGGCTAGTTGATGATAGGGGATGAGGGTTTCATGTTTGACTTCATACTCTCCCGTCATTTGATTAACGATGAGTTTAGAGTCTCCATATGCCTCTAAACAATTTACCCCCAGTTGTAAGGCAATTTTTAGGCCAATAATGAGCGCATTATACTCTTCCACATTATTTGTGCATGGCTCTGTCAATGAGTAACCATTAGGAATTATATGCTTGTGTGGTGATATAAGTACCACCCCCACTCCTACAGCTGACCGTCTTGCAACACCATCATAGAACATTTGCCATGATCATTCTTTGGTAAATGTATTGACTTCTGATGGATCAGAAATATTCTCTGATAACTTGGAATTTATCGAGACCGAGTGATCTGCGAGAAAGTCGGCAATCGCTTGTCCCTTCATGGCTTTTTGAGGAACAAAGTGGATGTCTACGGCGATAATAGCAATACCCATTTTGCTAACCTGCCGTTTAATGACCCCGATTTTGTCATGAGGATTTTTAGTGGATTAACTCGAGATATGACATGAATTGTCTGCCCCGAGATATAGTGACACATTTTCTGGATTGGGGGTCTAGGCCGAGCATATCCTCATAACTCCATGCGAATACATGTATGTATTCCCTAATAAGGGATACAAGCTCCTCCTTCTATGTGGGAGTTGGTGTTTCGCTTATAAAATGGGTTTTGGATTTTCTTCAGTTCCCAAGTTAACTTGCATCATCTTATCTTCTGTAGGTGAGTCGCGTTGTTCAAAACGGACATCCTAGAAAGTATCCATGTGTCTAGCCCAAGACTCATCTTGAATGTCAATTGGTTTCTCATCGCTCTCTAGTGCGGCCAAAACTATATTGGTGGCTAGTGACTGAAACAAGGCACCGGTACTCATATCGAAATCATGTTCTTGTGGATATATGTCTCCGTTGGTTGAAGAAGTTTCTTCCAGCTTATTTAGCGATGTGGAGGGAGTGGATAAATATCCTAACCCTCTTCAAGTCTTGTGAAAATAATCCGGGCTTTTCCCTCTCGGTCTAAAAGAGGGTAAAAGATTTCGCCGACCTTTCCCAAAATTCAATCCCGGCTTCTGGGTAAAATTATAACCCATTTTCTCCATTATTTATCGGGATTTTTGTTCATAGAAGTGAAATTGAGGTGATGTTTGTTCATCACTCTCACTATCTTGCCTTTGGTTTGGTGATATAACCATTTTACCAAAGACAATAGGTTTCTGAGGTTCATGTCGAGAAGGTACTTCAAAGAAGTTATCTTACCCTTTCGTTATTTCGGACCGAGAGAGGAGGGATGACCTGATTGGCAAATGATATGCGCCAGAACTTCAAGTTCAGACAGACCATCTGTCTCGGTAGAAGTGCAAGAAGGTTCAGACTCTGTAGCAACAGCAGGGTCATAAATTAATTTTATGTTTTCATTGATAACTCATTCGTATTCATCACTAGCAGCCTTGGTTACATTAATTCCATTAAAGTCTATTGATTAGTATCATATATTGTATTTTTCCTCCCATATTTTATCTATTTTTTGTATATAAATAAATGCTACTCGGGAATTTTTAGTTTGTTTTTCAGATAATCTAATTCATACAAGGAAATGACATGAAATCAAAGTCGGATTAAGAAACAAAGCCCAAAAAAGAGTTTAAAGAGAGTAAAACTACAAAATTAAAATACTTCAGAGAGTAAAAGTCAGATACAGTTAGGAGAACCAAGAGTACAAGATACGAGACTCATATGAAAGAAAATTCAAGCAATGTTATCATAATATTGTCGCTAAATAGTAGCATTTTGCCGCCAATTGGCGGCACAAAGAGAGCCCCACATTCTGAGTTTTCTTCGAGCGCTTCGATGTAATTTTATAGTTTTTCAGTTGTATTAGAATTAGGGTTTGATTTTCGAAACCTATATATTGGTCGTATTCTTGTATTCTAGGGTTTTTTATGCACTAGTTAATATAGAATTAGGATATAATTTGTACTCGTTTTAATTTAATAAAATTAAAGTTTTGCTGAATGGGTGACAGCCATAATACCGGACTCCAGAGGTAATTCTCTTTGCTCTTTAATTTTTTATTAGTTAATTTATTTTAATTGCTTTCTAATTTAGATTTATTTGCTTTCTAGATTATATTTAATTGCTTTCTATGAATAAAAAATTGATTTTGCTTGTTAGAAATATGAGTAGCTAATTTAGCTTAGCTCTAGGATGTAGATGAAGTTATGATCCACCATGTAATTACTCTCTAGAGTTTTCTTCTTAAATAAAATAAATAAAGACCTGATTTTTCTATGAAAAGATTAAAATACAAAAACTTGAAGATTAAGAATTTGATAGGTTATACTTGAGTTAAGTTTCATGATAGCCTATACTTAGTTACGGTTTGGAGTTGTTGGTTTTCATCTTATTCAAAAAATTATCTAATAATTTAGTTTATTTTTATGAAAAGTAGTATCTTTGATGAGTTATGGTTGCACACCACTTGATAACTCATTCTTAGGGTACGTTAAATAAAGATTAAACAAAAATATCAAATTTTTATGATAGAAGAAGATAATAGAAGTAAGAATATGGCTGGAAATTATTGGATTCTAGATCCTAGGCTAATTAGAATAACTCCCAAATCCGACATAGAATCCTTTGTTAGTCCGTTAGATTATAGAATTAGTAAGAATCGTAAAATATTTGAGATCTCTATGGGACGACCTATATAGTGGTACACCGACACTGTACGCTTGCAGTTAAATTTTCACATCAAGTTTTTGGCACCGTTGCCGGGGATCGACGATATTTTTCTTGCTTTTTCTAACGTTTTACTGGTTAATAGTGTGTGTTGAGTGTTCAGGGAATAGAAATTATAGATACAGGAAGACAAAAGGGATCAGAGAAGCCTAAGAACTACGCAGCAGAAACCAGAGAGTCAAACTCTCTGGTTCTGTCGCTATTTGGCAGCAAGAACCACTATTTGGCGGCAGAACAGGTAATTCTGACCCCGATTTTTCTCCAATTCGGTATTTTGGTTTCATGGTTCTATAAAAAAAAATTAAAAAATCAATCTTTTTTTATTTCTTTTCCATCTCTCTCCCGCTCCACCTTTTTCAAAAAAATTAAAAAAAAAGTTTCAAAACCAAACTAGTTGCTATCATTGTCATGATCTATATCATAATTATTATCAGTGTCCATGGATAGGAATTTTGCTAGGACTAGGTTATAATCAAATTCAAACCACATATAATAAACCTACGAGCGCTTCCTATACATAAAATTATAATTGTGAATAATGAATCATTCTAATTTTGCATATATTCAAGAGCCGTACTAAGAAAGTTCTCCATCTGATCATTTTTTTATGGGCTATTTATTTTCATGTTCTATAATCAATCATGAACAAGATATTCAATTGAACATGTTAGATTAAAGATTAAAAAGATTAGAAGCAAAATATGCATATCATGAGAATTTACCTACAACCACTTCATATCTGTCATCAAATATGTATACAGATCTATTATATCACCATCAAATTTCACATATGATCTCGAGATGCAATCATTTGAGAAAAATAAAAAAAATTACAATCATGAGTCTGAGGAACGAAGACGTAGAATAGAGGAAAGTATAAAAGTTTTGCTAAAATCATCCTCTCAAACTGTATCATCCTTTCAAACTGCATCTTTTTTGGAAGATATGTTCAAAATGATTTCTCAAACTAAACTTTTTGGAAATCAACTATCTAATAGTTTGAACATATCTTACTCCAACGAGCAACCACTTCAGTCATCTTTTAAAGTAGATATGATTCAAACTGAGTTAAATAGTTTTGTGCATGATGAGTCTATAATTCAACATTATGATCAACCTAATTTAGACTATTGTAAAAATAATTATGAAGAAATTGGTGATAAAAAGAAAATTTGCTTGGTGATTTACCTCATGATGAGCTTGCTAGTGACACATTATCATTTGATTCTTTTGATGGAAATTATGAAGAAATTTGTGAAGAAGAATTTTTATCATTTCATAATAACTTGACTAATGATAAGTCCACTAGTATTTCATTTTCTTTTGAGAATTTTGATGACAGATTTGAAGAAAATTTGCATTACGAGCCAAGAATATTAGAAGAATGGAAAAAAGCTCAAAAGGAAGAGGTCATGATACCTGATGATTTGAGAGATCCATCTAAAATCGAGCTCATGATTCCACAACACCAAACTGAGTATATTATTTAACATGTTGATAAACCAAAATACTTACTGATATGAAAGATACTCGTGGATGGAATATGGACGATAATAAAGGTACGCTTTCTAACCTTAAAATTTTACTATTGAATAAAAGAAAGAAGGGTAGATATAAATTAAGAAAAACTAAAAATAAGATGGAGAGATTAAATGCAAAACTTACAAAAAGGCTAAATTCATCCATATCAAAACGTAAAAGAACACATTATGAGAGTGGAAAGCGATCAAGAGGTCGTAACCGATTTGAATTTTCTAGTAAATGTATAATATGTATATCATAGTTTTCTTATTTATTTACCACCCTGGGTTCATGAATGAGGGCATATACGAGTTTAGGTGTGTGGGAGTTGGTTAGGATATTTTCTTCATGTTTTCTTTATAAGGATTTTTAGTTTTTTATAGAATTTTTATTTTATTTTTATATTTTTGGGTTTCTTTATTTTGCACTTTGTGTAGTTTTTAGGGTAACTAAGTAGAAAAAACTGAAATAAAAAAAACCTTTGATTTTATATATTTTAATCAGAAGATTAACCTAATTACAGATAAAGGGACAAATTTAAAATTGAGATTGGATATGAGAGCAGATTGGACAATACACTTTGAATTTTATGAAACAAAATTAAAATCTGAAAAATAAATACCGCTAACATCAGTTTTGAGGCAAGTATATATCTATTTTTTACTCCACAATAGTTTATTAGGTTAAGGACGAAGATAATAATGATTGATAGAATCTTCTCTCTCTAAATAAAACATAAAAAGAAAAAAAAAGAAAAAAGTAGGAATTAAAAAAATGGGTTGCGCATGATATTAAAGCAATAGCCTTGAGAGTGATAAAAAAAATGGGGGTGTGCCTGGTATTAAGGCAATAGGTTCAAGAGTGAAAAAAAAAGAGTACGATCCAAGTAATCGGGTACTTTGCGCCTAAACAAGCGTGAATATTCGCATGAAAGGTGAAATATTCTAAAAGAAAGAAAACAAAAAGAAAACAAAAGAAAAAAATTGTTATGAGAGAGGAGATGAATCATGAGTTAGAGTTGGAGTCCAAGGCCGAAATAGACTATCACACGTGTACGTAGTTGTATAGAAGCCAATGGATTATCTGTTAGTAGGTATTGAAAGATAGGGTTTAAATTTTTTATCAAAATAATAAGTGTATTTGATATGATGCTTGATTTAAAAATTGATAATCTAAATATGTTCTTAAGTTTGTATATTAGCAAAATTAATTGAAGAAAATATTTTTAAAAAATTCTTTCTTTTGTATAAAATTTTTATTTTTCTTGATTCTCGGTTCTCCTTATTTTTCTTTTCTTTATTCCTTAATCTATTTTCTTCACGAATTTTGTTGGTATATTCACTGCAAATTCTCACGAGACAACACTCGTCCACTAGGGTAACCTAGGGGTTTAAAGACTTGTTGCACGTGCTAAGTGCAATCGCAATTCCTGCGAAAGTGAGTTAGGATTTTTCTTTTTCTTTTTAGGTTTAGATTTTGCTTGAGAACTAGCAAAAGATAGGTGTGCGGGTGTAATAAGTATCATATATTGTATTTTTCCTCCCATATTTTATCTATTTTTTGTATATAAATAAATGCTGCTCGCGTATTTTTAGTTTGTTTTTCAAGTAATCTTATTCATACAAGAATATGACGTGAAATTAGAGCCGGGTTAGGAAATAAAGTCCGAAAAAAAGTTTAAAGAGAGCAAAACTACAAGATTAAAATACTTCAAAGAGTCAAAATCAAATACAGTCAGGAGAACCAAGAGTACAAGACACGAGACTCATGCGAAAGAAATTCAAGCAATGTTATCATAATATTGCCGCTACATAGCGACATTTTGCCGCCAATTGGAGTCACAGAGAGGGCCCCACATTCTGAGTTTTTTTTTAAGGTTTCGATGTAATTTTATAGTTTTTCAGTTGTATTAGAATTAGGGTTTGATTTTTGAATCCTATATATTGGCCGTATTCTTGAATTCAAGGGTTTTTTATGCAGTAGTTAATATAGAATTAGGATATAGTTTTTACTCGTTTTTAATTTAATAAAATTAGGGTTTTACTGAAGAGGTAACGGCCACAATATCAGACTCCAGAGGTAATTCTCTTTGCTCTTCAATTTTTCTTTAATTAATTTATTTTAATTGCTTTCTACTTTAGATTTATTTACTTTATAGATTAGATTTAATTGCTTTCTATGAATAAAAATGTGATTTTGCTTGTTAGAAATATGAGTAGCTAATTTAGCTTAGCTCTAGGATGTAGATCAAGTTAGGATTCACCATGTAATTACTCTCCAGAATTTTTTTCTTAAATAAAATAAATAAAGAAATAATTTTTCTATGAAAAGATTAAAATATAAGAACTTGGAGATTAATACTTTGATAGGTTATACTTGAGTTAAGTTTCTTGATAGTCTATACTTAGTTAGAGTTTGGAGTTGTTGGTTTTCATTTTATTCAAAAAATTATCTAATTATTTAGTTTATTTTCATGAAAGTAGTATCTTTGATGAGTTATACTTGCACACCACTTGATAACTCATGCTTAGGGCACTTTAAATAAAAATTAAACTAAAAGATCAAATTTTTATGATAGAAGAAGATAATAGAAGTAAGAACATGGTTAGAAACTAGTGGATTATAGATCATAAACTAATTAGAATAACTCTCAAATCCGACTTAGAATCCTTTGTTAGTCCGTTAGACTATAGAATTAGTAAGAATCACAAAATATCTAATATCTCTATAGGTCGACCTGTATAGCGCTACACCGACACTGTATGCTTGCAGTTAAATTTTCACATCAAGTTTTTGGCGCCGTTGCTAGGGATCAACGGTGTTTTTCTTGCTTTTTCTAACGTTTTACTGATTAACAGAGTGCGTTGAGTGTTCAGAGAACCGAAATTATAGATACAGGAAGCAACAAATAGATCAAAGAAGCCTCAGAACTGCGCAGGAGAAACCAGAGAGTCAAACTCTCTAGTTCTGCCACTATTTGGCGGCAAGGACTGCTATTTGGCAGCAGAACAGGTAATTCCTGACCCCCAATTTTTCATGTTCTACATTCAATCATGAACAAGATATTCAATTGAACATGTTAGATGAAAGAATAAAAAGATTAGAAACAATGTATGCATGTCATGAGAATTTACCTACAATCACTTCATGTCTGTCATCAAATATGTACACAGATCTATTATATCCACCATCAAATTTCACACATGATCTCGAGATGCAATCATTTGAGGAAAATAAGGAAAATTACAATCATGAGTCTGAGGAACGAAGATGTAGAATAGAGGAAAGTATAGAAGTTTTGCTAAAACCATCCTCTCAAACTGTATCATCCTCTCAAACTGCATCTTGTTTGGAAGATTTGCTCAAAACGATTTCTCAAACTAAACTTTTGGAGATCAACTATCTAATAGTTTAAACATATTTTACTCCAACGAGCAACCACTTCACTCATCTTTTGAAGTAGATATGATTCAAAATGAGTTAAATAATTTTATGCATGATGAGTTTATAATTCAATATTGTGATCAACCTAATTTAGACCATTGTGAAAATAATTATGAAGAAATTGGTGATAAAGAAAAAAATTTGTTTGGTGATTTGCCTCATGATGAGCTTGCTAGTGATACATTATCATTTGATTCTTTTGATGAAAATTGTGAAGAAATTTATGAAGAAGAATTTTTATCCCTTCATAATAATTTGACTAATTATAAGTCCACTAGTATGGCATTTTCTTTTGAAAATTTTGATGACAGGTTTGAAGAAATTTTGCATGACAAGCCGAGAATATTAGAAGAATGGAAAGAAGCTCAAAAGGAAGAGGTCATGGTACCTGATGATTTGAGAGAGCCATCTAAAATCGAGCTCATGATTCAACAATACCAAAGTGAGTATATTATTTCACATGTTGATAAAACCAAAATACTTACTGATATGAAAGATACTCGTGGATGGAATATGGACGATAATAAAGATATGCTTTCCAATCTTAAAATTTTACTGTTGAATAAAAGAAATAAGGGTAGATATAAATTAAAAAAAAACCAAAAATAAGATGGAGAGATTAAATATAAAACTGACAAAAAAGCTAAGTTCATCCATATCAAAATGTAAAAGGGCACATTATGAGAAAGGAAAGCGATCAAGAGGTCGTAACCGGTTTGAATTTTTTAGTAAATGTATAATATGTATATTATAGTTTTCTTATTTATTTACCACCCTAGGTTCATGTATGAGGGCATACACGAGTTTAGTTGTGAGGGAGTGGGTTAGGATATTTTCTTTATGTTTTTTTTTCAAGGGTTTTTCGTTTTTTATAGAATTTTTATTTTATTTTTAGATTTTTGGGTTTCTTTATTTTGCACTTTTTATAGGTTTTAGGGTAACTAACTAAAAAAAACTGAAATAAAAAACTTTTGATTTTATATATTTTCATCAGTAGATCAACCTAATTACAGATAAAGAGACAAATTTATATTTGAAATTGGATATGAGTTTATAAAAAAAGATTAAAATCTAAAAATGAATACCGCTAACAGTAGTTTTAAGGTAAGTATACATTTATTTTTCACTTCACAATAGTTTATTAGATTAAAATCTAAAGATGATAACGATTGAGTAAGTTTTCTCTCTCTAAATAAAAATAAAAAAAGAAAAAAGAAAAAAAAGAAAAAAAGTGAGAATAAAAAAATAGGGTGCGCCTGGAATTAAGGCAATAACCTCGAGAGTGATAAAAAAAATACGATCTGAGTAATCGGGTACTTTGCGCCTAAAAAAGCGTGAATATTCTCATGAAAGGTGAAATATTCTAAAAAAGAAAAAAAGAAAAAAGAAAGAAAAAGAAAAAAAATTGTTATGAGAGAGCAGATGAATTATGAGTTAGAGTTAGAGTCCAAGGCCGAAATAGACTATCACACGTGCACAAAGTTGTATAGGAGTCAATGAATTATCTATTAGTAGATATTGAAAGATAGGATTTAAATTTTTTATTAAAATAATAAGTGTATTTGATATAATACTCTATTTAAAAATTGATAATCTAAATGCATTCTTGATTTTGTATGTTAGCAAGATTAATTGAAGAAAATATTTTTAAAAAAACTTTCTTTTGTATAAATTTTTTATTTTTCTTGATTTTCGGTTATCCATATTTTTCTTTTCTTTATTCCTTAATTTATTTTCTTCACGAATTTTGTGGGTATATTCACTGCAAACCCTCACGAGACAACACTCCTCCATTAGGATAATTTAGGGGTTTAAAGGCTTGTTGCACGTGCTAAGTGCAATCGCGATTTCTGCAAAAGTGAGTTAGAATTTTTCTTTTTTATTTTAGGTTTAGGTTTTGCTCGAGAACTAGCAAAAGATAGGTGAGGAGGTATGATTAGTATCATATATTGTATTTTTCCTCCCATATTTATCTATTTTTTGTATATAAATAAGTGTTACTCGGGTATTTTTAGTTTATTTTTCAGGTAATCCGATTCATACAAGGAGATGGCATGAAATCAGAGTCGAATTAGGAAACAAAGCCAGAAAAAGAGTTTAAAAAGAGAAAAACTACAAGATTAAAATACTTCAGTGAGCCAAACTCAAATAAAGTCAAGAGAATCAAGAGAATAAGACACGAGACTCATGCGAAAGAAAATTCAAGTAATGTTATCATAATATTGCCGCTAAATAGCGGCATTTTGCCACCAATTGGCGGCGTAAAGAGGGCTCCACATTCTGAGTTTTCTTCGAGAGTTTCGATTTAATTTTATAGTTTTTCAGTTTTATTAGAATTAGGGTTTGATTTCCAAAGCCTGTATATTGGCCGTATCCTTGTATTCTAGGGTTTTTAATGCAGTAGTTAATATATAATTAGGATATAGTTTGTACTCGTTTTTAATTTAATAAAATTAAAGTTTTGCTGAATGGGTGACGGCCACAATACCGGACTCCAGAAGTAATTCTCTTTGCTCTTCAATTTTTTATTAGTTAATTTATTTTAATTGCTTTCTAATTTAGATTTATTTGCTTTCTAGATTAGATTTAATTGCTTTCTATGAATAAAAAAATGATTTTGCTTGTTAGAAATATGAGTAGCTAATTTAGCTTAGCTCTAGGATGTAGATGAAGTTAGAATCCACTATGTAATTACTCTCTAGAGTTTTCTTCTTAAATAAAATAAATAAAGACCTGATTTTTCTATGAAAAGATTAAAATACAACAACTTCAAAATTAATACTTTAATAGGTTACACTTGAGTTAAGTTTCTTGATAGCCTATACTTAGCTGGGGTTTGGAGTTGTTGGTTTTCATCTTATTCAAAGAATTATCTAATGATTTAGTTTATTTTTATAAAAAGTAGTATTTTTGATGAGTTATACTTGCACACTACTTGATTGCTCAAACTTAAGGCACTTTAAATAAAGATTAAACTAAAAGATTAAATTTTTATGATAGAAGAAGATAATAGAAGTAAGAACATGGTTGAAAACTAGTAGATTTTAGATCCTAAGCTAATTAGAATAACTCTCAAATCTGACTTAGAATCCTTTATTAGTCCGTTAAACTATAAAATTAGTAAGAATCGCAAAATATCTGAGATCTTTGTGGGAAGACCAGTATAGCGCTACACCGACATTGTACGCTTGCAGTTAAATTTTCACATCAAATTTTTGGCGCTGCTGTCTGGGATCGATGGTGTTTTTTTTTTTTGTTTTTTCTAATATTTTACGGGTTAACAGTGTGTGTTGAGTGTTCTGGGAAAAGAAATTACAGATACAGGAAGACAAAAGGGATCAGGGAAGCCTCAAAACTGCGTAGCAAAAACAGAGAGTCAAACTCTCTGGTTCAGCTGCTATTTGGCGGCAATGACCGCTATTTGGCAACAGAACATATAATTCCTGACCCCAATTTTTCTCCAGTTCTGTATTTTGGTTCCCTGGTTCTATAAAGAAATAAAAAAAATCAATCTTTTTTTTATTTCTTTTCCATCTCTCTCCCTCTCCATCTTTTACAAAAAAAAAAATTAAAAAAAATATTTCAAAATAAAACTGGTTGTTATCATTGTCATGATCTATATCATAATTATTATCAGTGTCTATGGATAGGAAATTCGCTAGGATTAGATCATAATTAAATTCAAACCACATATAATGAACCTACGAGCGCTTCATATATACAAAATTATAATTGTGAATGGATGAATCATTCTAATTTGCATGAAATCAAGAGCCGTACCAAGAGAGTTCTCAATCTGATCCTTTCTTTATGGGTTATTCATCTTCATTTTCTACATTCAATCATGAATAAGATATTCAATTGAACATGTTAGATGAAAAATTAAAAAGATTAGAAGCAAGGTATGCATATAATGAGAATTTACCTATAACCATTTCATATCTGTTATCAAATATGTACACAGATCAATCATATTCACAATCAAATTTCACTCATGATCTCGAGATGCAATCATTTGAAAAAAATAAGAAAAATTACAATCATGAGTCTGAAGAACGATGATGTAAAATAGATAAAAATAAAGAAACTTTGCTAAAATCATCCTCTCAAACTGCATCATCCTCTCAAACTGCATCTTGTATGGAAGATTTGTTCAAAACGATTTCTCAAACTAAACTTTTTGGAGATCAACCATGTAATAGTTTAAACATATCTTACTCCAACGAGCAATCATTTCAGTTATCTTTTAAAGTAGATATGATTCAAAATGAGTTAAATATTTTTGTGCATGATGAGTCTATAATTCAACATAGTGATCAATCTAATTTAGACCATTGTGAAAATAATTATGAAGAAATTGGTGATAAAGAATAAATTTTGCTTGGTGATTTGCCCCATGATAAGCCTTCTAGTGACAATTATCATTTGATTCTTTTGATGAAAATTGTGAAGAAATTTGTGAAAAAGAATTTTTATCCCTTCATAATAACTTGATTAATGATAAGTCCACTAATATGGAATTTTCTTTTGAGAATTTTAATGACAGGTTTGAAGAAAATTTGCATGATAAGCCCAGAATGTTAGAAGAATGGAAATAACTTCAAAAAGAAGAGGTCATGGTACCTGATGATTTGAGAGAGCCATCTAAAATCGAGCTCATGATTCCACAATTCCAAAGTGAGTATATTATTTCACATATTGATAAAACTAAAATACTTACTGATATGAAAGATGTTCGTGGATGGAATATGGACGATAATAAAGGTA
The DNA here is from genome assembly GCA_036321105.1 of Dracaena cambodiana. NCBI lineage: Eukaryota > Viridiplantae > Streptophyta > Magnoliopsida > Asparagales > Asparagaceae > Dracaena > Dracaena cambodiana. Next base: position 26,961,768 of record JAYEPQ010000016.1, read on the forward strand.
CGCTTTCCAACCTTAAAATTTTAGTATTGAATAAAAGAAAGAATGGTAGATATAAATTAAGAAAAACCAAAAATAAGATGGAGAGATTAAATGCAAAACTGACAAAAAGGCTAAGTTCATCCATATAAAAACTTAAAAGGACACATTATGATAGTGAAAAGCGATCAAGAGATCGTAACCGGTTTGAATTTTCTAGTAAATGTATAATATGTATATCATAGTTTTCTTATTTATTTACCACCCTGGGTTCATGTATGAGCGCATACACGAGTTTAGGTGTGGGGAAGTGGGTTAGGATATTTTCTTCATATTTTTTTTCAAGGGTTTTTAGTTTTTTATAGAATTTTTATTTTATTTTTAGATTTTTGGGTTTCTTTTTTTTGCACTTTGGGTACTTTTTAGGGTAATTAACTAAAAAAATTGAAATAAAAAAAACCTTTGATTTTATATATTTTCATTAGTAGATCAATCTAATTACCGATAAAGGGACAAATTTAGATTTGAAATTGGATATGAGAGCAGATTGGATGATACACTTTGAATTTTATGAAAAAAAGATTAAAATCTGAAAAATAAATACTGATAAAAGTAGTTTTGAGGCATGTAAACATCTATTTTTCACTTCACAATAGTTTATTAGATTAAGGCCAATGATGATAACGATTGAGTAAGTCTTCCCTCTCTAAATAAAAACAAAAAAAGAAAAAAAAAGAAAAAGTGAGAATAAAAAAATGGGGTGCGCTTGGTATTAAGGCAATAGCCTCAAGAGTGATAAAAAAATGGGGTGTGCCTGGTATTAAGGCAATAGCCTCAAGAGTAAAAAAAAAAAGTACGATCCGAGTAATCGGGTACTTTGCGCCTAAGCAAGCGTGAATATTCGCATGAAAAGTGAAATATTCTAAAAATAAGGAAAAAAGAAAAAAATGTTGTGAGAGAGGAGATGAATCATGAGTTAGAATTGGAGTCCAAAACCGAAATAGACTATCACACATGCACATAGTTGTATAGGAGCTAATGAATTATCTGTTAGTAAGTATTGAAAGATAGGACTTACATTTTTAATTAAAATAATAAGTGTATTTGATATGACGCTCGATTTGAAATTGATAATCTAAATGCGTTCTTAAGTTTGTATATTAGCAAGATTAATTGAAGATAATATTTTAAAAAATAATTTCTTTCTTTTGTATAAATTTTTTATTTTTCTTGATTTTCGATTATCCTTATTTTTCTTTTCTTTATTCCTTAATCTATTTTTTTAACGAATTTTGTGGGTATATTCACTGCAAACCCTTACGAGACAACACTCGTCCACTAGGGTAACCTAGGGGTTTAAAGGCTTGTTGCACGAGCTAAGTGCAATTGAAATTCCTGCGAAAGTGAGTTAGGATTTTTCTTTTTAGGTTTAGGTTTTGCTCGAGAACTAGAAAAAGATAGGTGTGGGGGTGTGATTAGTATTATATATTGTATTTTTTGTCCCATATTTTATCTATTTTTGTATATAAATAAATACTACTCGAGTATTTTTAGTTTTTTTCAGGTAATCCGATTCATACAAGTAGATGGCATGAAATCAGAGCCCGGTTAGGAAACAAAGCCCGAAAAAGAGTTTAAAGGAGCAAAACTCAAGATTAAAATATTTAAGAGAGTCAAAATCAAATACAGTCAGGAGAACCAAGAATACAAGACACGAGACTCATGCGAAAGAAAATTCAAGCAATGTTATCATAATATTGCCTCTAAATAGCGTCATTTTGCCGCCAATTGGCGGCACAAAGAGGGCCCCACATTCTGAGTTTTTTTTTAGCACTTCGATGTAATTTTATAGTTTTTCGGTTGTATTAGAATTAGGGTTTGATATTCGAAGCATATATATTGGTCGTATCCTTATATTCTATGGTTTTTTATACAGTAGTTAATATAGAATTAGGATATAATTTGTACTCGTTTTTAATTTAATAAAATTAGGATTTTGCTGAAGGGATAACGGCCACAATGCCGGACTTCAGAGGTAATTCTCTTTGCTCTTCAATTTTTCCTTAGTTAATTTATTTTAATTGCTTTTTAGTTTAGATTTATTTGCTTTCTAGATTAGATTTAATTATTTTCTATGAATAAAAATTTGATTTTGCTTGTTAGAAATATGAGTAGCTAATTTAGCTTAGCTCTAGGATGTAGATAAAGTTAGAATTCACCATGTAATTACTCTCTAGAATTTTCTTCTTAAATAAAATAAATAAAGACATGATTTTTCTATGAAAAGATTAAAATACAAGAACTTGAAGATTAATAATTTGATAGGTTATACTTGAGTTAAGTTTCTTGATAGCCTATACTTAGTTAGGATTTGGTGTTATTGGTTTTCATCTTATTCAAAGAATTATCTAATGATTTAGTTTATTTTTATGAAAAGTAGTATTTTTGATGAGTTATACTTACACACCACTTGATAGCTCATGTTTAAGGCACTTTAAATAAAGATTAAACTAAAAGATCAAATTTTTATGATAGAAGAAGATAATAGAAGTAAGAACATGATTGGAAACTAGTGGATTCTACATCCTAAGATAATTAGAATAACTCTCAAATCTGACTTAGAATCTTTTGTTAGCCCGTTAGACTATAGAATTAGTAAGAATCGCAAAATATCTGAGATATCTGTGGGATGACCTACATAGCTCTACACCGACACTGTACGCTTGCAGTTAAATTTTCACATCATCTATATTAGGGTTTAGCTCGTAATCACCCCCATCTTCTCCTGAGGATCCATGTTCAGTATATGCTTCGTTACCGCTATCACCGGGTTCCTCAGACTCTTTGGAATCCTCATGGATAGGCTTATATAGCCTCGCGTCAGTAAATAATTCTCCAACCCTTAAATGGTTGTTTATCTGCAATTAAAGTCGGAACTTCTCCTTACTCATTATAATATTTCATGCACTGATGGAGAGTTGACGGGACTATCATATAGGCATGGATCCACGGTTGCCCCAAGAGGATGTTATAGGACGTATCTACGTCAATGACGCAACATGTAACCTCTGTCTTCAGATTTCCAATATGACACCAGAGTCGAATCTTACCAAGGGGACAACTATCATTGGTATTGAATCCATATATTGTGATATTTGTCGGCATGAGGCGATGAGGTGAGATCCCTAGCAACTGCATCAGCCTTCTCGGGATGACGCTTAGCGCGGAACTTGGATCAATTTGAATGTGTACTTTTGTAGATCTAACATATCTAGTGAAATATAAAGTCTATTGTGCTTTATATTTCTCACCTGCATGTCTTCTGACGAGAAAATTATTTACGGGATTTGCCTCCTCACTTGGTGACAGCGAGGTCAGGAATCCCTTTCTTTATTGGATGGTTCGACAAATTGTGCTAAGAAACAGTCAGAATCTGCCAAAGTCTCTCTCTATGCTTCTCTAGTTGACTTGGATAATCGTAGCAGCTCGTAGAGTGTGACTCGAGCTGGGATATTAACCAACTGAGCTCTGATGTCAAATTGAAATGAAGGGTCTTTGGCCTTCATCTTTCTTTGGATTTTTCTGAAAACAAAGTCCTTTTTGCTTCTCAGGTTCCGCATATATTTCTTTAGGGCCTATTCCTGTATAGTCTTTAAGATAAGTCCCGCCGGACCAAGTATCAGAGGGGCGTGCCTCATCTTGATGAGTGACCATCACTATGGCCTCCTCTTCCGAGTCCGTTAGTGCATTAGTAACTATATATTCTTCTTTAATTTTTGCGGCGATAGTGTTGCTAGTCCGCTTCTTTCTTTGGACATTAGATGAGCTCCATTGCTCGTCCTGCAGAAGATCGGGATGAATCCACATAACTTCACATCTTTGTGTCATCACAGGAGTAAGTCCTTTTTGCGCTATCTCATGTAGGTCATGATTTCTTACAATAAGTTTTCCTAACGGTGTTGGAGTTACTCCTGCAGGGAATTCATTGGTTCCCACTACCAAGGTCACCATAATGGCGGTAACCTTTTTCTGTTCCTCTTTTAGTGTTAGAACTCCAGCCTATATTAATGCCTGAATTCTATTCTTAAGAGGATAACAGTCCTTGGTCGGGTGTCCGACATTCCAGTGATATAAGCAGTGGTTAAGGTCATTAGTTTTTCCTACATCTTCTGGTTTTTGATTTTTGGAAGCTTTAACATACCCTTTCTGAGGAGGAGATGGAACAGAGTGGGTGTTTGCTCCGTTTTAAAAGTATAGGTCCTCTCCTATCGGGGCCTATTCTGATCTGCGCCTTTCGGGTTTTGAGACCTTAGAGTTGGAGAATTTCCTTGTTTCGGAGTGGCATCATATGTCATTACGGCCTTCCATTTGTTCTTATAATTTTGTGGGTGGGACCTGTTATTCCCAGAATTTCTCGTACCATGAAATATTTCAATTCGACGGATTAGATCCTCCGCTTGCTCTCCTTGTTTGAGCAAATCTCTCCATATTTTGGATTTCACGGTTCCCATTTTTTACAGTACGTTAGTCTTAAAGTTATGCCTACAGGTCTCCATTAAGGTCTCCTGGGTCATTCCGTGTCGGCATTGCATGGACTTTTTATGAAATTTCTCTATGAAATCTGTTACCGTTTCTTGTTCTTCTTGCTTTGTCGCAAGGAGGGAATGAACCGATATCTTGGTATCATCCTTAAAGAAACGTGCTAAAAAGTATTTCTCAATATCATACCAGGTATTAATAGTTTCCGGGGGCAACTGCATAAACCATGTAAAAGCAGATCCTCGCAGGGTACTTGCGAACATCTTAGTCATTACTGAATCATTTCCTATTAGATGTCCTGCTTGAGACAAGAAATAATATATATGCTGGCTCAGGGACCCTTCCCATCATACGGTTCCAATTTGAGGGGCTTATATTTGTCCGGATATGGAGTGGAGTTCCATTCAAGTGGGTATGGTCTTGAAATCCCTGACTCTTTTAGTTTCTTTTTATGCATCAGGGCATCCAGTTGGATTTGTAGTTTTTCGATCTTTTATTCATGAGGATCATGGAAGGAATATTTGTCATCCTCCTCATGCTCCGAATAAGCCTTTTCTTCTTTAAATTTTTCGTTTGTTTTAAACGGTATATCCTCATTTTTCTTTGGTGGCTTTTCAGAGGAAGAGATTTTTGCCTTATTTTCAACTATTTTTTGTGTATTTTCAACTAGTTTCAAGAGCATTATCTTGAGATCATCTATAGTTTTCTGTTGACCCCAAATCATTTGTTCTTGAACTTCTAACCTCTGATCGACGTCGTTGGACCTATCCACCATGTACAACGCCAATCTTCGCTGTCTGGAAGATGCACAAGAGCGAGGTGAGGTTATAGCCGAGTTGTCCCTATCATCATCACAAAAACGTTTTAGAAGTTTCTTTTAATTTCGAGGGGAAACAGCACCTGATTTGAAGCAAGTGAAGTGATGGGGTTGTTCATCATCTGCATCTGACTCATCCTCCCCTTCCATGACCTTTTTACCTTTGCCAATTATATTTGAGGTCACCGCTTTCCATCCTTTTGCTTTGATTTTGTCCCTGAGATCATTTTTTGTTCTTTTTGAAGTGTTTTGGTCCGACTCGGTTATCCTGTCAAACACTGACACTTTTTTCTTGCTGCAGCAACAATTATTCAATACAGTAGATACTGCTGTCATGAGTTGCTCACAGTGGCAAGTTGAGTCTGGTTGGACTTGAGTTACACTTCTTTTCTTTATCAAATAATCTCTAAGGTCGGTGACCTTTGATAGTGAAGAATTGTGGGGCTCACCTGATTGTTGATCTAGGGGCCCACTGAAGCTTCTCAAAGTCATTGGTGTCGGATTGTTGTCCAGTAATTCGATTATCAGCCTTGATTCTATATTTAGGTTGTTTTACGCGGAGCTGGATATTAGCTTCGCGTTTTGAAGCATTTACGCGAAGCTGAGAAATAGCTTCGCGTTTTACGCTAAGCTCGTTTTTTACGATGGTTTGGCGTTTCTGAAAAATTCATCTTCTAATTTTTTGCCTAGCCTCGCGTGGAAAATCACACGCTGGCTTAGCTTTGCGATTAATGCAAGAATCCTTGGTTTAAGGTTGATAAGCTCGTGTGGGAAATCACACGCTGGCTTATCCTCGTGATTATGAGAGTTGCAATTTACGCGATCGTAACAAACCTTGCGCTTAACGCAAGTTTTACTGGCTTTACGATTTACGCTAAGCTCAGTTTTCTGTCGAAGTCTGATAGCCTCGCGTGAAGAATCTTCATCACACGCTGGCTCAGTCATAAAATTATCCTCGCATTTTACGTGGGTTGTGTTAATTTTTCTGGTTTTAAATCCAGAAGCAGTAGCCTCACATGAAAATTTATCATTACACGCTGGCTTACATTTAGCTTAACATTTTACATGAGTTCCATTGGTTTTGCGATTAACGCAAGCCAGTTCGCAAGGTAAACTTGTAGCCTCGCATTCTAGCACTGCCTCAGCCTCGTGTTTAACGCGGGCTTTGAGGGCTCTCCGCCTTACTCGACGATTTCGATTGCGGAGTTGAGTTCTGGTCAAACCAGTTCCTAGGCCTTCTTCGGTAGTGAGGAGATCTTCCCCTGCTAGGGTTTTCTGCCCAAACAATGGCTCTATAGCCGTGGGCTCCATGGGTCCCCGTTTAACAGTGGATTCTCTATTACCCGATTTATGGGTATTGGAGCTCACGCGGCGATAGAGCCGCACTTCAGTCAGGTTACCTGATCCAGAGGAGAGATACTCCTCGTACTTCTACTGGTCGATTTCCACGATAAGCATATCAACGACCGATCCGATCTTTCCCACTTTGGATTACACCACAATCTCTTTTTTAGTAAACGAGATGTCTCCCACTGTGGTCTCCAGTTTGTTCGTTGCAAAAATCTTACTTCCTTCCATTGAATAACTTGATTACAATGAAAGAGAATAATAGAAAAATAAACGAGAGAATTTATAGATTATCGCTCTCTTTTACAATATTTGTGGGTTCTAGTGTGGCGATGGGTTCTATCAAGTAGTACATTTTGACGAACCAATGTGGAAATTTTCTTCTTGAAGAAGATGATGGCCGACCCTAGATCTTCTCTCTCTGGTTTTGATGGATTCAAGACTCTCACGCGTAACTTGAACTCCAACACTGATCCAAAAAAATTAAAGATCTATTAAAGATAGATCTCTAAAGTCTCCTCAAAGAGGGTATTTATAGACTTTAGTTGGTTATGAGAGTTTCCATAGGAATAGAAATAGAAGGTTTTCATAGGAATAGGAATAGAAGGTTTTTATATTCATCAAGGATTCTAATCAAATATTTTAGTCTTGATTTAAATCTCTTGAATTTAAATTTTGATTGGACTCAATTCGGGTATTGGATAATCTCAAATTTCAATCACAATCAATTTAGAATTCTGATTACCTACGCACGCGGAGTTAATCACTTAGAACGCGGAGCTATAGACTTAGCTCTGCGTTTACTCAACGCGAGGCTATTTTATGGCCAGGCGTGGAGTTACAGAGTTAGCTCCGTGTTTTATGGGGTATTTCTCTTTAATTGGAAATTTTCACCTCCAACATATGGCACTCATCAATTTACTTAATTTATCCCTTATTCTTCCCCATCTCTAACCCCACAACTCTCTCTCTCTCTCTCTCTCTGGCCATCTCATCGTCTCCTTCCAACAGTGATGGTCGTCCTTCATTCTCCTACCACGCCACTTCTCTCTCCCTCTCTGTGTCTCCCTCTCTCCCTCTATATCTCTTGCTCTGCCTCTCCCCCCCCGCCCTCTCTATTTTTTTCTCCCTTTCCCACTCTCTCTATGTTTCTCTCCATCAATCTCTCCCCCTCTCTCTCCACCCTCTTTCTGCCCCTCTCTCCCCAAAGTCCCACCCGCAACACTCTCTCATCTAAGTCCCAACCACTCGGGTTTTGCTTGGCCAGTAGAAACTCAATTTTTCATAATTTGTACTAGAAAATTCTTTTTTTCGTCTATAATTGGCTCGATTTTTTATGATTTATACTGGAAATTTCGTTTCTAGTGATGTTCATTGCATGCTATACCATTGAATCTTATCAAAACCAGTGATTTATGCCTATTCCCAACTTCTAGGGTTTCTTGGAAGTTAAATTTATGATTTTTGTTGATTCTAAGGGAGCCAAATCGATTATATTAATGAAAAAATAATAAATGTGAAGCTTTACTAATTTGCATCTAGAAATACAATTAGAATCAAATGAGCAGGCATCCCACGAGTCAAATTCCGGCAAGGAAATGGAAAATCTAATGGGAAAACCCCCATGATCTTGCCTCAGCTTTCTTGCCACTCTCTTGCCATATTTTTATTCTTAATCTTCTACTTCCATTTTGAAAAGGATTATAGTTCGATGGATCTAACTTAGTGATTTAATAAAAAAAAATATATCTAATCAATGACAACCAACAAAAGGCTACCATAAAATACATGATTTTAAGGTGGAAAGCTCCTGGGGGAAAGCCATAGATCGAAAAAGCTACATTATAAACTTTGGCTTTTACAATTGCTCATTCTTGAAACTACTAGACACCCACAGTTGTTAGCAATGATATAACAATTTCTCTCTAAATTGCTCTATATCCACAAATTAAAAACCCAAATTTAATCACTGTAAGCAATAAACCTATTCAAAATACTAAGAAAGATATGATCATTAAGTTTCCAGGCATCAACAAAATTATCAAATCACATGAAAATTAATATCTAGATATTGGAGATGATAAATAGGAATTAATCTCCAAGCAATACAGGACTTAGAGAAAAATCTTCAAGCGCTTTTGAAATTCTTCACAAATCCCTTGATCCAAAGCCTCCTTTTTATTTTAATATTTAAAGCCACCAAAGCCCTCTCCAAAGTAATCCGGAAAGGATGCTTTTATCGTTATGGCCATCAGGAAGAAAGTCTAGTCTAGATATGTCCCTAAAATCACTTAAAAGACAAATCTGATTTTATATGAAGACCCCAAGAGTCTAGATATGTCCCTAAAATCACTTAAAAGTCAAATCTGATTTTATATGAAGACTCCAAGCTCTTTGGTTGTAGGAAATATGCAGGGGATCAACTTTCGGGCACTAGGAAGTTCAAGGTCACTGGTGACCCAGAAAAACTATTGAAACAGTTATACACTATATCATTTCAGTAAAACAGTCATATCTTTTGTGTCTAACCTCTGATTGAGCTTATTAAGGTACTGTCAGGAAGAAAATCTAATCCTCTACAACTTTCTCTTACGTAAATATTTCTAAATAGGACTTTAACCTTGTCAAATCTTTGTTTTGAAGTTGCTAGACGTACATAGCGCGAATATAAACTTGGCTTTCGCAATACTTTTTTCAAATCCAATCCAAATCTTCTCTAACAGACACAATTATTATGAATGGTACTTGGGCCTATTATTTTGGTCACCAATTACCAATATTTATATTGTAAAATCTGCAATACATTTCGCTGTTCTTTGTAGTAGCTCTCCTAAACCCCGAACAGTCCTTCAAACTCATGTTTTCAAAATTGTTAAAAAAAAAAAAACTTATGGAAAAGTTACATCAGAACGTCAAAAAAAGTTGTTAAGAGAGCTCTAGGGAATCTCTCCATTCAACTGTCTCCATTTTCTTGAGATTTTCTTGAGGTAGAGAAAAGAATATGTGTTTGAATGTAGAAGACATAAGAATAGAGAATGGTTTGAGGAGGGTGCAGTTAGTATAGGAGGGCCATTTTCGTTTAATTATCTTACTGGTATAATTATCAATACTACATTATTTTGGAGGTGCTAATCTAAAACGTGGATCAACTAGCAACCTCTAGTGTTTACCTTCCAAGCCAATAGTAAATGGGACAGGCCTAGGTACTCAAGTTGGATTTCTGTCCCACGATGTCTTGGCGAATTGATGTAAGGCAGTAATTAAATGGGCTTACCCATTTTATGGGCTTAAATTTTGAGGTTACAATGTTTGTTGAAGGCTTCAAGTTCCTGTTTGACTTATAGAAAAGTAGGTGAAGTAAAGAAAAAAATAGAAGTAATTTTCAAAATAAAATCTTAGAAAAAGACTTTTACAATAGAGTTCTAATTTTTGTGTACTTACTTTTAAAAGTAAGAAGTGGACTACAAATATTATTATATTACTTAATAAAATAATATAATAATATTTTATTTGTTATTTAGATTATAATTGAAAAGTAATTATGAGCGAAAATAAAATACTATTATTTTATCTTGTTCTTTGATTTTCAAGAGCTCTTTCAACCAAAAATAAAGGAACAAGAAAAGAGCAAGTAAGGTGTTACATAAAATCCATATCATCCTAGCGGAATTAACTTCTAATTCTCTTTTTAGCTAAATAAACAAAGAAAGTAATAGAAATAGTTTTATTTTCACTGCATTCATTTTACTGCTTACAAATAGACGCACCCTAAAATTCTTGGACCATGAAGTCTGAAGACTCTGGAGAAATGATGTTTGTTGACCAATGATATACTGCTTTATTAATAGGATGAAAAGTTTGATTATTAGGGTGGAGAGATGAAATAAAACTGTTAAGCTTAAGCTAAATAACTTGGAGGACCCCAATTAAGTCCATCTAATTTTTGCTTCTAGTTCTCACTCATATTGTGAAAAAACAGTTGCAGCTGGATTATGAATCTGAATCCTACTTTACTAGTAACCACATGCTAAAAACCAAAGTAAAAGGGAAAAAAAATAGTTTGACAATTTTGTCCAGAAAAGAATAAAAATCATGGGTTAATGTGAGTTAATGGGCTAATGATTGTTATATAATTCTCTTGGGTTCTCACCATTTCTATGGCTCATTCATGGATATATCTCTTATGCTACGCAAAAGGACGCTATGATGAAAGGAGTGTAAGACAAAAATGCAATTCTCTTATTTGAAAACAAATGCAGTAATCAGCCTTTGTATAATCAAATTCTAGGTTTGATATGATAAGTCGGCTATTCGAAGAGATGGAGGAGATCACAAGAGCAATTGCGCTTAGTGCGTAATGGAATAATATTCCTGAAAGTAGTTCAGTCTTGAAATCCCTGTACCAAATGAACTGAATGTATTTTTTAGGTTCAGTTTTAGGACACCAGACTCTATAATAAATTTTCAGCGGCTACTTCCCTCAGCTTATTGGAAATCCATTACTCTAGTCTAGTCATTTCCAAAGGATTCTAACAATTAGATACAATAGAGATTCAAATTTTTCTGTAGTTTCTTTTTTCTCTTATTATTATTCATCTCTCTCTCTTCTCGGGTGTTGTATCTATTTATACAAGGTATAGCATGAAATTTTCTTTCATAATTACTAATAAATATTTTTCTGCCATAGTTTACACTTTCATTCAAACTCATTATCCAGGAGGCCATGTGATGGAGATTTTATTTGATATGAAAGGATTTTATTAGTTTTGAAATATGATAAGATTTAATTTAACCTTGTCAGTGCTGTACTTAAAGATTTATCCTTTCACTGCCTGTCCCAAGCCAGAATAAAGGAGGAGGGTTGTAGTAGGTCGGTGACAGCCAGCGTAAAATATTGTCACATATTATAACATGAGCCAAAATATGAATTTCGTTGGGGCATTCTCTACTGAGCGACGCGCTACATCGGAGCCTGGGTGTAGTGAAAAATGTGTGAGGATTGTTAGGTCGTCGCCCAGAAGTGACGTGCCACGTCGGCGTCCGGATGTGGTGTCAAGTGTAAGAGAGTTCCTACATCTTAATGAGCGGGTAGGGATAAAGAAGTTAGCTCATAAAAATAAACATAGATTTCGGTTGGCATCGTGTAATATAGCTTCCCTTACAGGTAGATTAGTAGAGTTAGTTGATACTATGATTAGAAGGCGAGTTAATATTTTGTGCGTACAGTAGACTAAGTGGGTATGTGAGAAAATTAAATCATAGAGTCTTGGGGTTATAAATTTTGGTATACGGGTAGAGATAGAAATTGTAATGGGGTAGGTGTTATCATAGATAAACAATTACTTGGGAATGTAGTGGAGGTTAGGAGGAAGGGTGGTAGAATTTTATTAGTTAAAATTAGATAGAGAGATTTTTAATATCGTTAGTGCCTATGCATCACAAGTAGGACTTGATGAATCTAGAAAATATCAATTTTGGGAGGATCTAGTTGAGACAATACAAGAAATACCCGTTAGGAAAAAACTATTTATTACTGGTGATCTCAATGGGCATGTAGGAAGTAGTCGTAATGGGTTTGATAGTGTACATGGAGGATTTGGTTTTGGAGAAAGAAATAAAACAGGTAATTCAATTCTAGATTTTGTTTTGTCTTATGATTTGATTTTAGTGAATACTTGGTTTAAAAAGAGAGTTTCTCACTTGATTACTTTTAAAAGTGGATCGAATGAAAACCAAATAGATTTTTTTTTTTTTTAACTAGGAGGGTAGATAGAGCTAGTTGTATCGATTGTAAAGTAGTGCCAAGTGAGAGTGTAGTTACCCAATATAGACTCTTAATTTTAGATATTCATATTAGAAAGAGACTTAGAATGATTAAGTATAAATTAGATTCTAAGATTAAATGGTGGCGATTAGAAGGTAATCAAAAAGTTTTTGTAGACAGAGTAGTACAAGAAATAGATTGGAGGGACCATGATGATTCTAATGTAACATGGAACAAAATGGCTAGCTGTATTAAAAGAATAGCTAAACATATATTTGGTGAGTCGAGGGGCGGTGCTCCACCATGTAAGGATACATCATGGTAGAATGAAGAGTTAAAAAATGCTATTAAGATCAAGCGAGACCTTTATAGAGATTTGAAGAAGAATAATAATAATGATGGAATAAGTTTTGAGAAGTATAAACTAGCGAAGAAGGAGGCTAAGAAACCTGTTTGGGATGCAAAAACTAAATTATATAAATAAGTGTACCAGAAGTAGGATAATAAAGAGGCAGAAAAGAATATATATATATATATATATATATATAATTGCTCGAATAAGAGAGAGAAAGTTTAGAAACTTATGTATTGTAAAGTGTATTAAAAATGATGATAAGACGAATCTAATTCGAGACGAAGAAATTAAAAAATGATGGAAAGATTATTTTGATAGATTATATAATGATAGTTTTACCCAAGATTTGGGAGATCTTACTATTCAATGTGAGGATATGAATATTAGTTTTATGCGCAGAATCAAAGAGTATGAAGTAAAAGAAGTTTTGAAGAGAATGAAATTAAGAAAAGTTGTTGGTCCAGATGAGATTCCTATAGAGATATAGAGATACTTAGAAGGGATTAATGTGAGGTGACTGACAGATCTTTTTAACAAGATTTGGCAAACTAAGAAAATGCCAAATGAATGGAGGAAGAGTACCCTAGTACCTCTGTATAAGAACAAGGATGATATTCAGAGTTGTTCTAATTATCGGGGAGTAAAACTCATGTGTCACACTATGAAACTTTGGGAAAGGGTAATTGAATATAGATTGCGACAAACTATTAAAGTATCAGAAAACCAGTTTGGATTTATTCCGGGGCGATCGACAAAAAAAACTATTCACTTACTTTGTTAATTTATAGAGCAATTTTAAGAGAGAAATAGAGATTTGCATATGGTATTCATTGACTTAGAGAAAGCCTATAATAAGGTACCACGAGAAATACTTTGGTGGATATTGATAAAGAAAAGAGTTCTCATAAAATATATCGATATAATTAAGGAATGTATGATGGAGTAATGGTCAATATCAGAACATATGGTGGTTTAACAAGTGATTTTTCTATCACAATTGGATTATATCAAGGATCTGCATTGAGTCCATTCATATTTGTTATAGTAATGGATGAGTTTACTAGAGCTATTCAGGATGAGATACTTTGGTGTATGCTATTTGCTAATGATATTGTCTTAGTTGATGAGACAAGAGTAGGGGTAAATACCAAGTTAGAGTTATGGAGGCACACATTAGAATCTAGAAGTTTTAAATTGAGTAGGTCTAAAACAGAGTATATGGAGTGTAAATTTAGTAAACGACGGACCATACAGTATAATGCTGTAAAACTGGATAGGCAAGAGATACAAATGAGCAGTCAGTTTAGGTATTTAGGTTCTATTATTCAGAATGATGGAAAGATCGATAATGATGTTAACCATAGGATACAAGCTGTCTAGTTGAAATGGAGGGGGGAAACGGGAGTTTTATGCGACCATAACATTCCATTAAGATTGAAGGAAAAATTTTATAGGACTGCTATTAGGTCAGGTTTATCATATGGCACGGAATGTTAAGTTATAAACAAACGTCATTTATAGAAGATAAGTATAGCAGAGATGCACATGCTCTGCTAGATATGCGGCAACACTAGAAGCGAGAAAGTAAGAAATAAAGATATTCGTGCTAAGCTAGGTGTAGTTTCCATCGATGAGAAGATGTGAGAAAATTGCTTACGATGGTTTGGTCATGTGTAACGTAGGCCTACAAATACACCAGTTCGACGAGGGAAGTTTATCAATGTCGGACAAGTTAAAAGAACGAAGGGAAGACCGAAAAAATATGGATGGAGGTGATACGAAAAGATATGGATTCTAAAGGTTTAAATAATAAGATATTACTTAATAGAAATGAATGGAGAAGAACTATCAAAGTGATCGATCCGACGTGATTTTTTTTTTGGTTCATGTAGCCTACCCCAAATGCTTGGGATAAAAGGCTTAGTTGTTGTTGTTGTTGTTGTTGTTGTATAAGATTTAATTTAGATTTGATAGGATTTTATTTGACAGGATTCTATTTAGATTTTGTTAAGATTAGATTTTTGGATTTTCCATATAAATAGACATTGTATGATGTAATTTGGAGATGATGAATAATATATGAAAATTTGAGAAAATTCTTATGTGGATTTCGCAAGAGTCAAATCTCTCATCATAAATTCGTTAAGAGTGAGCGTGGATTGGTCTGGGTGGATTCCCGAGTTTTATTTGTTTTTCCCCATATCCTCTAAAAAATCCTAATTTCCCAAATTTCAACCATAATTTGCTTTCGTTCTGCGTCAAATTGATATCAAACCTAAAGATTCTGTATTTTTAGGTATTAGAGCCTAAACTTCATCCTCTTCTTCTCCCTTCTATCTTCATCTTCTTTTGATTTTGTTTTAATTTATAGTTTTGAAAAGAAAAGTACAGATCGACTGTAAAGGAAAAAATAATAGCAAAAAAAGTGAAAAAAATCAAATAAAATAATCAGGTCTGAAATCTCAGATT
This sequence comes from Dracaena cambodiana, assembly GCA_036321105.1. Taxonomy (NCBI): domain Eukaryota; kingdom Viridiplantae; phylum Streptophyta; class Magnoliopsida; order Asparagales; family Asparagaceae; genus Dracaena; species Dracaena cambodiana. The sequence continues at coordinate 26,977,035 of JAYEPQ010000016.1, forward strand.
TGTGAGAGGAAAAAATTTGAAAAAAAAAAGGTGAAAAAAAAGAGGTCCCAGATCCTCTTCTCATATCAGAGGAAAGATAAAAAGGGAAAAACAAAAAAGGAAAGAACTTTATCTGTCCATCTCAGATTCGAGCCGTTTTCGAAGCAATTATCTTCCAATCATATCTGGCATCTATTATCACCATTCCAAAGCTTTTATACATAATTATTATAACTCAATTGTGGGTAATCTCTTAAAGAAATTTTTAGAGTCTTATATTTGGGCGTGAACTACTCACTCTTTCAGTTAATATCTAATTTGAACTGAAATTGTCAATTGCCAAATTCTTTTCAAATATTAGTAGATTACAATAATTTGTTACAGAATAGTTGATTGTTTCTCTCTAGTAATCTCATAATTATTTTCTATTTTTACCAAATTAGTACTTCAAATTCATTTGCATTTAGCAATTGAGTTATTGGGATATATTAAATTAGTGCATACATTTAATTCACATGAGTCTTAGATTTTACACTATCATCTGCATATTTAACTGATTTACATTGAATGATTCATTCTAGATAGTAAATATGTCATGTTTTACAATACGATCTAGTCGTCATCTAGAGTCAAATAAGTCTAGTTATCTATATGATTTGCGTGCTACTAGAAAGATATTAAATGAAAATTTTCTGACATAGAGATCCCGTATTTGATGGTTATTCCTCCACCTGTGACTTTATTGATTAGTTGGTAAATATGAAATTCTATTTTGATTGTTATGAGATATCTACTAGATGCAAATTCTAATTTGCTAAGGGAAGATTAGTTAGACAAACCAACGATTTTTATACTTTAATAGAGATAGATCATGAAGAACGTTATAGAAATCATATGCATTCGTGGGGAGAGATAAAAGATATTTTTATAAAGGAGCATCCTCCTACGTATTATAGGAGTCGTCTCTTTGACAAATTGGAAAAAAGATTCACTCTTTTTGTTAGAATGCACTACCCTAATTATGATAGATATAGACACTCTATCTCTCAATGTATCTCGATCAAGTATTCTTAGTGTCACGCATATTGGCATTATAACTATGAGTGCCCCTTCAAGACTCAACATAAGAATATCATGCCTACTAATCATATTGACAATTTGAAAGTTATTGAGATTGTTCATTGTTCGCAGCAGAATTTCTTCGCTTTCCTTCCATTGAATTCAGCTTAGATTACAATGAAAGAGAACAAAAGAAAAAGAACAAACGAGAGGATTTATAATTATCGCTCTTTTTACAATAAATCGTGGATCTGTGTGGCGATGGGATCTATCAAGTAGCTCTTTTGGACGATCTGACGTCGAACTCTTCTCTTGAAGATGACGGCCGACTATAGAACTGATCTTCTCTGGTCTTGATTCGTTCAAGGCTCTATGCGTAACTCGAACTTCTCCAAAATTCCAGAAAAAGATCTAAGATGCCGAAAAAGAACTCTTTAAGATTGATGATCATCTATGGATTGATCTATTATTGATTGATCATCCTCCCTAAAGTCTCCTCAAAGAGAGTATTTATAGACTTTAGTGGTTATGAGAGTTTCCATAGGAATAGGAATAAAGATTTCCATAAGAATAGGAAAATAAGGTTTTTGTATTCATTAAGGATTCTAATCAAATATCTTAGTTTTGATTTAAATCTCTTGATTTAAAATTCTGATTGGACTCAATTTGGGTATTTGGATAAGCCCAAATCTCAATCACAATCAATTTAGGATTCTGATTGGACTCAATTTGGATATTGGATAAGTCAAAATCTCAATCACAATCAATTTAGAATTCTAATGAAATCTGCTCATATGGAGTTAACGCGGAGCTATGGATTAGCTCTGCGTTTTGCTCAAACGTGAGGCTAAAATAGCCAAATGCGTAGCTACGGAGTTAGCTCCATGTTCTATGTGGAAAATTCTTTTTTACTTAGAAATTTTCACTGCCAACAGAACCCCCTCCAAAGTTTTCAAAATGGCTTAGACCTTAGCAAATTTTGAAATACTTTGGATTTTCAATTTGGTGATTAGGTTAAGATCAAGAAATTCGGTAGATGTGCTTAATCGCACATACTTGAAACTTTGATGCAGGCGGTTCAAGCCTCTCATGTGTAACTTGAACTGCACACGCTAAGATGATCGGGTCAGGATCACCAGATTTCGACAGAGGTGTCTAATTGCACATGCCTAGTCCAAGTGCTCTCACGCGTAATTTGAACTGTGATGGGAATAATCCAAATCATACTGTCAGAGGTAAAAACTTAACATGACAGGTTTTATGGGATTTTTAGCAAACTCCTAGCTATCAACGGATTTGATTAGCCTTTACCAATTGCCGTTTGTGTTGGGCTAGTCATGCTATTCCTCAGCATGATGAGTTGTTGAGGAATTGATTTCCTCTCCCCTTTGCCTTTAATCAGCATTGGGTAGTTAATTTCATACTTTTACCCCCAGTATGATAGGGTTGGCGAGGAACTTGATTTCCTCTTCCCGCCGCTTTAACAGCATTGGGAAAAAAAATTTATTTATAGCACTCAATTAGCCATTCAAAAGGTTATTGATAATAGCAGAAGTATGATGTTTATTATCGTCAATATTTTCGGCACCCCCAGCCAAATCCGGCTGTTAACCAATGAGGACGATTCGATCGCAGCTGTGGTTCGGAGCATACCCAAGGGGCTAGCTTGCAAGTGTGGGCTGCCCGTACTTGGTGTCGATATTGGCTTCGCTACTGATACAGGGGTTGCTCTGGCAGGGAGCTCATTGGTTCCTACCACCAAAATTGCCATATTTGCAGAAACTTTTTTCTGTTCCTCTTTAAGTGTGAGAATCCTGGCTTCTATCAATGCCTGAATTCGGTTCTTAAGAGGATAACAATTCTTAGTTGGGTGCCCGACATTCCGATGGTACAGGCAATAGTTAGGATCGTTGGTTTTACCAGCGTCTTCCGGTTTTTCATTTTCCTGAAGCTTTAACATACCCTTCCTGAGGAAGAGATGGAATAGAGTATCTGTCTGCTCCGTCTTGAATGTATAAGTTCTATCTTGTCGGGGCCTATTTTGACCTGCACCTCTCGGATTCTGAGGTTTTGGTTTCAGACCTGCAATGACGTCATCACAGCCTTCCCTTTATTTTTAGGATTCTGTGGATATGGCCTGTTATTCGTAGAGTTTCTCGTGCTACGAGATTTCTCAATCCGGCGAATTATATCTTCTGCCTACTCTCCCTGTTTTAACAGGTCATTCCAATTCTTAGACTCTACAGCTCCCATTCTTATCAGCACGCCAGTCCTGAAGTTATGTTTATAGGTTTCGACCAGGGTTTCCTGGATCATTCCATGTTTGCAGTTCACGGACTTTTTCTTGAAGTATTCAATGAAGCTTTTAACTGTTTCTTCTTCTCCTTGTTTCGTCGCAATGAGGGAATGAACCGATATTTCGGTATCATCCTCAAAGAAACGCGCTAAGAACTGTTTCTCGACATCATACCAGTTATTGATAGTATCTGGGGGCAACTGCATAAACCATGTAAAAACAGGCCCTCGCAGGGTGCTGGCAAATACCTTGGTCATTATGGAATCATTTCCCATCAGATGACCTGCTTGCGATAAGAAGTAATAAATATGTTGACTGGAAGATCCTTTCCCGTCATACGACTCTAATTTGAGCAGTTTGTATTTTTCAGGGTATGGTGCCAAATCCCATTCAGGTGGATATGGTCTTGAGACCCCTGATTCTTTCAACTCCTTCTTGTGTATTAATGCTTCGAGTTAACTTTGTAACTTCTCTATTTTCTTTTCATGTGGATCATGAAAAGAATACTTATCCTCGTCCTCATACATCGAGTGGGCTTTTTCTTCTTTATCTTCTTCGTTCATTTTATTGAACGGAGTTTCTTTTCCCTTTTTGAAGTTATCGTCGACGATTTTTTGGGTATTCTCGACCACTTTTGAGAGCATCATTTTAAGATCCTTGATTGTCTTTTGTTGCTCTCGAATCATTTGTTCTTGAGCTTCAAATCTCTGATCGATATCATCAGATCTATTCATCATATACGATGCTGACTTCAATTTAGATGATGCCAAAGAACGAGGAGAGGCTATGGCCGAATTATACTATCGTCATCATAAGAACCCTTCATGAGTTTCTTATAATTTCGGGCCGGGATAGCGCCTGATTTAAGTCTGGCAAAGTGATGAGCTTCTTCATCATTTGATTCCGAATCATTATCCCTCTCTGCAACCTTCTTCCCCTTTCCAACCATATTGGAGGTTGCAATTCTCCATTCTTTTTGGGGAGTAACTTTCGTTTTCTTAGCATGATTTTTGTCTCGTTTAATCGGTCGAACACTGATACCCTGTTCTTATTGCAGCAACAATTATTCACTATAGCGAACACTGCTGTCATAAGCTATGGGCAATGACAAGAAGACTCGGATTGAACTTGTTCTATACTTCTCTTCTTGGTTAAGTACTCCCTGAGGTCGGTGAGTTTAGTCATGGAGTTGTGGGGCCCACTCATCTGCTGAGAGGGTCCAGGAGCCCACTGAAACTTCTTGAGATTACTGGAGTCTAGTTCTGGTCCATTAGTGCGACAATCAGCCCTGATTTGGTATTCGGATTGATTTTTGCGAAGCTGAGAGATAGCTTCACGTTTTGGAATGCGGAGCTGAGAATTAGTTTCGCGTTTTGTGTCGCGGGGCTGAGAAATAACTCCGCATTTTGCTACGCTAGCCTCGCGTTTTACGCTGGCTTGGCATTCCTTCAGAAGTTTATCTTCTGGAACCTTAGCCCTGCGTGGAAGAAAATTCCTGCACGCTGGCTTACTCTTGCGATTAACGCAAGTCACAACTTCGTATCTAGCACGATTTTTGCTATTAACTACAATTTGCCAACCATCTTCACGATTTACGCGGAGTTGAGGAATCTTGTGTTTATCGCAAGTACTACTGGTTTCGCGTTTATCGTTTAGCTCAGTATTAGCCTCGCGTGGAGAATCGCACGCTGGATTTAAGGAAATTTTATCCTCGCGTTTATCGCAAGTGTCAAAAATCTTGTATTTATCGCATGTTGAACTGGTTTCGGGTTTATCGCTAAGTCCAGTAATAGCCTCGCGTGGAGAATCACATGCTGGCTTTAAGGAGATTTTATACTCGCGTTTATCACGAGTGTCAGAAATTTTGCGACTAGCGCAAATCTTACTGGCTTCGCGTCTCTCGCTAAGCTCAGTAATAGCCTCGCACGGAGTATCACACGCTGGCTTTTCCTTGCGATCAATGCAAGTTGAAACTTCGCGTTTAATGCGATAATGACTGGTCTAGCGATTAGTGCGAGCCAGTTTGCGAGGGACCATAGCCTCGCGTTCTATGGCGTTAGCCTCGCGTCCAAGGCGGACTTTGAGGGCTTTTCGCCTAGCTCTCCGATTTCTATTTCGGAGTTGGGTTCTGGTCAATCCAGTTCCCAGGCCTTTTTCGACAGTAGAGAGGCCATCCTCTGCTAGGATTTCCTGTCCAAACACCGGCTCTATGGCCGCGGTCTCCAAGGATCCCCATTCATCGGTGGATGCCTTTTTACCCGTTGCTCGGGTATTGGAGCGCACACGACGATAGTGTCGTGTTTTGTCCAGGTTACCTGATTCAGAAGATAGGTACTCCTCATACTTCTGCTGATCGAATTCAACGATTGACATATCTACGTCGAATCTGATCCTCTCGATGTCAGATTGTGCCACGATATCTTCTTTGGTGAAAGAGACATCTCCCACTGTGGTCGCCAGTTTGTTCGCAGCAGAAATTCGTTGCCTTCCTTCGATTGAAATAATTTGATTTACAACGAAAGTGAGCAAAAGAAAAAGAGAACAAACGAGATGATTTATAATTATCGCTCTCTTTTTACAATAAATCGTGGGATCTGTGTGGCGATGGAATCTATCAAGTAGCTCTTTTGGACGATCTGACGTCGAACTCTTCTCTTGAAGATGGCGGCCGACTATAGAACTGATCTTCTCTGGTCTTGATTCGCTCAAGGCTCTATGCGTAACTCGAACTTCTCCAAAATTTCAGAAAAAAAATCTCAGATGCCGAAAAAGAACTCTTTAAGATTGATGATCATCTATGGATTGATCTATTATTGATTGATCATCCTCCCTAAAGTCTCCTCAAAGAGGGTATTTATAGACTTTAGTGGTTATGAGAGTTTCCATAGGAATAGGAATAAAGATTTCCATAGGAATAAGAAAATAAGGTTCTTGTATTCATTAAGAATTCTAATCAAATATCTTAGTTTTGATTTAAATCTCTTGATTTAGAATTCTAATTGGACTTAATTTGGGTATTTGGATAAGCCCAAATCTCAATCACAATCAATTTAGAATTCTGATTGGACTCAATTTGGATATTGGATAAGTCCAAATCTCAATCACAATCAATTTAGAATTCTAATGAAATCTGCTCACGCGGAGTTAAAGCGGAGCTAAATTCATCAGAACGCGGAGCTATAGATTAGCTCCGCGTTTTGCTCAAACGCGAGGCTAAAATAGCCAAACGCGGAGCTACGGAGTTAGCTCCGCGTTCTATGTGGAAAATTCCTTTTTACTTAGAAATTTTCACTGCCAACATTCATGTTCTGAAAGAAAGTACTAATATTGTCGTTGAACCATAATTAGAATTTAGTACTTCTATTCTTGTTACCAATACTACCATTGCTTATATGATTAACGATGATATTGTTAATGAGTTACTAGAGTCTAATACACATGCACCAACTGAGATCCATACTTCTACGGAGATCCATGCTCCCACAAATAATATTGTTGACGCTCATAATGTTTTAGTAGAACTTAGTGTACCCCCACATAATATTAGATGTTCAATTTCAGAGTCAACTATAGAGAAAGAGACTGAGCATAAAATAATTAATACTAATTTTGCTGTTATGGAGTCTTTAAGGATCTTTCTTATGATTTGGCATGTTACTTCTAATATTTTATTTTCTAGCAATCTTTTCGAGTTTCCTTCCGAAATTCAGCAAGTTTTCATACAGTGTAGTAACGTTATATTATTTGCGTTAACTGATGTATGCTATCCTAGGGAATCAACATCTCTTTTTTTGGACTTGTACCACTTGAGTCTGTTTCATTGCATTTGGCTATATGTCTGTTATACATGATGAGATCTCTAGACAGATGGCAATTTGCAATGATGAGTATAAATTTATTGTATATCCATATAATATTCTACAAGAATTTATTATTGATAATAAAGTGAAAATTTCAGTTCCACCTGAGAGGTTCCTTCCAAAAATTGTGAAGTTGCATATTCCACATACAAATTTTTATGAAGTTTCGATGGAGATTGTTCCACTATTTATGACCTAAATATTTTATGGGATCCTTATTCGATTACTTACATTGCAAGTGTCTTTCCAAATTTACCGTGATTTGACGCAAGTTCAATATAGAAGTCAGTTCCTCCTCCACCATTTTAGTTCAGATGTGATGCACGAGTTACGATTTTTCTACTACCACCATGGCCCAATTGGGATGCTTTATGGATACTTATCAGTTCAACTTGGATATGTTTAACAATTTTTATTTCCTCATTCATCAGGGATGAATACTTTGAAGTTAGGGAGAATTGATGAAGACTTTATTTGATATGAGAGAATTTTATTAGTTTTGACTCTTGAAATATGATAGGATTTGATTTAGATCTATTAGGATTTTATTAGATAGGATTCTATTTGGATTCTGTTAGGATTAGATTTTGAATTTTCCGTATAAATAAATATTGTATGATGTATTTTGGAGATAATGAATAACATATGAAAATTTGAGAAAATTCTTGCATGGATTTTGATGAGTCAAATCTCTCATCATGAATTCATTGAGAGTGCATAGATTCACCTAGGTGAATTTCTGAATTTTATATATTCTTCTCCAATTCCTCTAAAAAAATCCTAATTTCCTAAATCTCTAATCCTAATCTGCTTCCGTTTTGTGTTACCATGTCCCATTTGCTCCAGATATAAGTGGATGTCTTTGCTAATCGTCAACCTAAAATTTGAGAATTTTGATGGAAGACATTAACTTAAGAGTAATTTCAAAAATCCTTTAAAAGGATTTGTTGTCCAAATTAAAAAAATCTGAAGCTTTTGGAGTCCAATATAAAAATACTGCTGTTTTGAAGTCGAACATTAAATGGTTAGTTGCAGTTGTAAATAGTATGGGCTAATATGTTTTTGGTCAGATTACTTTTAGGGGATTGAATTTGAATGCAGCTAAGGTTGCTATCAGAAACAGAATAAGCTAACTCACATTGATGTCACCATTGATCAGTCCATGCAACAAGCAAGAGAAGGGGGATTTTGAGTTGTCGCTCAAGTGTCTCCACTCCACATGCCCATGTCCTTTCATGAATCTCATTGCCTTTTTCTCTGTTGCAGTCACTATCAAGTATGAACCCATGGCTTTTGTGCATTCCCTTGCTAATCTTAAATAAGTTGTAGAAAATGTTGGCAATAAAATTAATTTAATCATGCCTGATTCTTAGAGCTCTCTCTCTCTATCCTCTTCTCTCCCCCCCCCCCCCCCCCCCCCCCCCCCCCCCGGCTCTACCTTTTTTATTTAAGAACTGGCCCCTGGTATGCAAGTAGTACAGATTTTCATGGAGACAAATTATCTCTCTTTCTTGCTTTGTCACAACTTTACCTGCAAAGTTATTTAAATCTTACATATTCATAAATAACTGCTGTTCCCTTGCATGAATACAGAATCGCTGGGAATCTTCATGTATAAGAAACAAAATTTAATGGTATATGAGCTTTTCCAAGAAGTTAGAGAGAGCCTCAAGTGACATATATATAAGCTTGTCCTAAATTGTGATAACTAAAACTTGTGGTATCTTTTGGAAAAGGTGTGTATACATGGGGGTATTGCGGGTGAGCTCTGATTCGGATCAGCTCAACTGTACTGTTCAACAACTGACCTTCCCCACCCCCGGCACGCCCACGCTTGCTAGCTCTCCCGCAAGCTTGCCCATGTTCAAGATCAGACTTCGTCTTTTTATGACAATAATAAGAATGCGTGGCTGCATGTAGGTCTAAAGGTGATCTCATTATACATGTCAAACATGAGAAACCTAGTTAAATCTCGAAAAATGGCATTTTTATGTGTTATTGTGAATCATTTTTATATCATTTCAAGCTAAAAGCCTGATCCAAAACTCTTGTTTATAACTACATCACAGGGACTAGGTTCAAATACTTTATATACCATCTCAAAACCCTATATTAATAATCAGTTAATTACATTAAGTATAGTTTTATGTAATATTTCTTAATATTAGAACCAAGTAATACTATAAATAGAAGAAAGAACAAAATAATGGATTGTGAAACGGATTGAAGGCTATGCCCATTTTATGGACCTCATAGCTTCCTTTGTGTCAGAGAGGAAAAAAAGAAAAAGAAAAAAAGGCCCACTATTCAATCATAAACCAATGGATTACGGAATCATTTCAATTCCTCTTTTTCCTCGTTAACTTTTTCCCAGTTTTTTTCTCTGTAAGCTCAGTCTTTAGTCAGCCCTCACCGACAAAAAAGAGACTGCAACTTCTGACTCCTTTCTCTGATTCAATTTCCATCCTTGTGAGTCTGCTGTGTCTTGGAATAAGACCCAACCTAGGGCAACTTTAGGGTTAGTGACTATTGTACTGCCATTTGAGTGCATAGCTATCTTTTCTCACCAAAAAGTTTACAAGAAGAGCTGGGGCAGTGTGGACAAGACCTCACCCGTCTCAGTCAGGGTGTAGGTACTTTGTCACTTCGTCAATGGTCCAGTAATGGGCTGTAGGTACTAATTTACACAAATTTAAGAGTATTATTTTAATTTAGGGTTAATTACAGTCAGACCCCCTGTAGTATTGGGTGTGTGTCACTTAACACCCCTGAAGTTTGAAACTCTCAAAATACCCCCTGAACATAATTATTTTCACTCTCATTTTTTACTAAAGTGCACTCTTGTCTCTCAAATTCCTATTCTACCATCGTCCCTCCTTTTAACCAACAATAGGAATTTGAGAAATGAGGATAGAATAGGAATTTTAAGAGACAAGAGTGCACTTTAATAGAAAAGGAGAGTGAAAATAACTAAATCGAGGGGGTTTTTTGAGAGTTTCAAACTTCAGGGGTGTTAAGTGACACATCCCTAATACTACAGGGGGTCTGACTGTAATTAACCCTTTAATTTATACAAATTTAAGTGTGAGAAGAATAACCTCAAATTTCACAGTCAATGGTCCACGGATGGGCTGTAGGTACCTACGTAAGGGTGCAAGTGTCAGTAAATGTACTAATTGATACAAGTTTAAGCAATAAAACATTAGGAAAATTTAGGTGTTGCCGGTTCATTTGCACTCTCTCTAATATGTTTTCCAAGTTTTCTTTTGAATTATAATAACAACTTTCCAGGATTCATCTTGTACCTTATTTTTTTTGTGTTTTACTTTTATTTATTCATTTATCAAGTAGGCACAAAATTATAGATTTTTTGTTTTCAATAAATACAATATTTAATATTCACTTTGAAGGAAAAATGAACTCCGAAACTACTAAAATTTGATCCTAAGAAATAAAGGAGGTGAAGAAAATGGTCCAAGAAAATATTTGAAAAAATAATGGCATTGCTTTAAATCAGTTATCAATGTATGAAACTCATGTAAGTGAAACAATGATTCCATTATTTTTAAAAAATTTATTTTGGATCATGAGATACATTTCCTTAGTATTTCTAGAATCCAATTTTAAGAAACCATTTTCAAAAATTTTGGAGTTCATCTATCTTTCCATCAACTGGATGTAAGATGTTATGATTGCTGAAAACTGTTATTTTTGTATCTACATGATATAAGGTCATATCGAAACTAAAACTCTAGAAATGTGTATGAGTGAATTCTAGAGGAATGAGATTATAATCCAAAAAAATTGGAAAAAAATTGAAGATAATAAAAGTGGACTGGCAATATAGAAAACTTACGTGAGCTGTCAATTCAATTCTATTTACTATAACATACACACACACTGTACATATGTATGTGTGTATAGAGAGGGAGAGAATGTGTGTTAGGCTAGGCTACAATTTATACTATTTGAATATAGATATTGTTAACCAAGATTTAATAATAGAAAACCCAAAATGAATATTTATTTCAATAGATGTGATCTACCGTTCATAACTATCTACGTATAATAATTTATAATAATAAGATTGGATTTAACTAGGGGTCAAGTTCAAATAAAATGAACGAAGGTCAAGTTCAAATAAAATGAATGAATCAAAACTATCATAAATTCACTAATTTTCGGATGCTTGATCCATTAGTAAATCATGATAACTTCTAATTAAATTTTGTTTCTAAATAGTTTATGAATGATATATTACATCTACTAAAATAGAGTTTCATTTTGGATATCTCATTCTTAGATTTTGGTTAATAATATTCACATTCAAATACTATCAACAGTAGCCTAACTATATATAGGTAAATGGGAGGAGAGCTGACAAGTCAAGTATTTTTCTGAGCTGCTGCCACTTGACAATTTCCCAGAAAAACTAAGTAATTGGGTAGCTTAAATAAAAGTAAGTTGAAACTTTAAGATAAATAGAGAAGTTAAATCTCTGGACCTCTCATCTCTCTATCACCCTCATCTCCTCTTTTGCCAATGCTATTTTACATATATGTATAGGGTTGATTGTATATAAGCTGCCAGCTCAAGTAAGTTAAGTTAATCAACAGTGAAAAAAATAATGATCTCATTATTTTTTAGTCAAATTTTTTAAGATCACGATCTCTATCTCCTTAACTTTTTTATGATCAAATTCCATGACTTTTGAGATTTATTTGTCTTTTCATTAAGTGGATACATAATTTTGTATTCACTGAAAATCGTTAATTTTGTATCTACTTGATTGAAGATTAAATCAAAACTAAAATTCAAGAAATTGTGTATGAGAGAATCCTAGGGAGTTGAGATCATAATCCAAAAGAATTTTTTTAAAAAAATTATAAAAGATAGTGAAAATTGACTGCAGTTGAGATAACTTACATGAGTTAGCGGCTCATTTCCATTATTTTTATATTATATACAGAAAATAATAGAAATGAATTAACAACTCATATAAGTTACCAGAGTAGCAATATATTTCAACAATCTCCAATAATGTTTTTTTAAACTTTTTTTAAGATTATAATCTCAATCCTCTAAGGTTAATATTCTCAATTTCTTGGGTTTAGTTTTGATTTAACCTTCCATCAAGTAAACACAAAATAATAGCTTTCCACAAATACAACATCATGTATCTATTTGATGGAATGACAAATGAACTCTAAAACCTGTGAATTTTGATCATAAATTAGCCAAAACTTTGAAGATCATGATTGGAAAATAAATATGGGATTACTATATATGTATATATGTGTGTATGCAAGCACGTGCATGTGTGTTACTGTAAATCAACTACTTGCTTAGCTAAGACTATATATATATATATATATATATAGAGAGAGAGAGAGAGAGAGAGAGTTCACTAGCGCTTAGGTGAACCAATAATTGTATTACACGTGGCACCACTCAAAATATCAAATAAAAGAAATTTCTTAACCTCCCTTTGAGTGACGCCACATGTAATACAATTATTAGACCACTTAAGCGGTATTGAAAGAATCCCTTTCACCGCCGATGAATTTCCCGTTTCCTCGTATATATATATATATATATATATATATATATATATATATATATATATATATATATATATATATATATATATATATGTGTGTGTGTGTGTGTGTGTGTGTGTGTGTGTGTGTGTGTGTGTGTGTGAGAGCCTGCGCGCTTGTTATTAGTAAATCCTATAATCTGGCACTTCCAGTTCTTTTTTACTTTTACGGAGTACATTTAGTTAACTATTCAGTGGGATGAGCTTGAGCCTTAATGTTATAACAAGATTGTAAATTCTCTTTACTTAATTGTTAACTTTATCTCCTTTCCAAAAAATGGAAAAAAGAGAATGTTTTGCTGTAATTTATCCACAGTCCAAATGCTTAATCCCATTTCAGTGGGAAGAGCTTTAACAATTTGCTGATGTGAGAAAGAAAGACTGTAAATATTGCTTCGTTAGATCACAATTACTTGCCCTTTCTAGCCATCCTTTTCCAAGTGTAGCTCGTGGTTCCCATCCATGATCAGTTTCAGCTCTAGACAGTCCATTTCTCCAAGTGGCAATGGCTGTATCTTTGGCCACAACAAAAAGAAAGCAGAAGTGATGGACCCTAATACAAGGTAGTTCTCCCTTCATTAGTTGCTTCATTATGCCCTCATTCTCCTTTGATATTAACCTCCTTCTCTCCTTCCACCTTCACTAAGAACTAGATCAACACAAGGGAACAAACTCAATCAAAACTATTAGAACTAACTTCTACCCGTCTGGTCTTCCAAGTGTGAACTCCAAGCTAGGTTTCATGACTTCTTGATTGGTTTGTGATGAACGGTTTGATCGGCAAATATCATTGTCCTGCACATGTGAATCCATTGGGCAAGCCATTTTAATTTACTTCTCTCTCTTAGTCAGTAGATCAGTGAAAATAATGAAATATAGAGATTGACAGTTACCTCAATCTGCGATGTGATGTTTGTTAGTCTTAGCGCGTCTAAGTCACTGGAGTTTGAATGCAACCAATCTCCTCTGCTGGAAGAATGTTTTATTTTCAAAAAAATGAAAAAAGTCATATTGAGGAGGGGACACATGAAAATAAACATTCTTAAGAAAAATGTATATCAGTGACATTTTTTTTAACTAAAGATTGCAATTCCAAATAATGGACAAGCAACATTATATGAGTACTTTGTCAAACATTCGCATCAGTGTTAGCCTTACGTATGTTAATGATTAAGGAAGCTTTGCTTACTGCCACGCAATCTGTTTTTCCATGTAACTTATATAAATCATTTTGCAGATGTCCAAGGCTCCCGTGAACTATTATGATTGATTTCCAGCTTATTAGTCAAATTTTGGCATAAAGAACAAAAAGAGAAAAAACCACATTGATATATATTAAAGAAGTAAACAATATCGAAGGCAACGTTTGCCTACTAGGTTATATTGAAGGTTGGACAAAGAGGATCTTGGTGTTGCGCATTTCACAACAACAGGGGATGCCACAGATTCAAGGCTGCTTGGCAATGTAAGAATATGTCGTATTAATTGTTCATTTACAGGGTACCGATATATATAATTTTTTCTGTGAAAGCTATCCTATTACTACCCCTGCTTCCCTTAACGGTCACGCACCATGATTGTGCCATTTGTTGAATTTCATGATGTACAATCTGGGAAATGGTTATGCCTACATTTATAAATTCTTCTCCTTCAGAATTTATGAAAAGACAGAAGATAATTTTTTTTTTTTTTGGAAGGAAAGGCAGACGATGAAATTAAACAAGGATATATTATTATTGAAACTTACATTTCAAGAATAACATACAATATTGAGATTTATTTAGCAATTCTACCATCAAATTTTCCTTCACAACTGATGATATTTTGTGTATAGCTTCAAAACTAAATATATTTGCATACATAAAGTTTCACGCTTAATCAGTCTTTCTAATAATGTATTAGCTATTATGTACAAGGTACAGTTATGACTGCAGAATTATTTAGTTACCAGTACAAAATTCTTCAAGCTCTTGATGGTCCTAAAAAAGTATTGCTTATAGAAAATACTTTGATTATTGAGGCCATGCTCTTCACTACATATAACAGGCTCACTATCTAGCCATAAATTAGTTCATAACCTGATTTGAGTTTTACAACTTCTCCTATCACAAGCAAGTTATATGAAGATTTTTTTTTGAGAAGGACCCTCCACAAAGTTACAAGGTTTTTTGTCTCTTCTATACTAAATGATTAGGAAATCAAATTTCTTTTCTTTAATAATTAGATTAGGTTGATTCAAGGAATGTTAACCCTATTATTCAAAAAATCATAGCAAATTGATCAGTTTGAGTAAAACTTAACCGGCAATTAGTTGTTACTAGTGCCAAAATGTATCACATAAAGAGGGAACCATATCTAGAAGACTTTTCACAAAATGTATGTCAAAGACTTTATATTATATATGCTTCTATTATCTTTATGCAGGATTCATTTCAATTGATTATCATATTAAAATGTTGATAAGGGCAATTATTTACTCAAATTGCCTAACACCCTTTCCAAGATGCTAAGGTTTAGGGAATGGTATTGTGCATGCACTTTGGTGCAAAATATACTACAGACATTTTGTCTGATTTAACTCTAAAGCAAGAAGTATGTATGGAAATGAATATAGAAAGCAAACCGAATTAAAATGAATATTCATAATGTTATTTCCATTGTCTCCCAGTGAAGTTGGGATCTTTGAACCCATGAAGAAAAATACCTAAGTAAATATCTTCATGTAGCCAAACATGTCAAAGTACTGAAGTTACTTGCTTCTTTTGCATTTCTTCTAGGCAATTCACAATTCAATTCTTGTTATACTTAACTGCGTTAGCTCTTTCTTCTTTCTAGTGTGAGTCTGACCAATTTTTTTAACAGAAAGCAATTGCAAGTAAAGGAACGTTTTTTATGTTCGAAGAATGAGGCATTAAGTTTAAAACATTTATACTTGTTCATGCCGAGATACCTAATGATCCCAAATATTTCATCTAGTGATCCTATTTCACAAAGAACAAAAATAATATGAAAAACAACAGTTTAAAAACAATTGAAGGTGAAGATAATATCAAAATAATAAAGGTTTTTGCCTGAACAAACACAAAATTGTATGGATGAACATTTCAAATTAAAATTATCATTCATGTATTAGGTTAAGGACTAAATTAATCAACATATTATGGAAGGCCATGATCTATTTTAAAACACATAGGTTTAATTGGAGGTTAAATAGAATGGCATGTTTGAATAACCCTCATTGAAATCCCCCAAAGAAAACTAATTGCAGCTTGCAAGAAAAAATATATTCAACAGAAATGTAATAAACATATAATTTGCTCAAAAAAATAAAGGTTTTTGCCTGAACAAACACGAAACTGTATGGATGAACATTTCAAATTAAAATTATCATTCATGTATTAGGTTAAGGACTTATTTAATCAACATATTATGGAAGGTCATGATCTATTTTAAAACACATGGTTTAATTGGAGGTTAAATAGAATGGCATGTTTGAATAACCCTCATTAAAATGCCCCAAAGAAAACTAATTGCAGCTTGCAAGAAAAATAATACTCAACAGAAATGTAATAAACATATAATTT
Source organism: Dracaena cambodiana (assembly GCA_036321105.1). Taxonomy (NCBI): domain Eukaryota; kingdom Viridiplantae; phylum Streptophyta; class Magnoliopsida; order Asparagales; family Asparagaceae; genus Dracaena; species Dracaena cambodiana. The sequence continues at coordinate 26,993,412 of JAYEPQ010000016.1, forward strand.
GCTGCTAGTAGAGTAAAAAGACTACTGATTTTTTATGTGACCTACATAATAATTAATGGCAAACGAACACACATAGATTATCTTATTAACACACTAATAAGCAGCATTAATGAAAACAAATGAAAATTAAGTACAGTGAGAAAACTTTTCAAATCACATGCTATCTCTATGGTCCAATGCTTCTTTAAGACAAAATAAAATAAAATAAAATAAAAATGAAGAAGTAGAAAAACAACAGAAAGAAAGGAAAAGAAACCCTAACAGTAATGCAATGCATTGAGTTTCAAAGAGAAGTAGAGATAAAAACAGCACATCAGGTCAAAACACATTCCTGGAATCAGAGCCATGCATTAAAAAAGAAAGATAGAACAATGCATCTAAACAAGGAAAAGGACAAACCAAACCCCAAGAAACCCTTCACACCCCTCCCAAATTGAACAATGCAAATAAAACCAAAGGGAGATGAACAAGAATAAGCTCAAATCAAGGTGGAAGTTGGCCCTTTTGGTCATATGTGCCAAAAAGACCTCAAGAGCATGCCAAAATTAATCTTTGTAAATGTGTAATCAACACATGATCATTAGCAAATAATAAAGTTGGAACTAGCTAATAACTGTTACTCTTCTACCTTCATGGGCTTTTTTTTTTTTTTTGTGTTGCTTTTTTAAATCCTTCTAAAGTTGAGCACCAAACCCACCAATGGAAAAGCAAAAAGCTTACCCTTTTATTCTTCAGGTATGTCCCAATCCCATGCACAAAGATAAAAAGTACTAGCTATTGATCTCAAAAAATATCAACGCAATAAGAGAAAGAGAATAGGGGTTAGCTTAATGTTACTACCTTGATGGGTTGCTCCATCTTGTAGAGGCATTGGTAGTAGATGAAGCATACTCCTTACTAATGCTATCTTGTGGCGGCATTGGGCCATCCGATCTTCGTGGATCAGCCAACCGGCGAAAACTGAGATCCGAGGCGGTCGCCGGTGAGAATTCATCTTCTACTGAGCCATCAGATTGACCTTAATTAATTTACATATATTTATTAATTAGAGTACAATGTGAGTAGTTATTTGCGTTTACAATTATGAATGAACTAGTACCTGAGCAAGCTGCAGGCTTGTCCGTAGTCTTCACAGTTCTATACATCTATGAGCCAGAAGAAAGATAAAAGCAAGAGCAAGTGAGGTTTAATTTCTCCAGAAGAAAGAAAAAACAAACTCCAATCCGAAAGCACACCACACAAGCTCTCTCTCTCTCTGTGTCTCTTTTTGTGAGGTTTGTTTTCCTACCCATTGCTGTGGGTTTGGTATTTTCTGTATGTGAATGCATTATTGTGAAATGATGGCTACTTTTTCTCTTGTTCCCATGCTCTCTCCCTCTCTCTCTCTCTCTCTCTGGCTTTCTCTCTCTTATTTCTCTATGTCTCCTACTACTAGTTTCTATGTATGTCAGTCTATTGACTTATAGAAACAGACCCCATGCATCTATCCATTCATTCATCTCATTAACTGCATCCATCCATTTCCATTGGCTGCTGTGCCCAGAATCAACAATATTCAAAGAAAAAACTAGAACTGAAGATGATGACGGAGAAGAAGAAGAAATTCAACAAAAAACAAATGTGAAAGAAATACCTGCAAATGGCTCTTGACATGGGCTAGAGTGAGATCCTTCACATCCATTAGCTCAAGAACTGATTTCGGCGTTGCCCCTAAACAATCAAAGAGACAAAAAATTTAGAAAAATGTATATTAAAACTTGGTCCCCGAATATTGGCTCAAATCAAAGAAAATCACACTTACTCTCATGCCCACCGAGCAGTTCGACGGCATGAACGAACCGAGCATGCAGGGTGCTGGTCCACCGCATCCTGGGCGCCCTCATGCTCCGCTTCGGCGGCATCCTTGACACGAACCTCATCATGTTATGATGGTGGCTCACCGACCCATTCATCCGGGAGCTCTGACTCCCCAAGAACGTTGGCGAAGGCCCCGGCAACCTATCAAAATTACCAGCATACCCAGAAGTAGAAACCTGATAGTAAATCTTGGGATCGACAGACGAAGGGAAAGGGAAGGGATTATGGTGGTGGTGGTGGTTGTGGTTGTAGATTGGAATCCCACGTATCGGCTGCCTCCACGGGCTATCGGCCTCAGTTGCCGCGGCAGTCGACAAAGCAGGAAAAGAAAGAGTAAGATCGGTGTCAGTGTGGTGGTAGGCCTGTGAGCTGCCCTCGCTGAGGGAGTTCAGGCGCTCATTCTGAACACACATATGGGGGTTTGAAACGGAGGCGGGATCGGAGATGGAGGAGGAGGAAGAAGAGGGGGCGGCGTTGGGCGGACTTATGTGGAGCGAGAGGTCCGGCGTCTCCATGAGAACTGCCTCCACTGGCATTTTTGGGATTTTTGAGAAAGAAAGAAGTTTTGATTTTTATTAATTTTATTTATTTGCTGATGTTGATACTAACAGTGGAGACCAGAAGCGGATGGGGCATTAAGGAGGAGAGAAGCAATTCCTTTGGGACTGGGAGGGATGGATTTG